>CM074721.1:528360421-528442921 GCA_037306005.1 Rhinophrynus dorsalis
CCTATCTGCACCTCTTTGCGTAACTGATAAATGATGAGATATTCACAAGCAAAGTTTCCCCCTCCTGCCCCTTTTACCTAGTGTAAGCCATCTCTTCTCAGATGTGGAATGCAGTCCATAGACCAGACAGATAACAGAAGGGGACAGTCTTCTTCCTATGAGAACAATGAAAGCCCTTCCCCCCTTGACAAGTTTTTCAGGTTTTTCCCTCATCTTAATTGAAGATTGTCCCTCTCTGCAGTCTACCTGGGCACCTCCCTTCTGATTTGGTTGAACAGGGGGTGGGATACTTTGCTTGTGAATATCTCTTAAACCATAAAGGTTTGAGAGATAAGACTTATATCATTCTTCATGTTTTTTTAATGCCTACAAAATAAAATAAAGATAAAACAAAGTATTACTATCCCTTTAAATCTAGACTTGACAAGTCTCAGACAGCCATATGTCAACTGAAATTTGCTGATGTCTAGTTTGTTATTCATGTGATCTAACTCATATTTTCTCTGTACTTGATTTTATATATCAATAAAGTGTTGACATTTAAAAACAAAATGTATTTGGCTAGTCTAGCTCTCCATTGAAATTCTTGTTTCATTTTCTATTTTCGCTAGCCTGTGTTTTTGCAATCTTTGTTGCACTTCTGTATTTCAGGAAATATTTCTCTGTTTCATCAGACTTCAGTAGTATAGATGCCTTTTTTCCGCTTGCCATTTCCTTCTTTACATGTGCATTTTTTTCCCCAAGAGTTTATTGAAGTAGGTATCAATGTACAAATCAGAATCGTACAGAATAAATTTACAAAATGGAGTTTTACAGATGGAGATATTACATGGTAAGAATATATCAAGTATAATCAAAATCATATGGCAGCATTTGGCCTTTAAAGCTTATATAGATGCATACCTCCCAAGTGTCCCTCTTTAGGAGGGACAGTCCCTCTTTTGGACCCAAATCCCTCTGTACCTCTTTCCCACCTTGATGTCCCTCTTTTTTAGGAGATTAGACTGTGTGGTGTGTATATACATGTATCATATTGCTCTACAGCATTAAAATTCACATTATTGATTGTTTAAATGTTAGTATACGGGTTTATAAATTATTTTGTGTAATTAAATTACTTTGATCTTGTTAGAAGTCATTTACTTCTTTACACAAGGAGGTATCAATAGGTCATGAAATAGCCTAACAATTCTCGGTAACGTCCTACCCACCAGCCACGCCCCCAGCAACACCCCTTAAAACACAAGTGTCCCTCTTTGACATTTTGAAATGTTGGGAGGTATGTAGATGTGTAGACTCCGAGATATGGTGAGGTGCAAGAGAGTGCGTAGGTGGTTATTTGATAGGAGTGTGTAGTGTATGATTTATTAGGAGAAAGACAATAATATGTGGACATGAGGATCTCTAGGGGGTGTAAGTCCCCTAAGAAGGTGTGCCAAACAGACAGGTCAGTATAGTTCACCGGTGATAATTATTAGGGTGGCGAGAAAAAAAAATGTATAGGGCGGTAGTGGCAGGTGGGGGAGGAAGTTGTCGAACCTGGAGTGATTCTTTATCATATATGAGCATTGGATATGCGGTATTCTTGTTAGTGTTTACATTAGCATTTAACCATATTAATGGTGAACTTCTTTTGCATTGAATATATTTTTGCAACCTATATTTAAATTCTGACCATTTCTCCTCAGTATTTTTTTTCTTTTAATACTTTATCTCAGTTTGAGTCAGCTCAGAGGTGACCTTCCTCTGCCCACTTCCTCTTCTCCTGATACCCAGCTGCCTACCTGATATTCCTCATCTACAACGCCAACCTCTTCACCACTAACTCCACATATTACCTCCGCAGTGACCTTCAATGTCCTTTCCAGGTTTCCAATATATCACAGTGTTGCAACATTCCTTTCAAGATCCATAATCTTAGATTCCAAAAAGATAATATGCCACACTTGCTCCAGCGGTATGTCCCTTGGAATGACTGCTCCAAGTTTTCAAACACGTGACAAGTTGTGCACTGCATGATCATTTCTAACCCACCTCCACTAATTCATACTCTTAACTCAAATATACCAGGTTTAATATGTGTGTCCAGTAAATTTGCTTTTCTAAACTGCATAAAAAACACAATCTTCTATATTAATTTCACAAAATAAGAAACCTTCACTTACTGATGTAACAACTTGATATAGTATATAAAACTAGTTATATCATACCGACACTATCTTCTGTTTGTAACTTGTTCTTGCAATGTGGCTGTAATTTAATTGTCATTTTTATTGTTTTGTTATTGCAGTTGCTCTTGAATTTTATCAATAAAGCATTTTGAAACAAACCCCCACCCCACAATCTGAAACTAAATTCATGTCTGCAATCACCAAACCATTTCCATTTACACTATATGGACACTACAAGTACTCAGAGTACTAAATAGACAGTAATGTTACTGATAGTACTACACAGACACGGGTTACTGACAATACTATATAGACACTACCATTACTGACAGCACTACATACACAGAGACAGTTACTGACAGTGCTGAATATACATAGCCAGTTACCGACAGTACTACATAGACAAGAGTTACCGACAGTGCTGCATGCACACTACAGTTACTGACAGTACTACATATGTACTACAGTTAATGACAGTACCACATACACACAGACAGTTACTGATAGTGCTACATACAAACCACTGTTAATAGTACTAAATACATAATGTCAGTTTCAGACAGCAGTTCATACATACAGTTACTGATAGCACTACATAGACACTGCAGTTACTGATAGCACTACATAGATACTGCACTTACTGATAGCAGTATATAGACACTGCACTTACTGATAGAACTACATAGACACTGCAGCTACCGACATCACTACATACACAGACAGATACTGGCAGCAGTTCATACACAATGTTACTGACAGCACTACATACACACTGTTACTGACAGCACTACATACACAGACAGATACTGGCAGCAGTTCATACACAATGTTACTGACAGCACTACATACACACTGTTACTGACAGCACTACATACACAGACAGATACTGGCAGCAGTTCATACACACTGTTACTGACAGCACTACATACACAGACAGATACTGGTAGCAGTTCATACACACTGTTACTGACAGCACTACATACACAGACAGATACTGGCAGCAGTTCATACACACTGTTACTGACAGCACTACATACACAGACAGATACTGGTAGCAGTTCATACACAATGTTACTGACAGCACTACATACACACTGTTACTGACAGCACTACATACACAGACAGATACTGGTAGCAGTTCATACACACTGTTACTGACAGCACTACATACAGCTACTGGCAGCAGTTCATACACACTGTTACTGACAGCACTACATACACCGACAGATACTGGCAGCAGTTCATACACACTGTTGCTGACATCACTACATAAACACAGGCACTGCCAGTTCTATACACACAGACAGTTACTGGCAGCACTTCATAAACAGAGGCAGTAGCTGACAGCAGTGTATACACAGAGACACCTACTGACAGCAGTCTATACACAGAGACACCTACTGACAGCAGTGTATACACAGAGACACCTACTGACAGCAGTGTATACACAGAGACACCTACTGACAGCAGTGTATACACAGAGACACCTACTGACAGCAGTCTATACACAGAGACACCTACTGACAGCAGTCTATACACAGAGACACCTACTGACAGCAGTGTATACACAGAGACACCTACTGACAGCAGTGTATACACAGAGATAGCTACTGACTTTACAATATATACAAGTACACAAAGAAAGTTATGGACACCCCTGCATTAACAGGGACAGTCGCTGACATTGCTACATTCATACAGACTGTTACTGATAGTACTACATACACACGTAGCTAAAGGGATAGTAATACTTAAGTAAAAATGTAAATATATTATAGTGTTCATTCCCCTGATTAAAACAAGGACATTCCCACTGCTCATTGGTGTTTTATTCAAAAGTTATAACAGCTCAAACTTGGGTTTTTTAAGATGCAGCATCACAGTGGCCTGACATTGTACAGTGGCGCTGTTGCTACACGATCCTATGGACAGCTCTGGTCAGTTGACCATAAATCTCCATAGGATGGTGTAGCAACAGCGCCACTGTACAATTTCAGGTGACTGAAAATGCACGTCAAAAAAAAAACAAAAAAAACCACACATACACTGTTCCTCAGATATAAACATACAATTCTAGGGAAGTTAATTACAAATTGTCCTATCTTTTATGTATTTTTTTCTAATTTAAAACCATTTGTTAAATAAGTAATTAATTTATTTATTCCAGAGGATATTTGTATATCTATAAATCCAGTCTGGCATGTTATTCCATGTATTTACCACACTTTGCCCTTTCTATATATAGAAATATATTGACCACCCTTTTTATGTAACATTACAGATATACTGGCACTCTTTGCTCTGTTGGATTTGATGACATACACTCTAGGGTACTTAAAGGGATAGTAATGTTTCATAATAAAAGCAGCTCTAATTAATCATCATAGTATTTGGACCTTGGAGAGTGTTATTTCAATTCTGTCAGACTTGTAGTACAAGAGTAATTCAATGACAAAGTATCCCCCTCCCACCCCTTTTACTGATGTAACACTGCTCAGCCAGATCAGAAGGGAGGTGCCCAGGTAGACTGCAGAGAGGGACAATCTTCAATTAAGATAAGGGAAAAACGTGAAAAACTTGTCAAGGGGGGCAGGGCTTTCATTGTTTTCATAGGAAGAAGATTGTCCCCTGCTGTTATCTGTCTGGTCTATAGACTGCATTCCACATCTGAGAAGAGATGGCTTACACTAGGTAAAATGGGCAGGAGGGGTAACTTTGCTTGAGAATAGCTCCCAAACCATAAAGGTTCAAGAGATAAGACTTATATCATTCTTTATGTTTTTTTAATGCCTACAAAATAAAATAAAGATAAAACAAAGTATTACTATCCCTTTAAGGAGCTTAGTTCGGAATTAGCAAGACCATTAATACCTAATGTTTACTGATTCACTGTCATCAGGCATAGTGCCTGTGATTGTAGAAAATCAACTGCGGTACCATTATTAAAATAGGGGACCAGGACCAAACAGTAAAACTATAGACCTGAGATATTAGAAGAATTGCTAACTGATAGTATCAGGACTATGTGACAATGTTAATATGAGCCAACATGGTTTTATGAAGAATAGATCATGTCAAGCCATTTTACCTGAATTCTATTAAATGGAAAGTGGTAACATGGATAAGGGAATTGCTACTGATGTAGTATACTTAGATTTACCAAAAGTTTTTGATACTGTGACTCACAACAGGTTACTGCATAAATTAAAAAGCTTCAGTCTGAGAGGTGATATGGATCATGAACTGGTTAAACAACAGAATGCAAAAGTTGTTGGAAACTGAACCTCATCAAGTTGGTCTAAAGTTGTAAGTGGAGTGCCGCAGGGTTCAGTCCTGGGTCCAATGCTTTTTTTTAGTTTGTTTATTCATGATCTTGATGTGGTCATTGAATGTAGCGTTTCAATCTTTGACAATGACCCTAAACTGTGTAAGGAAATACATACAGGGAAAGATCATCTTTATTGATGATGTATTTGGATAAGCATGAATTAATGGGCAGAAAAGTGGCAGATAAGGTTTAATATAGATACATGTAAGGTTATGTAGAAGAAAGTACACTCACTAAATGGAAAACTACTCTGGGAATCCTTGTTAGAGAAATATTTAGGAGTACTGATAGACAAAAGACTTAAAGGGATAGTAATACTTAATTATTACTAATCCCTATATTAAAGTCATATTAAAAATAAATGTATTGGCCCCGCTGTCATTTCTCAAACCTTTATGGTTTGAGACATGATTACTCTTAAAGTTGCCCTCTGCCTCCCCCTTCCCCGTAGTCAGAGTTCTAGCTGACTGCAGGGAAGCCTGTCATACGACTTTCAGGCGGCTCTTCAGCAAAGCCAAGATTGTGTTAATAAAAAATAAATCTTTCACTAAAACAGTCTTCTACATGTGCTTGGATTGCAAGCACATGTAGAAGACCATTTTAGTGAAATAATTTTATTAATTAATGCAATTGCAGCTCTGCTGCAGAGCCGCCTGATGATCGTAAGACCGGATTTCCCTTCAGTCGGCTACAACGCTGACTTCGGGGAAGGGGGAGGGAGAGGGCAACTTTAAGAGTAATCATCTCTCAAACCATAAAGGTTTGAAAGATGACAATGGGGGCAACACATTTATTTTTAGTAGGACTTTAATATAGGGATTAGTAATAATTAAGTATTACTATTCCTTTCACAGAAGTGTGTAGTGTCACTCAGCTTGTGGAAAAGCCAGTAGGGCATTATCATGTATAAAAAAGGGTGATGCACTGAATGGGAATATTATCCTAATTTGGTAAGACCTAGTCTGTAATATGGAATACAGGTATGGGCACCAGTTCTTAAAAACATTATTGAACTGGAAAAAATACAGAGATGCGCAAGAAAACTGAAAAAGTGTTTTGAAGATTATAATTATAAAGCGGTTGTAGCCAAATTAGTTTTGGTTACATTAAAGACAAGATAGCTAAGGGGGCATATGATTACCATATGCCAATATATTGGAGGTCAATACAGAGAAGTCTGGGGACCTATTTACTGAAAGAGCTAAGCGGAAAAAAAAACAAGCAAAAAAATACACTAGAGGAACAGTATTTTTGATTGATACAGAGGCATGAATTTTTTTCAGTACAGACAGTAACATTCCGGAGGTCTTTGCCTCGGAAGGCTGTGTTTGAAGATACCGCAGTTACTTTAAAAAATGGATTGTATACCTTTCCAACTGTAAATAATGACAGTTGGTTTCAGTGTAGATAAGGGACATATCTGACTGGATTTTGGAGTCAGGAAGGGGTTTTTTTTTACCCACTTGGGGTTTAATTGGAAATAGCTTTAGTAGGGGTGTTTTTTTTTGCCTTCCTCTGGATCAACAAATGTGATTTGGCATGGGCTGGGCTTGATGGACACATGTCTTTTTTCAACCTTATCAATCAGCTCCTCACCTGTTTCATGTGAAGCAGGTTTTGTGGGACTCTGAATCTCATCATCAGAAACCTCCCCATCCACATGTACCATCCTCAGGGACTGTGAACTCCCCATCTAGATGGGAATAAGAGAGAGTATGTGAGAGTTAGAGGTGTAGACAGAGGGGGATGTAAAATGGTAGATGAAGATGGAGAGAGAGCTGTGGGGAGAGTGATATATGGGATATAAAGAGATGGGTGGAGACAGAAAGAGGGTGAGAGAGAAGGGGCAGAGAGGGGGAGAGAAAAAGAGCGAGAGAGAGAGAGGCATCGTTTGGATCAACAATGGTAAACAGGAATAGGAAGAGGGTTGAACTAGATGGATGCAAGTTTTTTTTCAACCTAAATTACTATGTTACTATGAGAAGAAAGATAATGAGATAAAAATAGACATAGCTGGAGAGACCTGAGGAGACAGGAAGAGAGGGCAGAAGTAGAGTGAGTGAGAGAGAGTAAAATACATAGCAGCAGACAGAGAGAGAATGAGAGAGAGAGCTCAGGACAGGGACAGAATGAAGGAGACCTGAGGAGATAGGGTGAGAGAGTATATGAGAGAGAACTGAGGAAAGAGGGGCAATAGGGGTAGAAGGAGAGAAAAGGCGGGATGACAGAGAGGGAGTGGCATAGAGACAGAGAGATAGAGAGCAATACCACCCAAACATAACAAGCACAAGTCTATTTACCTCCCCCATGTTTCCTCGGGTCCTCTTGCACTTCCCTACTCGCGCTATCAGAGAAATGAAGGGGGAGACAGAGTTAGTGAGTAAGAAAGTTTACAGAGAGAAACAGACTGTGAAAGACAGACTATCAGTCTTCCATTACCTCCTAGACGCTCCTCTCGGTTCCACTTAACCTGCTGGAAAATCTGAAGGAGGAAGAAGTCGCTGTTTAGGCCACTTTAGTTATACATGGGATTGACAGTTAAACATGTCATTGTGTTGGTTTGGTGCTAAGTGTGGTACAAACATTCAGAACAAACAAATGTCAATATCATTAAGTCATTTTGCACCTTCATAGGACTGATTGACCCTTTTAGAAGACTGGATTTTCATTTAAAAGGATAGTATTGTTTCACAAAACAGCAGTTTCAATTAATCTTCATAGTATTTGGGCCATGGAGAGTGTTATTTCAACAGGGCTCAAAATTTCCACTCACCACTAGCCAATGGAGAGTGAAAATTTAGCCCTGATGAGTAGAAATTCAGCCCTGGTGGTTATATTATGCCTTGCAGTGGCGAGTAACTTTTCAGGCCTGGCTAGTAGCAAAGGACTTCAAATTTTAAGCCCTGATTTCAATACTGACAGATTTGTAGCTCAAGAGTAACTGAATGATAAAGTATCCCCCTCCCCCCTTTTTACCTAGTGTAAGCCACCTCCCATCAGATATGGAGTCTGGTTCCTTGACTGGACAGCTCACAGCAAGGGAAAATCTTCTTACTGAGAACATAAGGAAAACTCTAACCCCCTTGACAGGTTTTTCCTTATGATCACTGAAGATTGTCCCTCTCTGTGATCCATCCGGACAGTCTTGCTGCTCTGAGGTGAACAGTGTTACATCAGTAAAAGGGGCTGGAGGGGGATACTTTATCATTCAATTACTCTTGAACTACAACTCTTGACAGTATTGAAATAACACTCTCCATGGCCCAAATACTATGAAGATTAATTGGAGCTGCTTTTGTTGTGAAACATTACTATCACTTTAAGGAGCCCATGAGCAAGGTATCCAATACAGCCTTAGCCCCACCAATGTCTGCACCCTTACCCTTCCAGGTTTCCATCCCAGCCCCTTCCTCTTAACCCTGGCTTCTAAAAAGGTCTCTAACGATGGCCTATCAGGAATATTTAAACTGGTAAATGAGGAGCAAATGTCTGATGTAGAGACACTGGGATTGCTTTGACCACACCAACAATTCAGCGCAGTGGGTGGGCGTACCACAGCTGAGGCACCTCCCACCCAGAACTTGGCACCTTATGGGAAATCCTACTTTAACATTTTGAGTGCCAGAGGGATATCCAAGGCTTTGCAATGCTTTGACTACCCCTCTGGCACTCAACGGGTTAACCCATAAAACAAGTCAAAGCCATTATATCACTTTTCTCTTCTATGACATTTCCCCTTTAACCCATGAAACATCTTAGTGGCATTAGGTTACTGTCACTGACCTTGTAACACACACATACTGTCACTCACTGTCTCCTTATATGACTGACCGCAGAGTCATGTGATGATGGCATGATACTCACCTGTTGCCTGTCCAGCTTCTGTCCATCCTCTGAGGTCATTATTGGTGACTCCCTGGGAGATTCTCCAGCTCTTACTGGGGACTAGAATAAGAAGGGAAGGAGGAAAGATATGAGATGAGAGAAGACAGAAGGGGAAGGGGTGGGATTGAAATCAGGAGCATTTATAGGTTCCCAAAAGGATCAAGACTTGGGCCAACTTAATTCTCCACGCAGCTAAACTGCACCATTTACTGATAGAGAAATTAGCACCATCACATGCACATGGCAACAAGACTCAGGGATTTAAAGGGATAGTAATGTTTCATAATAAAAGCCGCTCTAATTAATCATCATAATATTTGGACTTTGGAGAGTGTTATTTCAATTCTGTCAGAGTTGTAGTACAAGAGTAATTCAATGACAAAGTATCCCCTCCCGCCCCTTTTACTGATGTAGCACTGCTCAGCCAGATCAGAAGGGAGGTGCCCAGGCAGGCTGCAGAGAGGGACAATCTTCAATTAAGATAAGAGAAAAAGCTGAAAAACTTGTCAAGTGGGGCAGGGCTTTCATTGT
The DNA here is from genome assembly GCA_037306005.1 of Rhinophrynus dorsalis. NCBI lineage: Eukaryota > Metazoa > Chordata > Amphibia > Anura > Rhinophrynidae > Rhinophrynus > Rhinophrynus dorsalis. The sequence continues at coordinate 528,370,337 of CM074721.1, forward strand.
TTTCATAGGAAGAAGATTGTCCCCTGCTGTTATCTGTCTGGTCTATAGACTGGATTCCACATCTGAGAAGAGATGGCTTACACTAGGTAAAAGGGGCAGGAGGGGAAACTTTGCTTGTGAATATCTCTCAAACCATAAAGGTTTGAGAGATAAGACTTATATCATTCTTCATATTTTTTTAATGCCTACAAAATAAAATAAAGATAAAACGAAGTTTTACTATCCCTTTAAGCATGAGAACTGGGTATTTAGCGCCTTCAGTCTAGTAATGCCCCTGATGATGGACATGGGTGGACTAAGGCTAATGCTAAAAATATCTGCTTATCCTAAATACACTTCCTTGAAACCCTTTATGTAGCCTCCCATATACGAGAAGTATACTCTCTGGTCAATTATCTAATTCTGATAATGGCGAGCTATGTCTTGTCAATGGTACAAAACGTCTGTGCATGTTTATTTCATTGGAAATGTAAAAGTTCAATAATGATTTAATATGAAAAAATATATATAATAGGGGTTTTTCTGTTTAGTAAAATATGAGTATTCCCATCATTCCCATCAATTGCCTCCTGTATTTCTACGGCTAAGGCAGTACCAAGTCTCCTAAAGGAGCAGTAAACTTTTTTTTATGAAAACACATTTTATAGAGCATTTCCTGCTGAATAAAACAAGGTCACTCCCATCCCTGTCAGATGTTTTATTCAAAATGTGTAGCAGTTCAAATAACCAGGAAGTGAATTTACTGTGTTTACTTCCTGATAGTTCTAACTGACAGGAAGTGAATTTACTGTGTTTACTTCGTGATAGTTCTAACTGACAGGAAGTGACAGGCAGTTTCTATCACATTCTATGGAGAACTGTATGTCTCTGACTTTTCTGACTTTCCTTTCCATTAGAATCTAACAGACAATCTAATTAGAATTTGACCACTAGAGGGCACTGCTAATGTAAAAAAAATGGGTTTAAACTGTAATAACTCTGGAAATATAAATCTCTCCGCAGTGGGAGTACTCTCATTTTACTCAATAGGAAAATCCCTAAAATATATATTTTTTCATAAAAAAAGTTTACTGCTCCTTTAAGAATTCTATTACACTTAGAGGAGATGGTGCTGTTCTCTTCTCTTCTGTCTTCTGTTTTGCATGTATCTGGGTAGAGACCAGTCGACCTCTATAGGAACCGGCTGCGGATCTCCTTTCTAGGTGTGGCATAGACTGTATTCCAGCAGACCCTAATCCTTTTATTACGCACACATATGTTTCTAATGGGTAATATGTATCCTTTTAATATTGTTTAAGGTACATATAGAAGTATCCAATCTCTGAGAAATGTAATTAGAATATACATTTAGCTGAGTAGAGCACTGTGGTAAAATAGTATATTTTTTGTGCATATTCCCTAAACACCTGGGACCTGGGCCAAACTAATACATTACTACTGCAATGTATAGTGCAATTGTACCTATATTAATAGCAATGTTAGATCCATCATATTCCCCAAGCTGGTGACAATATCTGGGTAGACTCGTTAAGCAAGAGATGTGGGGAATTAGCCCACTCATCCAACACCTAGCAGTCCAGAGCTCAATAGCCAATACCTATAGATAAGGGTACATCACTCGCAGTATTGGCTGGACTCAGATTCCGGCCATGAAATATCTACTTTTTGATGAAGACCCCCTTTCTAAATGTACTTAGACAATATGTGATCACCTGTATAAGATGTCTCCTATTCATACATTATGACTCCAGTCTTGGTATTCTTACCTGTGAAATGTTCTGTGTTGTCTCTGAAATTGTATCTGATTCACTGCAAGACATATACAGTATTTATTGATTTCCCCTTGTGCATCATGAAGTCCCAATAAGCAACATAATAATCCAACAGTTATATGTATACAGCTTCATCTTAACTGATAAATAAGTCAACCTCTAACAGAAGTGTCTGGCATATGTGTGTAGTCTACTGTTAGGGGCACTATTCTGAGTGTTATCTGTTGGGCAAGACATTAACTCTCTGTATTACCTATTGGACAGGTGTGTCAGTCTCTGTGTTATCTGTAATGAGGGTCAGTCATTTTGTGTGTTACTTGTTGGGTAGGGGAATCAGTCTGTTTGTTATATGTTGGGTAGGCAAGCCAGTCCATATTTTGTATTTTGATTGGGTGAGTCAATGTTTATGTTATCTGTTGGTCAGGTGAATCGGTTACTATTTTTCTGGTGGGTATTTGAGTCAATTTGTGTGTTATCTGTTAGTGGAGTCAGTCTGTGTTGGTAGGTAAGTCAATCTCTTTGTTATCTATTGGGTAGGCAGGTGAGACAGTTTGTGAGTTACCTGTTATGCAGGTGAATAACTCTGAGCAAAACCTGTTGGGAAGTTAAAGGAATAGTAATGTTTCACAATAAAAGCAGCTCTGATTAATCTTCATAGTATTTGGGCCATGGAGAGCATTTTTCAATACTGTCCTAGTTGTAGTTCAAGAGTAATTGAATGATAAAGTATCACCCTCTCGCCCTTTTCACTGATGTAACACTGCTCACCTCAGAGCAGCAAGACTTCCGGCTGGATCACAGAGATGGACAATCTTCAATGAGTATAAGGAAAAACCTGTCAAGGGGTAGGGTTTTCATTATGTTCACAGTAAGAAGATTGTCCCTTGCTGTTAGCTGTCTGGTCAAGACACCAGATTCCACATCTGTGGTGAGGCGGCTTACACTAGGTAAAAGGGGCTGGGGGGATACTTTATCATTCAATTACTCTTGACCTACAACACTGACAGTATTGAAATAACACTATCCATGGCCCAAATACTATGCAGATTAATTGGAGATGCTTTCTTTTGTGAAACATCACTTTAAGTCCAGCAGTGCATTATCTCTTTGGTAGGTGAGTCAGTTTTTGTATTACCTGTTGAGTTGGTGAGTCAGTCTGTTATCTTTTAGCAAATTGACGCAGTTTGTGTGTTACCTGTTGGGTCGGTGAGTTTGTTTGTATGTTAGTATGTATGTAAGTGAGACCATTTTTATATTACTTAATTTGTGTGTCATGCTCTGTGTAAACTGATGTGGTGTATCTGTCTGTGTGTTACTTTCTGGGTAGGTGGGCCAGACTGTGTACTGTGTACAAATTTTGTGATATATGTTATGTAGGTGAACTAGACTTTGCTTGGGTAAGTATGATAGCTAGTGTGTCGCCTGTTGAGCATCTTGGTCTGCCAATGCGCTATTGGTTGATGACAAACAAATCAGTATCATACAGTTGTTCAAATGAGCCAGTCTGTGTGCAGTCAGACTCCTGAATTGCTTTACTACTTGGCTTGTGCAAACATGAATTTTAGTAAATGGTCATGAGAGGGGATAATGACTAACTAATGAATATGTACATGAAAAAGGAAAGGAAGGCTGTTGTAATTACCATTAGTATTGATTTTGATGCTAAGAGTAATTAAATGGAAGACAGCTGTTGACTGATGCACTGAGGACAATGTCATAGGGATCAGATACACATTCATTACATTGGGAATAATTTTACTGGGATGCACATTTCTTTGTTTTACTTAAAGGCAAATGAACCATTTATTTTCACCCTTATATATTCTGTATGTACAGTCAAATTGCCTATTTTTTTTATTTTTATATTTTGTCTTCACAGATTTTTTACACTTTTGTATCCTTGGCAATGAGATACTTGGATCTGTTTGCAGAGAGCTTTCTGTCAGGGAAAGCAGGTCTAGTGGTACAATTTAAAGAAGAAACAATGTAAAACAGAAAACACACAGATCACTCAGTATTGCATGGAGAATATAACATTGTATTCCATCACACAGAGAAATCAGTGCTGCAACAAGACTAACATTATATTGCATCACACAGAGCATTCAGTGCTGCAGGCAAACTGCAACATATTACATTGCATAGAGCATTCAGTGCTGCAGGGAGAGTGAAATGTTGTATTGCATCACACAGAGCATTCAGTGCTACAGGAGGATTGTGATGTTGTATTACATCACACAGATCATTCGGTGCTGCAGGAGGATTATGATGTTGTATTACATCACACAGATCATTCGGTGCTGCAGGAGGATTATGATGTTGTATTACATCACACAGATCATTCGGTGCTGCAGGAGGATTATGATGTTGTATTATATCACACAGAGCATTCCGTGCTGCAGGAGGATTATGATGTTGTATTACATCACACAGAGCATTCAGTGCTGCAGGTGGATTATGATGTTGTATTACATCACACAGAGCATTCGGTGCTGCAGGTGGATTATGATGTTGTATTACATCACACAGAGCATTCGGTGCTGCAGGAGGATTATGATGTTGTATTACATCACACAGATCATTCGGTGCTGCAGGAGGATTATGATGTTGTATTACATCACACAGATCATTCAGTGCTGCAGGAGGATTGTGATGTTGTATTACATCACACAGAGCATTCAGTGCTGCAGGAGGATTGTGATGTTGTATTACATCACACAGATCATTCAGTGCTGCAGGAGGAGAGTAATGTTGTATTACACCACACAGAGCATTCAGTGCTCCAAGAATAGTGTAATGCTGTATTACATTGCACAAAGCATTCAGTGTAGTGTAACATTCAGTGCTGAAAGGATAGTGTAATGTTGTATTAAATCATACAGATCATCAAGTGCTACAGGGAGAGTGTTACATTGTATTACATCACACAGAGCATTCACTGCTGCAGGCAGATTGTTAAATTGTATGACATCACATAGAGCACACAGTGCTGCAGGTTATATGTAATGTTTACATGACATAGAGCACTCATTGTTGCAGGTAGACTGTAACATTTTATTACAACACAAAACATTCATTACTGCAGGATGAATGTAGCATTGCATTACATTTCACAGAGCATTCTCTGCTGCAGGGGAAGTGTAACTATTACATGACAGAGAGCATTTAGTCTTGCAGGGAGACTGTTACTTTGTATCACATCACAGAGAACATTCAGAACTGCAGGACGAATGTAGCATTGCGTAACATCACACAGATCATTCAGTGCTGCTGTAAGACTGTGCTGCAGGTAGACTGCATAACTGTATTACATTACACAGAGCATTCAATGCTGCAGGTAGACTGTATCACTGTATTACACTACACAGGGCATCCAGTGCTGCAGGTAGACTGTACCACTGTATTACATAACACAGAGCATTCAGTGCTGCAGGAGGCTATTACATTGAATTACATTACACAGATAATTAAATGCTGCAAGGAGAGTGTAACATTGTATTACATCACACAGAGCATTAAGTACTGCAGGGACACGTTATCACTGTATTACATCACACAGATCACTCAGTGCTGCATGGAAAGTGTAACATTGTATTACATCACACAGAGCTGTCAGTGCTGCAGGAAAAGTGTAACACTGTATTATATCACACAGCGTATTCATTGCTACAGGAAGAGTGCAACATTATATTGCATCACACAAAGCACTCAGTGCTGCAGGAAGAGTGTAACATTGTATTACATGAAACATAGCATTCAGTGCTGCAGGGAGACTGTATCACTGTATTACACCACACAGAGCATTTCGTGCTGCAGTAGGCTATAACCTTTTATTACATCACAGAGCATTAAGTGCTGCAGGGAGAGTGCAACATTGTATCACATCACACAGAGTATTCAGTGCTGCAGAGAGACTGTAAAATTGTATCACTATCCTGCTCTGATCATCTGTCCCCCAGAAAATGCTCCAGAAACTGAGATCCAGGTAGCTTACTGTCAGGTTATTGGGACACTAATGTGTAAAGAAAAAAAAATAGGTGAAGATGATAAATCAATATAATAAAAATTGTAGGAAATTTGACTGTAAATATTATACACTTGCTGAATATGAGGGTTAACTATTGCTTTAACCCCTTAACGAGACCTTGACGGTCATAGTATGTCATGGGTCTATCTGAGTTAACGACCCATGACGCACTCTGACCGTCATGGAATTACGGGTTCCCCCCGCGGCTGCACACCGTTCGGGGAGTCCGGAATCGAAAGAAAAAGAAAAAAAGCTCCGTGGTCCTTTAGTGACCGCCGTGTGCCTTCGTGGTTGGTCATTAAGGGGTTAAAGTGATTATATTCACTGGTTGTTTTTGGACCAGGGATTGGCAACCTTAGGCCCTCCAGCTATTGGCTGACTTGGGATGGTGGGAACTGAAGTCCACAACAGCCAGAGTGTCTTGAATTGTCAGACCTGCCTTTGACTCAGGGGAGGGCTGGCCTGGGGGGCAGAGGGGGGGCAATTGCCCCCCAGGCCAGTCATATGTCTGAGCTGGTGGGCCACTCCCATTTGCTGCGGTAAATGTAGCTACAGTAATGATACCACAGAGCTTACAATTGAAATGGAGCTACTCTAGTGATACCACAGAGCTTACAATTGAAATAGAGCTACACTAGTGATACCACAGAGCTTACAATTGAAATGGAACTACACTAGTGATATCACAGAGCTTACAATTGAAATGGATCTACACTAGTGATACCACAGAGCTTACTATTGAAATAGTGCTACACTAGTGATACCACAAAGCTTACAATTGAAATGGAGCTACACTAGTGATACCATGGAGCTTACAATTGAAATGGAGCTACAATCCAAGTCGAGCTATACTAGTAGCACAACCCATTTATCTTGTAAGATGTATGGTATCACTAGTGTAGCGTTAATTAAATTGTAAGTTCTGTAGCAGCACCAGTGTAGACCATTTCAAACCCCATTTCATACCATTTCATGGTATCACTTGCCTAAGTTTACAACATTAAAGGAGCAGTAAACTTTTTTTATGAAAAAATATATATTGTAGGGATTTTCCTATTGAGTAAAATAAGGGTACTCCCATTGCTGAGAGATTTATATATTCAGAGTTATTACAGTTTAAACAAGTTTTTTACATTAGCAATGCCCTCTAGTGGTTGAATTCTAATTACTAATTCTGTTACATGCTAAGGGAGAGGAGAGTCAGTGACATACAGTTCTCCATAGAATGTGATAGAAACTGCTGAGTCACTTCCTGTCAGTTAGAACTATCAGGAAGTAATCATGCAGTAAATTCACTTCCTGATTATTTGAACTGCAATATATTTTGAATAAAACATCTCCTTTAACCCTTTGAGTGCCAGACGGGTATGCCACGCATTGCTTCGCACACAATGCGTTAATGGCAATTTTAAAATTAACAAAAGGGGGTGGGCTGGGACAGAGGGCTGGAACGATAGTAGAATTGGGACACTTGATTGTAGTTTGCTGCCACAAGTTGCCAGCCTTCCCCTGCTTAGACCGCACACTGAGAATATAACAGGTCACTAGACATGGTGCAAGAAGATACTTATCTGACAAACTGCATAATTAGCCCCATACGCACAAAGACAAAGTGGGACAATTCCGTGGCAAGCCAACTTCACCACAGGGAGCAAATAAAATTTTACCATTGACTTAAAGGAGCAGTGCATGATTTAATTAAAATCATATACGTTATAGAGCTTTTCCTGCTGAGTAGAACAAGGTTAATTTCTTTGTGGGGAGATGCTTTATTAAAAGAGCCTTATAGCTCAAACCTGATTTTTTTACATTAAGCTGCAAATTTCAATTGTGAACACCAGGTGGTGCTGTTCCTATAACTAACTTTGGGTAGCTATAGACTCAAGCTCTCACATAGAGTACTTTGTAAAAAAATAAAAAACAATTAGCATTTTGGATACTTGGGCAGCTGGCACTATTGGTAATAGATTTTAGATATAAAAAATAATCTGATGGGAAAAAATCTTTCAGCAAAAAAACCCACCCTCCATATATGTATATATATTTTTTTTTTTTTTCATAAAAATCTTACACATCCTTTAAATGAATGCTAGAGTGAATTGTGTTGGAGACCTCTCTTGCATTGAAGAGATTAAAACAGGTCCACATTTAAATCAATGGCAATTTTTTATTTTTTCCCTATGGTTGGAGTTGGTTTTCTGCAAAATGCTTCATTTTGATTTTATGACTCTTGTCGTCAAGTCCTCGTGTTACCTGTCGGGCAGGTGAGACAGTACTTCCATTTCCTGTTGCAGGTGATGTGAAAGTTCTTCTTTTTGTAGATATTTTTGGCACAAGGGACACTGAAGAGGCAAAGCGACAGACAACTTCTTATCTGTGACAAAGAGAGACAAGACATGGGTGAGTATGATGGCAGGACACCGCATTCTAAGTGAGATAAGGAGGTTGATAAGACATGAATGTGTGGGTGAAGCTGGCACATTGAATGACTGATGGTGCCATATGAGCATACCTCCCAAGTGTCCCTCTTATGACATATTATGGCTCCATACCTCCCACGTGTTCCTATTTAGGAGATATTAGGGGTCCTTACCTCCCACGTGTCCCTATTTAGGAGATATTAGGGGTCCATACCTCCCAAGTGTCCCTCTTTAGGAGATATTAGGGGTCCTTACCTCCCAAGTGTCCCTCTTTAGGAGATATTAGGGGTCCTTACCTCCCAAGTGCCCCTTTTTAGGAGATATTAGGGATCCATACCTCCCAAGTGTCCCTCCTTAGGAGATATTAGGGATCCATACCTCCCAAGTGCCCCTCTTTAGAAGATATTAGGAGTCCATACCTCACAAGTGTCCCTCTTTAGGAGATATTAGGGGTCCATACCCCCCCAAGTGTCCCTCTTTAGGAGATATTAGTTGTCCATACCCCCCAAGTCTCCCTCTTTAGGAGATATTAGGAGTCCTTACCTCCCAAGTGTCCCTATTTAGTAGATATTAGGGTCCATACTCCCAAGTGTCCCTCTTATGAGGTATTAGATGTCCATATCTCCCAAGTGTCCCTCTTTAGGACATATTAGGGGTCCATACCTCCCAAGTGTCCCTCTTTAGGACATATTAGGGGTCCATACCTCCCAAGTGTCCCTCTTTAGGAGGTATTAGGGGACTTTACTTTCCAAGTGCTCCTCTTTAGGATTTATTTTGAATTCATACCTCCCAAGTATCCCTCTTTAGGAGATATTAGGGGGTCTGTATCTCCCAAGTGTCCCTCTTTAGGTTATATTAGGGCTTCATACCTCACAAGTGTCCCTCTTTAAGAGAGAATATGAGCAATAAATCTCACATTAATGTTTGCATAAACTTCTTTATTAATGTTTATGAATTAGTCTGTGTACTAGAACATGTTGGTCTTTCTCTAAATCAGTTCAGTTACACAAAGAGGTGTCAATAGGTCATGAAATAAACTAAAAATTATTGGTAATGCCTCGCCCACCAGCCACTCCCCCAGCAACACCACCTAAAGAAAGTGTCAGTGTTGGGAGGTATGTATAAGATTGTGCCAAACATTTGTGATTAAGAGAAGGAACCTATATGTGATATAGTGGAGTGTGAGCTAGGGCTGGAACTGAAGGTGCATGTATGGTTCAGAGAGAGAATGCCCTTGTGTGTCTGTGAATGGTTTTATGTTATGATATCAAGAGTAAGAAGCTGGCAGGAAGAAAAGACTGGCATTGTTCATAGGGTTAGGCTTCAGTCAGTCTTGGCATATGAAGCAGAGCGTATGTGTGTGTATACGAATGTGTGTTTATTTCTGTGTGTGTGATGTAAGGTGTAGGTTGGCAGTGCATATAGCTTAAAGGAGCAGTAAACTTTTTTATGAAAAAAATATATATTGTAGGGATTTTCCTATTGAGTAAAATAAGGGTACTCCCACTGCCGAGAGATTTATATTTCCATAGTTATTACAGTTTAAAGCCATGTTTTCTTTTTTACATTAGCAGTGCCCTCTAGTGGTCAAATTCTAATTGGATTTCCTGTTAGATTCTAATGGAGAGGAAAGTCAGAAAAGTCAGAGACATACAGTTCTCCAAAGAATGTGATAGAAACTGTCTGTCACTTCCTGTCAGTTAGAACTATCAGGAAGTAAACACAGTAAATTCACTTCCTGTCAGTTAGAACTATCAGGAACTAAATACACTAAATTCACTTCCTGATTATTTAAACTGCTATGAATTTTTAATAAAACAACTGACAGCGATGGGAGTGACCTTGTTTTATTCAGCAGGAAATGCTCTGTAAATAGGGTTGCCACCCAGCCGGTATTTTACCGGCAGGCCAGTAAAAAATTGGCTTCTTTCCAATGTTAAGTCTATGGAGGGAATGCCTCGGCCGGTATTTTTTTTAACAAAAGGTGGCAACCCTATCTGTAAAATATGGGTTTTAATAAACAAAAGTTTACTGCTCCTTTAAGGGGGAGGTTGATAGTGGATATAGTTATAAGGGAAGGTTGACAGTGTATTTAGGACTAATGGAAATGCTGTTTGCAGTGGATGACAGTGTAATGGCATAGATGGCAAAGTACTTGTGTGTATGAAATAGATTGGTAGGGCATGTAGGAATGAGTACAATGTTGCCAGTGCATGCTATTATAAAGGAGAAGCTGGCAGTGCATGCAGGAATGAGGGAGATGTTGACAATGTAGTGGAGAGGTTGGCAGTGCATAATGGTGTATGGGAGAGTTTGGTACAATACGTAGGTTTAAGAGGGTTGGCTGGTAGTGCAATGCATGTATGGGAACGTTTAGCATTCCGTGATAGTGTAATATGGGCACTGACCGTGCAGCTTTAAGAGGGAGATTAGCAATACATATGGGTGTAATAAAGAGTGTGTCAGTTTGTGTGGGTGCATGGAGAGGATGGAGATCCAATCAGGAGGAAGGGTGCAGTGTACATGGATGTAAGGGGGAGGTTGGCAGTGTGCATGGATGTTAGGTGGAGATTGTTCATGTATGCAGTGTGTTGGCAATGCATGTGGATAAAAAAGGGAGGTTAGTACTGCAGGAGGCTGGCATTGCTTCAGGCAGAAGGGAAGGTTGGCAATGCATGTGGATATAAGAGGGAAGTTAAGACTATGTATGTGTGTACTTGTGTGTGGGTGTAAGAGGGAGGCTGGATTTGCCTGTGGGCATAAAGGAAGGTTAGCAGATCATGTGAGTGCAAGGGGGAGCTTGTCAGTGTGTGTTTGTGTGAAAAAAAGTAGTTGAAAAGGACTTTTTTTACTATGTACTATATGGGAGAGCTTGAATCATAGACTATGGCTCTGCATAGAAAGTGATACCAACAGCTCTACCTGCTGACCAGAATAGAAAATTGCAGTTTCATTTGAGCTGTAATAATTTTTGAATAAAAAAAATCAAGAGCTGAGCTAAGAACGAGAGGAAGACTAGAGGAAAGGTGCTTTGGACTAAAACAAAGGCAGGGATTTTTTTACAGTAAGGGCGGTACATCTATGGAATTCTTTGCCTCTGGATGTTGTGCTTGCAAATACTGTGACTACTTTCAAAAAAGTAATGGATACCTATTTATCACAGAACAATACTGAGCATTATGACAGATGGCTTCAGTGCTTATAGGTTATTGATCCAGGGAAATATCTGACTGCCATTTGGAATCAGGAATTCCTTTTTTATGCACTAGGGGCTTAATTGGAAATGGCTTTTTTTTGCCTTGCTTTGGATCAGCAGGGGTGATTTGGCATGGGTTGTACTTGATGGACGCATGTCTTTTTTCAGCCTCATCAACTGTGTTACTATGTAGTGTAAGAGGATGCAGTTGAGGGTGGTATAAGAGTCTGGCAGTGCATGTTAGTATAAGAGAACTGCTGTCCTAATGGACTGTTGAAAATTTGGAAATGGCATTGAATAGATACAAACAAGCATTGCTTTGCCTGCCACACACCCTGAATAAGCCAAAATTGCTCATTTTCTGCCTAGCTGGGGTCCCTGGTCGGTGAATAACTTTACAACATATTTACACCCCCACCTCTCAGCTATTAGTGACCAGAGTAATTAGCACAGCATGGGGGGCTCTGACCTTCCTATCACTGCTCTGTGACCCTGAATAACACCCCATCATTGTGTGATTACAAAGAGAAGGGGGGGAGGTGTGTGTGAAATCTGTGTCTGACTACAGCTGTAGTGCTGACCACACAGACATGAGAGCATGGTCTTAGACTGAGATTAACCCTTTGAGTGCCAGAGGGGTACACAATGCATTGCAGAGCAATGGTTCGCCTCCCCCTCTGACATGCAAATGGTTAACCCCTCAGAGTCAAGAAAGGTCTCCAAAGCAAGGGGTTAAAGACACATGTGCTTTTAATTTGTTTCATTAGTAACAATACATATTAATACCCTCTGTTTAGTACAGACTGGGACAGTCTATCCCTTTGCCTTTTGCCATTTAATGGAGGAGTAATCATTATTTGTTATGAAAAAATATGTTTAACCCCTTAACGACCTGGGAATCCGGAACCGGAAGTGACTTAACGACCACGGAGCAATTTTTTTTTATTGCTCCGTTGGGTTCCGGACTCCCCGAATGGTGTGCAGCCACGGGGGGAGCCCGGAACTCGATGACGGTCATAGTACGTCATCGGTCGTTAAGTCAAATCGACCCTTGACGTACTATGACCGTCAAGGGTCGTTAAGGGGTTAATGGGTCCCTTCTGAGTAAAACAAGGGTATTCCCACTGCTAGAAAATATTTACTACAGCTCAAGGCAGGTCCGGCCCAAGACATTGTGCTGCCTGGGTCCAAGGATGAAATGCTGCCCCCCCCTTCCGCACACCAAAAACCACATGCACCCAAACATGCTACATCCTTAAAGGGATAGTAAAGTCCCAAAAAAAGTATGTTTTAAGTGGTAGCTGCACTAAAAAAACACTTAATGTGCTTAATCCTTTCTCTCAAACAGTTATGGTTTCAGAGAAATAAGAAAATAAAGTCCTCTGTTCCCTCCCCTTTCTGCCTGATGAGCTGTAAAGCTGTCAGAGGCAGAATCCAGTCGCCCGACTGTAGGTGGCTCTTCAGGAGCGCTGTCATCTAGATATCTCCATATAATTACTTCATCGGTATGGTCTACAACGTGTTCCTGGCTTGCAAACACACGTTGTGGACCATTCAGATGAAGTAATTATACTTAGATATCTAGATGACAGCGCTCCTGAAGAGCCGCCGGTTCCCGGTAGCAGGATCTCATGATGTCCGCTATACAGCGGACGCATGAGAAGGGGGAGGGAGCAGAGGTCTTTATTTTATTACATCTTTCAAACCATAACTGTTTGAGAGAAAGGATTAAACACATTAAATGTTTTTTTAGTGCAGCTACGATTTAGAACATTATTTTTTTGGGACTTTACTATCCCTTTAATTATATTAACCCCTCTCCTGCCCCTAAAACCACTGTAATGTTTTTTGTTTTTTACACCCCTTCTATCTCTTTCTCCCCCCACTTACCTTTTTACACCCCTTTCTCACCCCCTTACCTTTTTCACCCCTTGTACTGCTTTATCCCCCTTGCCTCTTTACACCCCTTGTGCCTATTTTCTCCCCTCTTTCACCCCTTGTGCCTTTTTTCCCCTCTTTTCATCCCTTGTGCCTCTTTTTCCCCCTCTTCACCCCTTGTGCCTTTTTTCCCTCTTTTCACCCCTTGTGCTTCTTTTTCCCACTCTTTTCACCCCTTGTACCTCTCCCCCCCCCCTTGCCTGTTTCTCTTCTCCTTCTCTCTCTTTTCTCTCTGGCTCGCTCTACTCCTTCTGGCTCTTCCGTTTGCTCTTTACTCAGTCTCCCCACTGCCCCGTACTGATGACAGTCGGGACCGTGTTACATGTGGAGACGCAGAGTGGTGCATGCTGAGATATTCTTTGTCAGTCTGGGAGCAAATTTTAAATTTGCACTGGCCTCCGAACAGAGGAAGAAAACCCCAGCATGCTCTACACAGCATCTCCGCATCCCAGCTGTCATCAGTGCAGGCAGTGGGGAGACGCCACGCACAAACTAGCATGCCTTGGGGCAGCAGAGTGCCGTCTGGCTTCATGGACCCACCGGGACCCATGTAAGGGCCAGCCCTGGTTCAAGGTTAGCTTTTTTATCAATAGTGTCAAATGGTTTTGAAAAGGGCAATTTTTTTTTTTACAATGTACTAAATGGGAGAGCTTGAGTCATAGACTATGGCTCTGCAAAGAATGTGATACCAACAGCTCTACCTGCTGACCACAATAGAACATTGCAGTTTCATTTAAAAACATATGAACTGTAATATTTTTTCAATACAAAACCTTCTAGCAGTGGAAGTATTATTGCTTTACTCAGAAAAATAATGATATATAGTGTATTGAAAGACTAGGGTTGCCACCCAGTCGGTATTTTACCGTCAGGCCGGTAAAAAATTGGCTTCTTTCCAGTGTTAAGTCTATGGAGGGAATGCCATGGCCTTTTTTTTAAAAAAAAAAAAGGTGGCAACCCTATGAAAGACAGACAGATAGATTGATTGGTCGATCGATTTATTGATTGATAGATAGATAGATAGATAGATAGATAGATAGATAGATAGATAGATAGATAGATAGATATAGATGATAGATAGATAGATAAATAGATAGATAGATAGATAGATAGATAGATAGATAGATAGATAGATAGATATAGATGATAGATAGATAGATAGATAGATAAATAGATAGATATGAGAGAGAGATAGATAGATAGATAGATAGATAGATAGATAGATAGATAGATAGATAGATATAAATATCAGATAGATAGATAGATGGATAGATAGATAGATAGATAGATAGATAGATAGATAGATAGATGGTAGATATATAGATAGATAGATAGATAGATAGATTTGAGAGAGAGAGAGAGAGATAGATAGATAGATAGATAGATAGATAGATAGATAGATAGATAGATAGATATGAAATAAATAGATATGAGATAGATAGATACATAGATAGATAGATAGATAGATAGATAGATAGATAGATAGATATGAGATAGATAGATAGATATGAGATAGATATAGATAAATATCAGATAGATAGATAGATGGATAGATATATATGGGATAGATAGATAGATAGATAGATAGATAGATAGAAAAAGACTTGTAGCCTACCCAGTGTGCAATCTCTTTTAGCTCACAAATGCTGTACACAGAGACGAATCAAAGCGTATCATATTGACCCTGCCCAGGTGACAGTCCAGACACAAAATGCCAAGCAATTGTATTTTGTATAAATTTAAGGTGCCCGAGTTTATTCCTCGAAATATAACAACAGGAAAGGCTCCAATTTAACACACATATAAATAAGATTTTTTTTTCTGCAGTTACAGCTGAGCAGATTTGCTGTATAATTCATAATGATAACTTGATAATGTGAGTTTGTGTTAACTGGGTATACCATTTCTCAGTACTAACTGTACCTGGGTTAATTTGTTATAGACATTCACAGTGGTTAGTAAACTCAGGCAAATTGGTTATACCAGTGGTTCTCAAACTTTTTTGCTCAGTGCACCCCTAAAACATAGGGAGACACCGGGAAGGAGTGCTCAAACGGACCCACTCGTAGTTCACAGCCGATAGACACCCATCATAGGCTAAGCCTATGATTATGTTTTTTGAAACGAAACATGTTAGGCGGATCGTACATCCACAGAATACTTGCATCAAACAAGATGTTTGTTTTATATGGACTTAAATAAAGAATGTATCTTTTTAAACTAATGATGGGTGTCTATCGGTTATGAACTACGAGTGGGTCCGTTTGAGCACTCCTTCCCGGTGTCTCCCTTTCTGTTGAAGCCTTCTTGCCAAAGGTTGAAGAGAGTGCCCCGGATCCGCTAAAGCTCTTGGGCTTCGGTGAGTTAACCGTGATTGTTTTAAACTAACGGAAAGCAAGATGTAGCAGCGATAATCATTTTATGTATGGATTACACCCCTAAAACATAATCTTGAACATTCGGGGCACCCCTAACATATTTAATATAATTTATCAAGGGCATAATGAAGGGTACAGTACACAAATATACTGTTATTATTAGGTCTTATAATCGTAATAACAAAACTAAACATATTGTACATATTCATTTCTATAGATCTTTATTTAGAGGTCAATTTTTGTTAGTCTTTATAGAAAACACGGGGCACCCTAAGTTGATATCCATGGCACCCTGGATGAGAATCACTGGGTTATAAAATGTCTCATTTGTAAGTGTTCCCAGATTTATTTTGGTATACAATTCCTAATGGTAATTTGGACTAAATCATACTTTTTCCCAGTGGTAATTTGAGCCAGAATGATTGGTTGTAAAATGTCCCATTGGTAATTGGAGCTAGATTAATTGGACATACAATTTCCAAGTGATAATCTGACCCTGTTTAATTAGTTACAGCATTTCTCAATAGTAATTGGAGCCAGGTTCATTGGTGATAACATTCTTCATTTGTAATCTGAGCCAAGTTGATTACATACAAAATCACCAATGGTTAATTTAACAGCTTAATTAGACTAAATGGTAATAAAAGCCAGTTTAATTAGTTATGTAAAAGTCCCCATTGATAAACTGAGCCAGGTTAATTTGGTATAAAAATTCTAATGATAATCTGAGCCAGGATAACTATTAAGTTTACCAATTATAAATTGAGTCAAGTCAATTGAGTATAAATATCCCAATGGTAATATGAGCCATGCTAATTAATTAATTGATTGTTACGAAAGGCAATTCTGAAAAATGTGCCTGTTGATAAGGGTAGTTAACGATTATATAAAAGGAAAAAATATATTGTATGAATGTTCCTGCTAAGAACATAATGATACTAACATTTCTGGGAGATGCTTCATCTAAAAATAATTAGATAACAAAAAAGCATTTTTGTAAGAGGATCAGTGCAGTGTTTTTCTGGGAATTTTATCTGTGGTACTGGTGTTGTCTAGGAAGAGCTTGTATCACTGATCGACTAACAGCGATAGCTACAGTTCATGATTTAATATGAAAGCCCACAAAAAAACTTTAGTGGATCCTTAATACTTTGAGTGCCAGATTGGTACGCAACACATTGCTTCACAATGCGTTGTGTACCCCCCCTGGCACTCATAGGGTTAAAAAATTTAAAAAGAATACATGTATGAGATTATATCTTAAATGAAGCATCTCACAACAGTTGGGAGTTACAATGTTTTACTCACATCCTACAAAATATATATATTTATATTTCTATATTTTTTATGTATATATATATTTCTCTGTATATCTCTACATTTATATCTATCTATCTATCTATCTATCTATCTATCTATCTATCTCATATCTATCTATCTATCTATCAATCTATCTATCTATCTATCTATCTATCTATCTATCACATATCTATATATCTCATATCTATCTATCTATCTATCTATCTATCTATCTATCTATCTATCTATCTATCATATCTATCTCATATCTATCTATCTATCTATCTATCTATCTATCTATCTATCTATCTATCTATCATATCTATCTATCTATCTCATATCTATTATTGATCTAATCTATCTATCTATCTATCTATCTATCTATCTATCTATCTATCATATCTATCTACCTATCTATCTCATATCTATTATTGATCTAATCTATCTATTTATATCTATCTATCTATCTATCTATCTATCTATCTATCTATCTATCTCATATCTATCTATCTATCTATCTATCTATCTATCTATCTATCTATATATCTATATCTATCTATCTATCTATCTATCTATCTATCTATCTCATATCTATCTATCTATCTATCTATCTATCTATCTATCTATCTATCTATCTATCTATCTCACTGTATCTCTAAATCTCTATCTCTCTCATTCTCTATTTCTCTATATCTCTATCTCTCTCTATATATATATCTCTATCTATATGTCCATATATATTGGTATCTACCTCATAATGGTAACTAAATTTTGACATAAAAGGTATAGTGTCCATATTTACAGTAGGTCCTAAAATGGCTTATGCCAAACAGAAACTTCCACTATTTGTTGGATAGCTGAAGACCAGCAATGCGTTGGATTCATCTCTGATGTTCAAGTCAGGGGTTCACTAAAGATTCTAGGACAGGGTTTCCTGGAATTAAATCAATTATAAAATAACTAGTTGAAGAGCCCGTTACACGGGCCACAGTGCCACTTCCAGCCGGTCGTGGGGCAGTCATGCTCAGTAGAGACTGGCCGCGCCGCAGCTGAAACAGAGCTGGACGCTCCTTTGGAGTATCCAGCTCTGTATCAGCCCCTGCGCGGGCAGTCTCTACTGCGCATGACTGCAGCACGCGCAGCAGTCTCTACTGCACGTGACTTTGTCGTTACACACTTTTTAGCGAATTATTATATAGGATGATATCCAGAATTCATTGTGTGCAATTCTGCATCCAAAAGGTATCTCAGATCCTGCGCAAAGACTGGAAATGGGTGACCGTTGTTATTCTATTCTATTGTCAGCCAACCAACCAGCTGAGGATGCTGGGAGTTGTAGTCCTACAACAGCTTTAGTAGAGCTCTTATGCAAACATATGTTCTATTATAGGAGTGCTAAAGCTTTGCCTTTGTCTGTTCTGTTGAGGCAAAATAATCTAAAGGAGGGTTCTGGGTAACTAGAAATTCCCCAGCAATCCACCCCTCTCAGTTTGCCATTGGAAGGGGAGTAAAACTTTTTTTTTTAAAGTATCAGTGACACTGTTTCTAAGGAAAACATATTAGATATGGTTTCCCCATTCAAACAAATTATGGATGATGCAACTTCTGGTAGAGGTTTTCGTTCAAAATTCATTACCGATTAATCTTGTTTTTTTATTGTGGGGGGTGTATTATAAAAAGACCCTTGGATATCGACTGATATTGTTACTACAAAAAAAAAAAAAATTGAGATGCGATTGGGTGTGAATGAGATATCTCTCAGTAGGTGGATTACACTTGTATACTTAACCCCTTAAAGGGATAGTAATACTTGCAAATAACTAATCCCCATATCGTAGCTTTGTTAAAAAGAAACTTATTGCCCCCAGTGTCATCTCTCAGACCCTTATGGTTTGAGAGATGATAGCGCTCAAAGTTACCCCCTTCCCTGACTGAATGCTGACTGCAGGGGAAGCTGGCGTACGACAGTCTTATATGCATCAGACGGTTCTGCAGCTGAGCCGAGATCACATTTATAACAATAATTCTTTCACTGAACCGGTTCTTCTACGTGTGCTTGGTTTGCACTTGGTTTTAGTGAAACACTTCTTTTTTATAAATGCGATCTCGGCAATGCACAGAGCCGCCTGATACAACTAATACCGGATATCCCTGCAGTCAGCGTTCAGTCAGGGAAGGGGGAGGGAGGAGGGAACTTTGAGCGCTATCATCTCTCACACCATAAGGGTTTGAGACATGATACCGGGGGCAATACATTTCTTTTTAAAAAAAGCTACAATATGGGGATTAGTAATTTGCAAGTATTACTATCCCTTTAAGGACTGGCTGGCACTTGAGGACCACGGACCAGTTTTTTTGGTTTTTTTTCGCAATTGGATTCAGGGCTCCCCGAACGGCGTGCAGCCGCGTGGGGATCCCTGAACTCTGTGACGTACATGTATGTCCTTGGTCTTTTAGGGACATCCACCCCGTGAGATACATGGACGTCATGGGTCGTTAAGGAGTTAAGAGGAAAATGCGTGGGATACCTCTCTGGCACACACAGGGTTAAGCGTTTTGATCTACAACATGACTAGACAACCTATAGCTCTACAGCCGATGGAGACTACATCTCCCAGCCAATGGCTGCTGGAGCATGATGGAAGTTTCCAACAATGGAGAGATGTAGGTTGCTCACGCCTAATCCTATATAATAATTCGCTAAAAGTATGTTTGTCAGAAGTCGTCATGCACAGCAGAGACAGCTGCTCACTCTGCAGTCACATACCTCCCAACATTTCAAATTACCACAGAGGGACACTTGTGTTTTAGGGGGTGTTACCAGGGGCGTGGCTGGTGGGCGGGGCATTACCGGGAATTTTTAAGCTATTTCATGACCTATTCATACCTCTTTGTGTAACCTAATAAATTAATTTTAACAAGACCAAAGTATTTTATTTACACAGACTAATTCATAAACACGTATACTGACATTTAAACAAACAATAATGCAAGTTATATTGCTGTAGAACAATATGATACACTTATCTACACACCACTCAGTCTGATCTCCTAAAAAGAGGGACATCAGAGTGGGAAAGAGGGACAGAGGGATTTGGGTCTAAAAGAGGGACTGTCCCTCCTAAAGAGGGACACTTGGGAGGTATGCAGTCATGCATAGTATAGACTGCCCACGCCGCGGCTGATGGTCCCAGAAAGCTGAATTCGGAGCGCCCAGCTACATTATCAGCAGCGGCGCGTTCAGCCAGTCAGTACTGTGCATGTCTGCAGCGCGGCCAACAGGATCTGCCCATCAGCCGAGGTTGCTGGGTAGCACTGTGGCTTGTGTACACGTGCTTTTCAACTAGTCTAGAATATAATGATGATAATATTAATCTGTTTGTCTACCTGTCCCTCCTTCCATCAGTAGCATTGAGCTGCAGGTGTGTGTGATTATCTCAGCTGGTTTCTCCTCCCACCTCCTAGGATAATACATCCTGCAGGTGGTCAGACCTCCCCCCCCCCCACTACATCCTATCTCCATAACAAGAGGAGGTGGAACAGTCTGTCCAGCAGAAGCCTGAGAAGGGAAGCCAACTCCTCTCTTGGGTCAGGGAAAATGGGGATATGGTAATCACACACTTCCCCCTCTATTTGCCTTTCACTTTTTTTTCTCTCTTATTCCCTCCTCACTAGCTTTCTCTCTTGACCTCAGTATCTGTTGCCTCATTCGCATCTTCTGTTAATCTCTTTTCCTTTGTGTTGTGCTCTCTCTCTCTCTTGGGATCCTGTGAACAGCATCTGTCCAACTGATGACTCCTTAGTCCTACAAATTTATTGATAGATACCCTTCCCCCTTCTCTCTCTC
The DNA here is from genome assembly GCA_037306005.1 of Rhinophrynus dorsalis. Classification (NCBI taxonomy): domain Eukaryota; kingdom Metazoa; phylum Chordata; class Amphibia; order Anura; family Rhinophrynidae; genus Rhinophrynus; species Rhinophrynus dorsalis. The sequence goes on from CM074721.1 coordinate 528,391,214, forward strand.
TCTCCTGTCTTTGTTTTTTCACCCATCACCGGGCTGTGATCCGGAATGCATTAAACAATTTAATGAAATTTAATTGCAGAATGCTAGGATCCCACATGCAATTGGTAAAGAAAGTGTCACTTAGACACGCACATCAGCATGGATGTATAGATTAACACAGACACAGACAGTCTGACATTGAATAATTGGAATATACAGCACTGAGACAGAGGGTCAGATAGTCACAGGTTTGAGGGTCAGACACATTGAATGGAATTATCAGTCAGGTCAGAAGAAGGTCTTCAATCACTATGTAATTCTAAGATGTCTAGTTATCATGCAGATACATTTTAACATCTTGGGTATTAGCGATCTTGCTTTTCAATGTGCCGCAGACATCTCTAGCAGTGTCCAAAATTAGTTTCTTTCAAGAATTTAGGACCATTTGATAACTGAATGTCACAGCTGTATGAGTATTGTGATGACAGACAGATAGAGATAAAATACCCAAATATTAAGAGCGATTTACTAAAAGGTACAGCCATAGTTTTTTTTTGCAGGAATTAGGGATGAGTAAAAATGTTTTCTGTGCATCTTCCCACATGCAGAATTTACTACCTTTATTTCACAAGAGACCGTGCCTTTTCACTCATCTCTCAACTAAGCTCAAACTCAGTATTAAGTTTGTGTAAATGCGGGTTTCTGCAGTATATTTACACGTATATATTAATGTTAACATGTAAACATGTTAAGAGTTTTTCAACTCAATGAAAATGTAAACGGAGATATTTCAAGTCAATTTAACCCTCTGAGTGCCAGAGGGGTAGGCAACGCATTGCTTTGCTTCCCTCTCCCCAAGCTTATAACTCCATTTGATGAAATTAGTTCCTTGCCAGTGAATGACGGGTATGCCCATATATAAAATTGCCCTTTCCTGCAGCTTGACATCAGCAAACTTAGAACCGCTCTTGTACAGCAGAATAGACATTACCCACGCACCTACATACTACGTATTAATTATTTAACCCCTTAAGGACCATTGACGTACCCGGACCATCACGCTGGTCCGGTACTTAAGGACCAGTGATGTTCCTGGTACGTCACGTACTTTTACTCACCTCGCTCCTGTAGGAGCGTGGTAATACTGGGGACTGAAGTCCCCCGTTTGGCGTGCCGGCACATGTGATCAGTCACGTGGGACGGCACGTCAAAGTTTCCTATCTGGTCCTTAAAGGACCACACACCCTGGGACCGCTGGTCCTTAAGGGGATAAGAAGCAAGACTGCCAAGTGAGTAATCTAGTAATTTACTAATCTACTAATACAGTGGTTCCCAATCTGTTTCTTTCAACACACCCCTAACATGCAATCTAAACTTTTCAGCACCCCATTAAATTTTATGTCATTTGTCAAGGGCGTAATGAAGGGTATAGGTTAGTATTACATAGCTATTAGAAATAATAATAATGATAACACTACTACTAATAATAATAATGTATTAACCCTTTCGGTGCCACGGGGGTTAGCAACGAATTGCTTCGTAATGCGTTGCATACCCCTGTGGCAGTCAAAGGGTTACATTTCTAAAAATAAACATTCAACACTCTGCGTTTACATTTATCATAGTGTTTATAGAAAACAAGGGGTACCTTAACCCCTTAACGACCGGTTGCGCAGGCACGCGGCAGTCGCTAAAGGACCACGGAGCTTTTTTTTTTTTTTTATTTTTTTATTTCAATTCCGGACTCCCCGAATGGTGTGCAGCCGCAGGGAGAGCCTGGAATTCCATGACGGTCATAGTACGTCACGGGTTGTTAACCCCTTTGCGTCCGGTGACGTACCCGGACCATCACGCTTGTCCGGCACTTAAGGACCAGTGACGGTCCTGGTACATCACGTACTTTTACTCATCTCGCTCCTGCAGGAGTGAGTAATACTGGGGACTGAAGTTGATCGCTCCAAGACCGAACCGATCTCTTTCAGTCCCTCGTTCGACGTGCCGGCACACGTCATCAGTTACGTGTGGTGGCACGTCGAACTCGCCTATCTGGTCCTTAAAGGACCAGATACCCTGGACCGCTGAGGGTTTAACTCAGATCGACCCATGACGTACTATGACCATCAAGGGTCGTTAAGGGGTTAAGTGGCACAGCAAAGTGCCAGGACACCCTGGTTGAGAACCAGTTATCTAATGACACGCATATAAAATATATATTTGAAATACAATTCTAAAACCAGTGACATAACAGGGACAGAAGGAGCCAGGGACAAAAAGCCGATATCAGGGACAGTTGGGAGGGTGTGGAATATGTATGTGTCCATCATGATGTAGCTGTTATGCTTCAGAATGCCTCCATTTTGTCTTCAGACATATGCCAGTTTGAGTCATATTTATCAAAGCAAACGTAGAGCAATTATAGCTTAGAAAAAACTGCACCAAATGTATCAAAGACCCAATTGAAAGAAAACTAATATTTACATTTATAAATACTCTTTAATTTTTATGCCCCAGATTTTCTCCATGTCTGCTCTAATAAACATGCAACGTAATGCCGCAGTCTACAAGAGGAACCACCAAGTGTTTATGTCTCTGATTGTCTACTCTACCTAATGTGGAAACCCAGTGCTGGGAGACACACAGACAAACACAGACAGGGCTGGACTTTCAAGTAGTCCAAGTAGGTAACTGCCTAGGGATAGTAATGCCTGAATACATATTTTTTTTTTATAACGAAACATACCAGTCTAAGTGTTGTTAACGTTGTATTCTTCATTTAATTTTATTTTAAAGTGTTCCCCTCCTGCCCCTTTTCCCTGCGTCATGCTTACTTCCTATAGAGAGGAAAGCCGGTCAGGATGGATCGCAATGAGGGACAGTCTTGTGTCAGCATAAGGAAAACCCTGTCCCAATGACTGTGGTGGACTACAAGAAAATGTATCAAGCCTTAGATTAGCATTATACTACAACATTATTGTTTAGAGCTCTGTCTGGAAGCCATTTTCTTGTAGCCCAGCAGAGCCATCACTTCCTGTCACAGTAGATAATGGGCAGTTCTACTTCTAGTGTTCAGAACTCTGTGCTCTGGAGTCTTCATTCCAGGACTTTGTATTGTCCCAGAAGGAGGAATGCCCGGGACAAGGGACACAAATAACAAATCCAGGACTGTCCTGGGCAGTCAGGGACACGTGGTCATCCTACAAGATTGCCCCGCTTTGTGGTCTGTCCAGTGAAGCAACCTGCTTTCAGATCTGAGCGAAGGCTGCAGGATGCAGGGAAAAGGGGAACACTTTAAAATAAAATAAAACGAAGGAAACAACATTAACCCTTTGAGTGCCAGAGGGGTACGCAACACATTGCTTTGCAATGCGTTGTGTACCCCACTGGCACTCAAAGGGTGAAGGACACTTAGACTTTAAAACATATAATGAATAATGGATGAGAAATTAATATTGAGACATTACTGACTCCTGAATGGAATGTCTGCCTTGACGGGGTCACCCATTCTGCAGTGTTGGTCACACAGATTGCCCCAGAATTCTTCTACTATTCATTAGATCAGTGGTTCTCAATCTTTTTAGTTTTAATGATCGCTTTGTTACCACAAGCTTTGAAAACAGCCGCATAACGCTGCGAAACGCATTGCATTCATGGAGCGGTAAAACAGGAGTTGTAATAAATGTTGTATTTGATTTCTAGCGTGCCGCAATTATTTTATATTTTTATTTTTATATTATTTTGATCAAGAACAGTGTTCTGTCTGGTGGATCTTAGTAGTACACAGTGATCCTATTTTTGGGTTTATACCCCTGGATCAAGTTCTAATTGGATCAAGAGTCGGGACCTTATCCATAGGAGACACACTGAACAGAGATGGTAAAAAAGTTGCTGTATGCCTTTAAAGGGATAGTAATGTTTCATAATAAAAGCAGCTCTAATTAATCATCGTAGTATTTGGACTTTGGAGAGTGTTATTTCAATTCTATCAGAGTTGTAGTTCCAGAGTAATTCAATGACATAGTATCCCCCTCCCGCCCCTTTTACTGATGTCACACTGCTCAGCCAGATCAGAAGGGAGGTGCCCAGGTAGATTTCAGAGAGGGACAATCTTCAATTAAGATAAGGGAAAAACCTGAAAAACTTGTCAAGGGGGGGCAGGGCTTACATTGTTCTCATAAGAAGAAGATTGTCCCCTGCTGCTATCTGTCTGGTCTATGGACTGGATTCCACATCTGAGGGGAGGTGTCTTACACTAGGTAAAAGGGGCGATAGTGAAACTTTATCCTTTAATTACTCTTGAACTACAACTCTGACAGTATTGCAAAAACACTCTCCATGGCCCAGATACTATGAAGATTAATTGGAGCTGCTGTTTTTGGGAAACATTACTATCCATATAAGACTGTTTTTTTCCTTTGATGGACATGGCAGAACTGGATGCAAAAAATGATGGTAATATGTCAGAGAATGGACAGACCATGGTCAAGAACACTTTCAGACCAATTACTGACAATTTCAGTTGCCACAACTTTCTGAACATCTCACACTAAGGCTCAAACATTGCCACAGAGAACATTATAAAAAAACTCCAATGCCTTCTGGACTCCAGTTGGACATTTTGCTAAAAAAGCTTGAGCTGCTTAGAATTTTGAATTAACCATCTCCCAGCTGTGAGCGTATCCTTGTTTTAGTCAACAGGAAATACCTCTATAATATCAATTTTATAATAAAATATTACTTTAAGCTTATTTTTGGATCCAGGCAACAGTGGATGGAGCTGGGATGGAGTAATAGGAGTGGAGTGGTCATGGGTGGAACTAGGTATGTTACATTGTTACTAGATAAATTAGGTTGGAAAAAAGTCCACCAAGTTCAGCCTTTGTCACAGTGTAGCCTAGAAAAGGAGAGTTACATGATCCTTCCTGACTTGAAGAACGGTTTTAGTCCTTGCCTAAGGGTGTTTCAGATTTAAAGGGATAGTAATACTTCATTTTAACTTTATTTTAATTTGTAGGCATTAAAAAACATGAAGAATGATATAAGTCTTGTCTCTCAAACCTTTATGGTTTAAGAGATATTCACAAGCAAAGTTTCCCCTCCCGCCCCTTTTACCTAGTGTAAGCCATCTCTTCTCAGATGTGGAATCCAGTCCATAGACCAGACAGATAACAGCAGGGGACAATCTTCTTCCTATGAGAACAATGAAAGCCCTGCCCCCCTTGACAAGCTTTTCAGGTTTTTCCCTTAATTGAAGATTGTCCCTCTCTGCAGTCTACCTGGGCACCTCCCTTCTGATCTGGCTGAACAGGGGTGGATACTTTGCTTGTGAATATCTCTTAAACCATAAAGGTTTGAGAGACAAGACTTATATCGTTCTTCATGTTTTTTTAATGCCTACAAAATAAAATAAAGATAAAATGAAGTATTACTATCCCTTTAAATTTAGCTCTGAGCCCGTAGGTACGAACAGACATAATCCACTCTCTTACCTCTTCTGTTGGAGATTGTCTTATGTTTTGGGGAACTCCTGTGAGAAATTGGTGTGATCCCTGCTGCTCCATGCAGGTGAGAAGCTTCCAGCCCTGTATCTAGGGGAAGGAACCGAATCTGGGATGGGTCGCTCTCCCCCTTTAGCCTCTTTGGGTTCAGGAATCCAGCTTGAAGTCTCTCTACACCATCAGAGAGGTGAAAGGCACTGAAAGGGTGCAGAGCCCCATACCCCAATACACCAACTCCTCCCCTCTCCAGCCGGGGGTGTCCATACTGAGGAGGAAGAGAGAGAAGCTGAGGGGGACAGGCAGAATTCAGATGTTCCTGGGCAGGGTAAAGCAGAGGGTAGGCTGGGCTGAGATAAGAGATTTGTGGAGACTTTTCCATGGACATAGGCATGGTATACAGTGGGGGCTGTTGGGTTACAGCCAGAGAACCATTGGAGGAGGTCGCCATGACCAAGAGGGCTGTAGATGTCATAGGATTAATAAGACCAGAGGAGCCCTCCATTACCCAACCGGTGAATGGATCTGAAAAAAAAAAAGTTGAAATAAAAATCTTATAGGAGCAGAAACATTTGTTTGAAAACCAATTTGGTATAGAGCTTTTCTTGCAGAGAACAAAGGTACTCCCAACACTTTAAGTTGTTTTATTCAAATTTGCTAACAGTTCAAATAATCAGGAAGTGAATGACAGCGTGATTACTTCCTGAAAATTCAGACTGACAGGAAGTGACTCAGCAGTTCGCATCACATTCTATGGAGAAGTGTTTGTCAGGGACTCATCTCTCCCATAGAATGCAACAGAATAACTAGTTGAAATCTGACCACTAGAAGACACTGTTAATGTAAAAAAACAAGAGTTTAAACTGTAACAACTCAGGAAAGGCATATCACTCAGCAGTGGAAGTAACTTTGTTACTTAATATAAAATAAGTGTGACAGTTAAAATTACAGGTTGAACTAGAAATCATTTGTTTATATTAACCCTTTGAGGGTTAAGAAAATAATAATATATTCTTATGACAAAATATGCATTGTAAGGATGGTGTAGTCAATTCTTGGACCTCCAGCAGTTGGAAACAACTCCCAAAAATAACTAGTAAGAAGCTAGAGGTCCTCCAATTAACTACCTGTGTTACAGGGATTGTATTGCCAAGACAAACAAGGTATTTTCACTCCTGGTAGATGCTTTTTCAAAATACATTACAGTTCAAGATAATGCCTCTCGATTTCAATGTTTTGAGAGCTTTGCAGTCGATGACAGAAATTTTCCATAAAGACTAATGAAAAAGCACTATATTGTGGTCAAACTGTAAGAATGTCGGGTTTAAAGAAAAACAAAGCAAGACAAGAAATCACTCTTGTTTGACCTGTTATAACTTTCAAATGAATTACATCAGCCTCAGTAATTATATAGATATAACTGACTGCTGTATGATGGATTTTCATAGGCCTTCTGTTCCAAACAGTAATTATATAGTTACATGTGACTGTAGATAATGGGCTCCTACTTAGTTAAGTGTTTCTGTTACACACAGTAATTATATATATATACCTGACTGCTGTGTGATGGACTCCTACCTTGGTAAGTCCTTCTGTTACACACAGTAATTATATAGACAAACCTGACTGCTGTATGATGGATTCCTACCTAGGTAAGTCCTTCTGTTACATACAGTAATTATACAGATACACCTGACTCCTGTATGATAGATTCCTACCTAGGTAAGTCCTTCTGTTGCACACAGTAATTATATACATATAACGGACTGATGTATGATGGACTCCTACCTAGGTAAGTCCTTCTGTTACACACAGTAATTATACCGATACACCTGACTCCTGTATGATGGACTCCTGCCTAGGTAAGTACTTCTGTTACACACAGTAATTATATAGATATACTTGACTGCTGTATGATGGACCCCTACCTAGGTAAGTGCTTCTGTTACACACAGTAATTATATAGATATACCTGACTGCTGTATGATGGGCTCCTACCTAGGTAAGTATTTCTGTCACACACAGTAATTATATATATATACCTGACTGCTATATGATGGATTCCTACCTAGGTAAGTACTTCTGTTACACACAGTAATTATATAGATATACCTGACACTGTATGATGGACTCCTACCCAGGTAAGTGCTTCTGTTACACACAGTAATTATGTAGATACACCTGACTGCTGTATGATGGACTCCTACCTAGGTAAGTGCTTCTGTTACACACACCAAGAGCTACATATTCTTGTAGGTATAGATCTACTTTTTTACCGTCAGTCTGTTTAGGGTTGAAACTGACTCCCCCCGGCAGCATTGTGACAGGTTGTTCTCTTTGTATCAAAAAGCAGGATTAGTGGGGATAATGAGAGTTAAATCTTAGCACAATCGTACAGATACAGATCAAGGCATCTGGTATTTCAGACTTAAGTTGTAGGGGGTATATGGTTGATCTGCAAATGCAAAATAACTAATAATAAGCTTAATAGGCACCATTCTGTAACAAATCAAACGTGCTATAAGGGTCAACATTTTCATTGATTTAAGTGGGACTATTAACGCTTGAATTCTTAACAATGAAGAGGTTGAAAGTCCCATTTAACCCTTTGAGTGCCAAAGGGGTACGCAAAGCATTGCAAAGCAAAGAAATAAAAAATAAAAAAGACTAACAATTTTCCAATGTTCCCATTAATTTAACCCTTTGAGTGCCAGAAGGGTACACTGAGTCATTTGTCATTGCATCTCTTTAGCGTATTGAATAAGAACATTTATTTTTACCTTAACCCTTTGTGTGCCAAAGAGGCACTTGGTGGGTTAAAAACTTATTGCAAATATGTATTACTTAGGGACATACGTTCAGAAGAAAAGGGGAGGAGTTCTGGGGCAAACCATTTGAAGTATAGGGCTGAACTAAAAATTCCCATTGATTACAAGAGGATTTTAACACCTTGAATACTAGAGATGTCTCAAACGCATTACAAAGCATTCAAGATATTAAAATTATCATGTAAATCAATGGCAATTTTTAGCTCACCCCTATACTGCAAAAGGTTTGCCCCAGAACTCTTTTCTTTTGAACATACGGCACTAATGTTTTACACAGCCCTCTGGTTGCAAAAATAGAATTAAAAAAATGAGTTCATTTTGTGAATCGGATGCAAACATTGAGCAAAACCATTCCCTGCTAATTAAAAGATTGCCAGGATTTACCAACACATCAGGACACTAGAAAAAGAGAGTGGCCCACACTGTCATAGTAGTAGTGTAAATACAAATTTATATTGAAACTTAAATAGTGAGATGCACTCAAGGGTAAATATGTTATTCTGACCCAATGGTCAAAATAGATCACTCTGAAAGCAGGTGGGTCCTATAGTCCGAAACCAAAGCAACACATACTTCCCAACATTTCAAATTGCCAAAGAGGGATACTTGTGTTTTAGGGTGTGTTTGGGGGGGGCATGGCTGGGGGGTGGGGCATTAATGAGAATTTTTAGGCTATTTCTTGGCCTATTGACACATCCTTGTGTACCCTAATAAGTGACTTATAACAAGACCATAGCATTTTATTTACACAGACTAATTTATAAACACAGATACTGACATTTAAACAAACAATAATGTGAGTTTTATTGCTGTAGAGCAATGTGATTCACTTATATACACATCACACAGTCTGATCTCCTAAACAGAGGGACACCAGGATTAGAAAGAGGGACAGAGGGATTTGGATCTAAAAGAGGGACTGTCCCTCCTTAAAAAGGGACACTTGGGAGGTATGGAGCCATAATGTCTCCTAAAGAGACACACTTGGGAGGTATGGACTATAATATATCCTAAAGAGGGACACTTGGGAGGTATGGACTATAATATATCCTAAAGAGGGACACTTGGGAGGTATGGATCCATAATATTACATAAAGAGGGACACTTGGGGGGTATGGAAAAATATTAATAGAGGCACTCAAAGCAATAATATGTAGTAGAAAACAAAATATAATTTATTAATCACCATAATCACCAAAATGGTAAACATCTCTATAAAATATAAAAAAAACACATAAAAACAACCACATACAGTTGTGGGAGAGACTGTATAGATCACCAAAACCCAAATCAGATAATTGTAATCAATTTAAAGTGGAACTGGAGATGGGAGGTGATATATATAAAGGTTCAATCATGCAAAATAACAGACATAAAGATGAAAACACAGCAAATATGTCTATAAATTCCAAGTGCATCAAAATAAAAAATGATATACTAAGAACATTCAAAGCGACAAAGTCCTATTTGAATAGTGAAAATGCATGAAAAGTCAACATAAATGCAGCAAATACTCATCCAAAGATGTCAAAAAATGACAGATCAAACAGTGGTGATGTCAGGAGAACCAAGGTCTCTCTGTACGACCCAATGCATATTGCCAAAAACAAAGCTTTCATTTCACCTTCAGAAATACGTAGAGTAGGCAAGCAATTCACTATGGCTATGGGAAAAGCCCACAGGATAATAGGTTGTACCAGAAGCGCTATTAACAGAAGGAAAATAGATATTCTAATGCCACTGTACAGATCACTAGTTTTTCCCCACTTAGAGCATGGTGTACAGTTCTGGATACCATATCTGCAACTAATTAGAAACTATTCAAAAAGAACGAATGAAATGGAACTTGGTCTAAATAACAAAAGATACCCGTAAAGACTTCACACCTTAACCCTTTGAGTGCCAGATGGGTATGCAACACATAGCTCTGCAATGCGTTGAGTACCCCTCTGGCACTCAAAGGGTTAATATTTACAGCATGTTGGATAGAAGGCAGTTGGGTGATATTACTGAAATCTTCAAATATGTATATATATGGATATAATAATGTTCAAGAGTGATCTGTTTTTCAGAATAAAATAAATATTAGAAGGGGACACGGCCTCATTCTAGAGAATGGAAAAATAAGAGGAAATAGGAGCAAACATTTACCCTGCAGAAAGAGTGATAGCTACATGGAGCAGCCTCCCAGCGGAACTGGTAGAGTATAAACGGTAAAGGAATGTAACAACTCAGCACAGATATATGTCTATTATAGGAATCAAATATGTTTGAGATTTTTAACCCTTCAAGAGCCATACTCTGCAAGGAGTTGCACATCCCTCTGGAGCTCAAACAGTTAAATAAATGGGGAGAAGAGCAGTCTAGGTGGGCCACTTGGCTCTTATCCATCATCAGATTCAATGTTTCCATTTTACAGAGCAACAGTACATTTACAGAAGGCGGCTTTAACCCCCTGTATGCTAGAGACGTTTATAATGTATTGTGAATAACATATTTCTATCACCCAAGGGGTTAATAATGTTTTAATACTTACAGATTCCAGGGACGTTCAGTCTGTAAAGGTCTTCCGTCACTTCTCTTGTCTCTTGCACTTTTTTCTTTCTCTCTCTCTCTCTCTGTCTGTCTGTCTCTCTGTCTGTCTCTCTATGATTATAGCTAAGGTGGCTCTGTTATTGGCTAACACAACATCAATGGGTTCTGTGTTCTCTTCCCTCTCTCCCTCTATCTCTCTCTTTTATTATATCTCTCCCCTCTCTCTTTTTTCTCTCTCTTTCTTTCTATTTTACTATATCTCCCTCTCTCTCTTTTCCTCTTAGTCTGTCTCTTTTGGTCTCTTTCCTTCTCTCTTGTCTCTTTCTCCCTCTCCCCCCTGTATTCCTCTCTTACTATGACTGAAGTTAAAGTGATACCTTTATTACTTAACACAGTATACATTCATTCCGAACACTCTCTTTCCCGTTCTTTCTTTAGTGCTCTCTCGCTCTCTGTCTCTTACTCCCACTCTGTCTCTCTCTCTCTCCCTTTCTGTCTCCAGTCCTCACTACTCTTGGTGTGTTCCTCTCTCTCCCCACTCTCTCCCTCTCCCTTTCTGTGACCAGTTGTCTCTGCCCGGTTCTGTGCCTCTCCCTGTCTCCAGTCCTCACTACTCTTGATGTCTCCCTCACTCTCTCTCTCCCTCACTCTCTCTCTCTCTCCCTTTCTGTGTCCAGTTGTCTCTGCCCGGTTCTGTGCCTCTCCCTGTCTCCAGTCCTCACTACTCTTGATGTCTCCCTCACTCTCTCTGTCCCCACTCTCTCCCTCTCCCTTTCTGTGTCCAGTTCTCTCTGCCTGGTTCTGTGCCTCTCCCTGTCTCCAGTCCTCACTACTCTCCCTCACTCTCTCTCCCCACTCTGTCTCTCTCTCTCTCCCTCTCCCTTTCTGTGACCAGTTCTCTCTGCCCGGTTCTGTGCCTCTCCCTGTCTCCAGTCCTCACTACTCTTGATGTCTTCCTCTCTCTCCCCAGGACATTAAGATCTCATTAGTTCTGCCTCCCCTGCTCCTCCTCAGCCTTTTCGCTGCACATTAGCATCTCTATGGCACCTGCTTCCTGCCCCTGTGAGGCCTTTCACCCCGGAGAGGGGTCACTGACAAATTGTCTGTATTAATTCATTGCTCAATTAACAAAAGACTTAACAGAACTGCATTGACCACCACAGGGGGACCACACTGAGTGTGATCAACAGGCTGGATGGTCCAAACATACTAAGATCAGCTGCACAGTGAGGCCACAATGAGAAAGCTGGCAGGGGGACGCTCTGAGATAGGAGTGAAAATAACAGGTTTAGGTCTAGCTCAGTGATTCTCAACCAGGGAGCCGTGGTACTTTGGTGTGCAGTGGACATCAGCTTATGGTGCCCCATGTTTTCTATGAAGACTAACAAAAATGGACTTTTAAATAAAGATTTATAGAAATTGTTAAAGGGATAGTAATACTTAAAATGTAGAAAAATATGTTGTAGGGTTTATCCCCCTGAGTAAAACAAGAGTACTCCCACTGCTGAAAGGTGTTTCGTTCAAAAGTTATTAATTTTCAAAGTTGAATTTTTTAGGTGCAATATCACAGAGGCCTGAAATTGTACAGTGGCGCTGTTGCTACACCATCTTATGGAGATTTATGGTCCCGGGACCAGAGCTGTCCATAGAATGTTGTAGCAACAGCGCCACTGTACAATTTCAGGCCTCTGTGATATTGCACCTAAAAAATTCAACTTTGAAAATGAATAACTTTTGAATGAAACACCTTTCAGCAGTGGGAGTACTCTTGTTTTACTCAGGGGGATAAACCCTACAACATATTTTTTTTTTGCATTTTAAGTATTACTATCCCTTTAAGCACAATATGTTTAGTTTTGTTATACTGATTGTAAGACCTAATAATAACTATATTTATGTATTGTACCCTTCTTATGCCCTTAATAAAGTACATTAAATATACTGGGGGTGCCCCGAATGTTCTAGATTACGTGTTAGGGGTGCCCTGAACAAAAATAGATTGAGAACCACTGGTCTAGCTGTTCCCTGAGTTTCTGATCGCACAGCTGCACAGAGAATGTATCGGCTTTGTTTCTTTCTCTGACAAGACAGAATGATACATGGTATAAACACTGTGCTTTGTGATAAAGTATTCCATTCTAAGAGAAAAGCAGCATTGCTGGGTGTGCACAGTCAAGCAGACTCAAGTACCAGTTAAAAATCAGCCTGATGGGTGGGTACCAGCATACTGAAATTAGTTCCACAATGGGGCAACAATAAGAGATCTCAAAGGCTGGAGTGTATAAATATTGTGTGATTAGTTCCACAGTGGGACCACAATTACAGGCTGCAGAGTGGAGGATCCAAACATATTGATACTAGTTCCATAGTGTGACCACACGGGTAGATTTGGCAGGCTGAAGTGTATAAATATTGTGAGATTAGTTCCACAAGGGGGCAACAATAAGAGAACTCACAGGCTGGTGTGGATAAGTATTGTGAGATTAGCTCCACAGTGGAACCACAATGTATAACATTACCTCCCAATTGGTCCCTCTGTCCCACTTTCCTACCCTGACATCTTTCCTATCGTCACAGCATAAAACTCACATTAATGTTTGTTTAGCCTTCAGTATATCCTATATAATAATTCGCTAAAATGTGTGTAACGATGCAGTCATGTTCAGTAGAGACTTCTGCGCGTGCTTCAGTCATGCTCAGTAGAGACTGCCCGTGCCGTGACTGATACAGAGCTGGACGCTCTGTACCAGCCGCGGCGCGGGCAGTCTCTACTGGGCATGACTGTCCCGCGACCAGCTGGCAGTGGCACTGTGGCCCATGCAACAAGCTCTTCAACTAGTGTGTTTATAAAATAGTCTGTAAAAAAACACTTTGGTCTTGTTCTAAATCATTTGTTAATTTACATAAAGACCTGTCAGTAGGTCATGAACTAACCTAAAAATTCTCAGTAATGCTCTGCCCATCAATCACAACACAATCAAAAACAAATGTGTCCCTCTTTAGGCCAATTGGAATGTTCGGTGGTATGACAGTGAGAGTACTCACAGAATGGAGGGTGCAAACATCCTGCGTTTAGTTTCACAATGTACCACAATGAGAGAGCTCAATGCTAGAGAGTCCAACCATAATAATATTAGTTCCACTGAGGAACCACAATGTCAGAGCTCACAGATTGGAGAGTTCAACTGTAATGAGATTATTTTTACTCTGGGAGCATCATTAAATAGTCACCGGGCTGTAGGGCCCAAATATACTGAGATTAATTCCACGGCGAGAGAGCTCACAGACTGATGGTCCAATAAGCTGAGCTTTGTCCCACAGTGGGACCACAATAAAATTACTCACAGTCTGGAAAACATTCAGAGATCAGTTCCAAAGTAGGATCACAATGAGTTAACAAATATATTGAGATTACATCCACAGCGGTGCCACAATGACAAACCTCATGTGTTGGGGGGGTCACAACATAATGACATTAATTTCAGAGTGAGAACAATTGATAAACTTTTTCAGGCTAGAGAGTACAAATTATGTTGAGATCAGTTCCATGCTGGGGATCATAATGAATGGCAGGTTGGAGTGTCCAAATATACTGACATTAATTCCACTGTGGAATCACAATTAAAGGGATAGTAATACTTAAAATGTAAAAAAAATATGTTGTAGGGTTTATACCCCTGAGTAAAACAAGAGTACTCCCACTGCTGAGAGGTCTTTCATTCAAAAGTTATTAATTTTCAAAGTTGAATTTTTTTAGGTGTAATATCACAGTGGCCTGAAATTGTACAGTGGCGCTGTTGCTACACCATCCTATGGAGATTTATGGTCAACTGACCAGAGTTGTCCATAGGATCGTGTAGCAACAGCACCACTGTACAATTTCAGGCCACTGTGATATTGCACCTAAAAAATTCAACTTTGAAAATTAATAACTTTTGAATAAAACACCTCTCAGCAGTGGGAGTACTCTTGTTTTACTCAGGGGGATAAACCCTACAACATATTTTATTTTACATTTTAAGTATTACTATCCCTTTAAACTCACAATCTAGAGGGTTCAGACATGCTGAGATTAATTCCACAGTAGGAACACAATGAGAGATCTCACAGGCTGGAGCCTAAAGCATCCAATCACACTGGAGGGAATGCGCAATAGCGATTCCACTCTAAATCAGGTACTGGAATCTCAGTTAAGTCCCAAAAAGCGAAAGGTAAGAAAAATGCTTACACCTTCTGCAGTAATTTCTGCAAAAATGTTTTCCACTTTTTTCCACTGCACACTAACCGCCCAGCCTTGTGCCATGACAGCCATAGCATCACACATACTAACTCCCCAGCCTTGTCCCACAATAGCCAATCACACATACTGACCACCCAGCCTTGTCCCACAGTAGCCATACAATCACACATACTGATCACCCAGCCTTGTCCCACAGTAGCCATAGACACACACATACTGATCACCCAGCCTTGTCCCACAGTAGCCATACAATCACACATACTGATCACCCAGCCTTGTCCCACAGTAGCCATAGAATCACACATACTGATACTGATCACCCAGCCTTGTCCCACAGTAGCCATACAATCACACATACTGATCACCCAGCCTTGTCCCATAGTAGCCATACAATCACACATACTGATCACCCAGCCTTGTCCCATAGTAGCCATACAATCACACATACTGATCACCCAGCCTTGTCCAACAGTAGCCATAGAATCACACATACTGATCACCCAGCCTTGTCCAACAGTAGCCATACAATCAAACATACTGATACTGATCACCCAGCCTTGTCTCACAGTAGCCATACAATCACACATACTGATACTGATCACCCAGCCTTGTCCCACAGTAGCCATACAATCACACATACTGATCACCCAGCCTTGTCCCATAGTAGCCATACAATCACACATACTAAACCCCAGTCTTGTCCCATAGTAGCAGTAGAATAGTACACTGGTTTGATTGGAAGACACACTAGCAGCATATCAGAGGTACGATTACTAGCAGCAGTGGAAGCTGTTGAAGTTGTAGATGTCTCAGAGAATGGTGCAACATTTTTCTCATTAACGATATCTCCCAGGTCTCATAGTACCACTTCTGATGTGCAAATGCAAAGCACGGTGGAGAATGACTCTAAGTTAGTTGGAAGACCACACCCACCTCTTCCATCATCTCCACCACCACCACCACCACCAGTAGTTGTCATGTTATAAAAGCAATTAACTTGCACCGATCATCTTCTATGTGCTGTCAATCCACACAAACTGAGTCAAAAACTGCACAAAAATAATCCAAGAGTATGCCTGTGGAATGGTAAAAATGGTGACAGAGTTACATGCTGCCCTATTCTTTTGTAGAAGACAAATGTTTTAAAGCAGAACTTTCAGATAATAGCAAGTCGCCATGCATTCATTAAATACATGGCGACTAGCTTGAAAATGTATGTCTTACCAAAAAAAAAATATGTGTGTCTAAAGGAATCCGTTCCGTTTGGAGACTGGAACTGAGGCTAGAGCACAGACATCTTGTCTATGCCATGAGCCGTCAGTCCCGGTCTCCATAGAGTAGACTGCTTTGCACCATATGGTCACCTGAAGGGACTGACGGCGCAGGCGCACAGACTGCACTAACCTGCCCGTCAGTTCCGAAACAGTAAGGATTCCTATAGACACAAGTATTTCGTTTTGGTAAGACATATATTTTCAAGTTAGTCGCCATGAATTTAATGAATGCATGGCTACTGGCTATTATCTGAAAGTTCCGCTTTAAAGAACTGATGTTATGTGTTGCACCTCACTGGAATATAAATATCCTTAGTTATATTTCAAAGATAGCTATGCCAGAGGTGTACAAACAAGTGTTAGTGTCATGCGCTAAGGGTTAGAACATCATATTGCTATAACGTTCACCAGACCACAGATATGAGGACCAGACTATATCACTGTCACTGCTCGCTGGGGATCTTTTCTATCAGAAGGCAGTAGCATCCAGCAGCAGCAGATGTAGGTCATCACCAGTGTTGCCTATGGCTCTGGCACTAGTAGCAAAACGCCAGCTGCAAATTATTGCATACTATTGACATGCAACTTTATACATGCAGAGCTTTGAGAGACAGTTCCACAAAGCTGTAGATGTGTTAAACAAACTGCAGAAGATCATCGTTGAATGGCTTGCAACCTGCTACTTGAAAGCTGGCTTTATGTCTGCTTACAATGGCTCTGAAACAATAGCTGCCTTGAGAATGTGTATGTACCCTGTTTTGCCCATGTCCTAAATCTAATTCTTACTTGATTAACCTCTCAGAATCTGAAACGCTCAAAGAAATGCTAAAAATCTATGCACAGTTTAAAGGGATAATAATACTTGAAAATAATTTTATTTTATATTGTAACCCTTAAAAAAAAATAAAAATGATATAAGTCTTATCTCCTAAACCTTTATGGTTTCGGAGATATTCAGAAGTAAAGTTTCCCCTGGAGTGATGTCATTGCTCCACCCCTCAGATTTGGAATCCGGTCGCTTGACCGGCTGTGCCTCTCCAGAAGTGCCGAGATCATGATCTTTAAAAAGAATGTGTTCATTGGAATGGTCTACAAAGTGTGATTGCAAGCAGGGCTGGATTTGCTATAAGGCAGAGTAGGCATCTGCCTACAGGCGCACCCCACAGAGGGGCTCCTGTCACTGAAATCAATTTTTTTTTTTAATATTTTTATTCACAGCGCTCGCCAAGTTGGAGCTGATGGGGGCAAGCTGGAGATGATGGGGCAATGTGGAGATGATGGGGACAATGTGAGGGCAAATTGGAGCTGATGGGGGCAATGTGGAGGCAAGTTGGAGCTGATGGGGCAAGTTGGAGCTGATAGGGCAAGTTGGAGCTGATGCGGGCAATGTGAGGCCAGTATGGAGCTGATAGGGGAAATATGGAGGCAATATTGTTATGTGGGGGGTAATGTGGAGATTTGTAGCTTTGTGTGGGTGTCCAGTGGAGATGGCCAATGGGGGGGAGGGGCACTTCAGATTTCTGTGCCTACAGGCTCCTGAGATGTAAATCCAGCCCTGATTGCAAGCCAGGCTCACTTTGTACACAGTTCCAATTAAGTAGTCCTTTTTAAAGATCGTGAACTCAGCACTGCTAAAGAGCTGCCGGTTGATCTGTGGACCGGATTCCAAATCTGTCCACTAGATGGCAGACTTGAAAAGGGAACTTTACTTTATTTTACTTGCTAATATCTCCCAAACCATATAGGAGTAGTAAACTTTTTTTTATGAAAACACATATTTTATAGAGCATTTCCTGCTGAATAAAACAAGGTCACTCAATTTGCTGTCAGATGTTTTAATCAAAATTTATAGCAGTTTAAATAATCAGGAAGTGAATTTACTGTGTTTACTTCCTGATAGTTCTAACTGACAGGAAGTGACTCAGCAGTTTCTATCACATTCTGTGGAGAACTGTATGTCTCTGACTTTTCTGACTTTCGTCTCCATTAGAATCTAACAGGAAATCTAATTAGAATTTGACCACTAGAGGGCACTGCTAATGTAAAAAAACATGGGTTTAAACTGTATTAACTCTGGAAATATAAATCTCTCGGCAGTGGGAGTACCCTTATTTTACTCAGTAGGAAAATCCCTGCAATATATATTTTTTCATAAAAAAAAGTTTACTGCCCCTTTAACTGGAAGGCTTTGGGGGAATCTTTGTCACTTCAGTGGCAGTTAACGTGTGACTTATGTGATCTGCTGCTGAAGCCTTTTTGAGGAGGCCACCTTGTGGTTAATCATGAAGGTGCAGGAATCAGTGAGATGCTTCCACTGATATTTATGACAAAAATAAAAAATAAATAAGATCATGGTCAATTATCCTTACAACAATGACAAATTAGACAGGAATCAGCTGGTGAATGGCATTCTAACAAACTTTGAGTAGGTGTCTTTCCATTTAAATCAAAGAGGAATTCATTCTACCTCTATTGTTGGACCTCGACCTTAGCCTAAATTTTTGGAATTTGTGCAAAAGTATGGGCAACAGCACACTGGGGAACCTGATTTTGTGAAGACATACAAAGAAATCCTGATAGATCTAGTGGAAGATTGCATTACGGAGGATGAGAGATAGAAATGTAGGTGCAAAAACTACTAGAAAGCACACCAAAAAGAAAAGCGAAAAAAACAAACAAATAGAAGGATTATACCCTCAACCACATCAGAAACAACATTTAGTAGAACATGCCATCATTGCAGAACATTTGTGGTGGTGGCACTGGCAATATGAATTTGGAACTGATGCATGTGAACACCATTTATCTCCAAAGAGTGACCCCTCTACATGTGAGTTTCCTATAGCATTCATGAATCAAAATTCTAGGCTGAAATAATATTATCTAAACAAAGGGGATTGCATAGGCTATTTATATATAACTAGTTGAACAGCCCGTTACACGGGCCACAGTGCCACTGCCACCCGGTCGCGGAGCAGTCACGCGCAGCACGGGCAGTCTCCACTGCGCATGACTGCAGCACGCGCAGCAGTATGTACTGCGCATGTCGCGGCGTTACACACGATTTAGCGAATTATTATATAGGATAATTCACTAAATGTGTGTTTGTCAGAAGCTGTTATGCACAGTAGAGACGTCTGCGCGTGCTGCAGTCATGCGCAGTACAGACTGCTCGCTCCACGGCTGGTAACGGAGCAGGGCACTCCAAATTCAGACCATAGTCCTCCCCGCTCTGTTATCAGCCTTGGCGCGGGCAGTCTCTACTGTGCATGACTGCACCGCGGCCATTGCTAGGTGGCACTGTGGCCCGTGTACACGGGTTCTTCAACTAGTATATAAATATACTCTCAATCAAAGGCTCAAATAGCCCAAGTGCTGTCAGGGTCAAACAAGGCAAAAGTGCTCTCAGGGTCAAACGAGAAATTTTGAAGCTTTAGAGATACAGAAAACCAAGAAACCAACCAAAAAAGTGACCCAAATAATACGAGGCACATTAGAGTAACAAAAATAGAAAAACTTTATTCCCTCTTTTAGACCCAAATCCCTCTGTCCCTCTTTCCCACTCTGATGTCCCTCTTTTTAGGAGATCAGACTGAGTGGTGTGTAGATAAGTGTATCACATTGCTCTACAGCAATATAACTTGCATTATTGTTTGTTTAAATGTCAGTATATGTGTTTATAAATTAGTCTGTGTAAATAAAATACTTCGATCTTGTTATAAATCATTTATTAGATTACACAAGGAGATGCCAGTAGGTCATTAAATAGCCTAAAAATTCTCACTAATGTCCCGCCCACCAGCAACACCCCCTAAAACACAAGTCTCCCTCTTTGGCAATTTGAAATGTTGGGAGGTATGAAGTATCATGGAGCAGAAGTTAAAATATACACAAACACGCAAAACAGAAAAGTAAGTTAAAGTGATTGTAATGTCTAAAAAAATCTAGATCGTCGAGTCTTCTTTATTTGTTCTTAATGGATGATCTCTTGTTTTTTTTTCTCAGCAGCTCTTTGAGTAAATAGTTCCTCAGATAGCTCTTTGTATTGCTGTGGAATATATGCATAAATGGTAATCATATCACCCCTTACACACCTCTTAAAGGGACAGTAATGTCCCAGAAAAAATAATTTGCATTTTGTAGTGCTTAAAGGGATAGTAATACTTAATTTTAACTTTATTTTATTTTGTAGGCATTAAAAAAACACGAAGAATGATATAAGTCTTATCTCTCAAACCTTTATGGTTTAAGAGATATTCACAAACAAAGTATCCCCCCCCTGTTCAACCAGATCAGAAGGGAGGTGCCCATGTAGACTGCAGAGAGGGACAATCTTCAATTAAGATAAGGGAAAAAGCTGAATAACTTGTCAAGGGGGGAAGGGCTTTCATTGTTTTCATACAAAGAAAATTGTCCCCTTCTGTTATCTGTCTGGTCATACAACCAGACTCACATCTGTGAAGAGATGGCTTACACTAGGTAAAAGGGGCGGGAGGGGAAACTTTGCTTGTGAATATCTCATAAACCATAAAGGTTTGAGAGATAAGACTTATATCATTCTTCATGTTTTTTTAATGCCTACAAAATAAAATAAAGTTAAAACGAAGTATTACTATCCCTTTAAAAAGTTGTACTGAATGCAAAAAACATATCTCTCAAACTGCTATGGTTTGAGAGATATCTACATTCAAAGTTTGATGTTTCCTGTTGTCAGCTGTAAAGCGGCTGACACGGATCTCCTGCTGGTAACATAAAACTTTGAATGCAGATATCTCACCAACCATAGCAGTTTGAGAGATACGTTTTTTGCATTCAGTACAACTTTTTAAGCACAACAAAATGCAAAATATTTTTTTCTGGAACATTACTGTCCCTTTAAAAGGTGTCCAACGGGTGGTATGATCACCATTTATGCATATATCCCACAGCAATATAAAGAGCTATCTGAGGAACTATTTACTCAAAGAGCTGCTGAGAAAAAAAAGCCAAGAGATCATCCATTAAGAATAGAGGAAATGTGCTTTTGACTAAAACAAAGGTAGGGATATTTTACAGTAAGGGTAGTTGTGGCATTATTTGCCTTGGGAAGTTGTGTTTACAGATACTACAGATATTTTTTTTATTTTTAAAAAGTATTGAATATCTTTCTAGCTCAGAACAATACTGAGAATTATGATAGTTTGCTTCAAAGCAGATAGGATGTTGATCTGGTCAAATATCCTGCTGCCTTTTGGAGTCAAGAAGGATTTTTTGCCAACTTAGGCCTTAAAGGGGATCTCACACATAGATATAAGTAATGCTCATTAGTTAGAGCATTTAGTGAAAACATTTAAAACATTGTTCATTTAAAAAAAAAAGTTATCTGCGCAAAACTTAATGTTTAAAAAGGCCGAAACGTACATCTGGGGTTGGCTGCTTCTCTTGTTCAGAGAGGAATTGCCTGGCATTTTTTGGTTGGACTGCTCTAATAGCAGGACCAATATGATATGCTTTAGGATATTTTCTCTCTGTGAAAGGCACTAGTGGGCTAAAAGAGATTGCACCCTGGGTAGGATACTATTCCTACAGAGCCTGCAATTTTCTATTACAGGCTTGTTCCTAGTTGAGCGTCTCTGACTTCCACTTTTCATATGCAAATTACCCTTGAGATTTGCCACCTCAAGGGTAATAGGGGAATCCAGCACTGGACCCCTTGCTCACAGTGCTTAGAGAGATCAGCTACAGCTCACTGACGAGGCCCAACAAGGCCAAAATGTATGTCTGGGGTTGGCTGCTTCTCTTGTTCAGAGGGGAATTGCCTGGCATTTCGTGGTTGGACTGTTGTTATGGCAGAACCAATATGATATACTTTAGGATATTTCCTCTCTGTGAAAGGCACTAGTGTTGAGCGAGCATGCTCGGCCGATGCTCGGATCGGCTCGAGCATCGCTCTGCTCGGCACATGGCGGTACTCGTACGAGTACCGCATGTGCTCGCCCGCCATGTTCGGGTCTCCTCCCCGCACGTTTTGCGGCTGCTGCGCAGCCAATAAACGTGCAGGGAGGCTCTGACATCGGTGTAATGCCAGCAGCCATGTTGGCTGCTGGCATTACACTGATTGGCTGGCCAGAACCCGTGGTCGGGTGCTGTATAGCACCTGACCATCGAGTTCGGCTCAGTCTGAGCCAGGGAGAGCTGAGGATAGGAAGGGAAAGGCAGTGTAGGGAGGAAAAAAAACAAAATTGTGAAAAAAAAGAACCAAAAGTCCTTTTTAGGACTACTGTGTGTGGGGGCAGCAGGTTATTTTGTGTGGGGGGAAAAAAACAAAAAAAAAAAAAAAAAAAATATTCTGTTTAGTGTGAAAAGTTGCAGATTAGAGCACATTCTGTTTAGTGTGCACAGTTGCAGATTAGAGCACATTCTGTTTAGTGTGCAAAGTTGCAGATTAGAGCACATTCTGTTTAGTGTGCAAAGTTGCAGATTAGAGCACATTCTGTTTAGTGTGCAAAGTTGCAGATTAGAGCACATTCTGTTAAGTCTTCAAACTAAAATATCAAAGTCACATATTCCATTCAGTGTGCGTCGCCGCAGTTTAGCAGCACATTCTGTGTACTGTGCAGAGTTGCAGAATAGGAAGAAATACTGTTAAGTCTTCAAACTAAAATATCAAAGTCACATATTACATTCAGTGTGCTTCGCCGCAGTTTAGCAGCACATTCTGTGTACTGTGCAGAGTTGCAGAATAGGAAGAAATACTGTTAAGTTTTCAAACTCAAATATTAAAGTCACATATTCCATTCAGTGTGTATCACCGCCGTTTAGCAGCCTATTCTGTGTACTCTGCAGAGTTGCAGAATAGTAAGAAATACTGTTAAGTTTTCAAACTCAAATATCAAAGTCACATATTCCATTCAGTGTGTATCACCGCCGTTTAGCAGCCTATTCTGTGTACTCTGCAGAGTTGCAGAATAGTAAGAAATAGTGTTAAGTTTTCAAACTCAAATATCAAAGTCACATATTCCATTCAGTGTGTATCACCGCCGTTTAGCAGCCTATTCTGTGTACTCTGCAGAGTTGCAGAATAGTAAGAAATACTGTTAAGTTTTCAAACTCAAATATCAGTCACATATTCCATTCAGTGTGTATCACCGCCGTTTAGCAGCCTATTCTGTGTACTCTGCAGAGTTGCAGAATAGTAAGAAATAGTGTTAAGTTTTCAAACTCAAATATTAAAGTCACATATTCCATTCAGTGTGTTTCACCGCCGGTTAGCAGCCTATTCTGTGTACTCTGCACAGTTGCAGAATAACAAGAAATACTGTTAAGTTTTCAAACTCAAATATTAAAGTCACATATTCCATTCAGTGTGTATCACCGCCGTTTAGCAGCCTATTCTGTGTACTCTGCAGAGTTGCAGAATAGTAAGAAATACTGTTAAGTTTTCAAACTCAAATATCAAAGTCACATATTCCATTCAGTGTGTATCACCGCCGTTTAGCAGCCTATTCTGTGTACTCTGCAGAGTTGCAGAATAGTAAGAAATACTGTTAAGTTTTCAAACTCAAATATCAAAGTCACATATTCCATTCAGTGTGTATCACCGCCGTTTAGCAGCCTATTCTGTGTACTCTGAACAGTTGCAGAATAGTAAGAAATACTGTTAAGTTTTCAAACTCAAATATTAAAGTCACATATTCCATTCAGTGTGTTTCACCGCCGTTTAGCAGCCTATTCTGTGTACTCTGCACAGTTGCAGAATAATAAGAAATACTGTTAAGTTTTCAAACTCAAATATTAAAGTCACATATTCCATTCAGTGTGTATCACCGCCGTTTAGCAGCCTATTCTGTGTACTCTGCAGAGTTGCAGAATAGTAAGAAATACTGTTAAGTTTTCAAACTCAAATATCAAAGTCACATATTCCATTCAGTGTGTATCACCGCCGTTTAGCAGCCTATTCTGTGTACTCTGCAGAGTTGCAGAATAGTAAGAAATAGTGTTAAGTTTTCAAACTCAAATATTAAAGTCACATATTCCATTCAGTGTGTTTCACCGCCGTTTAGCAGCCTATTCTGTGTACTCTGCACAGTTGCAGAATAATAAGAAATACTGTTAAGTTTTCAAACTCAAATATTAAAGTCACATATTCCATTCAGTGTGTATCACCGCCGTTTAGCAGCCTATTCTGTGTACTCTGCAGAGTTGCAGAATAGTAAGAAATACTGTTAAGTTTTCAAACTCAAATATCAAAGTCACATATTCCATTCAGTGTGTATCACCGCCGTTTAGCAGCCTATTCTGTGTACTCTGCAGAGTTGCAGAATAGTAAGAAATACTGTTAAGTTTTCAAACTCAAATATCAAAGTCACATATTCCATTCAGTGTGTATCACCGCCGTTTAGCAGCCTATTCTGTGTACTCTGAACAGTTGCAGAATAGTAAGAAATACTGTTAAGTTTTCAAACTCAAATATTAAAGTCACATATTCCATTCAGTGTGTTTCACCGCCGTTTAGCAGCCTATTCTGTGTACTCTGCACAGTTGCAGAATAATAAGAAATACTGTTAAGTTTTCAAACTCAAATATTAAAGTCACATATTCCATTCAGTGTGTATCACCGCCGTTTAGCAGCCTATTCTGTGTACTCTGCAGAGTTGCAGAATAGTAAGAAATACTGTTAAGTTTTCAAACTCAAATATCAAAGTCACATATTCCATTCAGTGTGTATCACCGCCGTTTAGCAGCCTATTCTGTGTACTCTGCAGAGTTGCAGAATAGTAAGAAATAGTGTTAAGTTTTCAAACTCAAATATTAAAGTCACATATTCCATTCAGTGTGTTTCACCGCCGTTTAGCAGCCTATTCTGTGTACTCTGCACAGTTGCAGAATAATAAGAAATACTGTTAAGTTTTCAAACTCAAATATTAAAGTCACATATTCCATTCAGTGTGTATCACCGCCGTTTAGCAGCCTATTCTGTGTACTCTGCAGAGTTGCAGAATAGTAAGAAATACTGTTAAGTTTTCAAACTCAAATATCAAAGTCACATATTCCATTCAGTGTGTATCACCGCCGTTTAGCAGCCTATTCTGTGTACTCTGCAGAGTTGCAGAATAGTAAGAAATAGTGTTAAGTTTTCAAACTCAAATATCAAAGTCACATATTCCATTCAGTGTGTATCACCGCCGTTTAGCAGCCTATTCTGTGTACTCTGAACAGTTGCAGAATAGTAAGAAATACTGTTAAGTTTTCAAACTCAAATATTAAAGTCACATATTCCATTCAGTGTGTTTCACCGCCGTTTAGCAGCCTATTCTGTGTACTCTGCACAGTTGCAGAATAATAAGAAATACTGTTAAGTTTTCAAACTCAAATATTAAAGTCACATATTCCATTCAGTGTGTATCACCGCCGTTTAGCAGCCTATTCTGTGTACTCTGCAGAGTTGCAGAATAGTAAGAAATACTGTTAAGTTTTCAAACTCAAATATCAAAGTCACATATTCCATTCAGTGTGTATCACCGCCGTTTAGCAGCCTATTCTGTGTACTCTGCAGAGTTGCAGAATAGTAAGAAATAGTGTTAAGTTTTCAAACTCAAATATCAAAGTCACATATTCCATTCAGTGTGTATCACCGCCGTTTAGCAGCCTATTCTGTGTACTCTGAACAGTTGCAGAATAGTAAGAAATACTGTTAAGTTTTCAAACTCAAATATTAAAGTCACATATTCCATTCAGTGTGTTTCACCGCCGTTTAGCAGCCTATTCTGTGTACTCTGCACAGTTGCAGAATAGTAAGAAATACTGTTAAGTTTTCAAACTCAAATATTAAAGTCACATATTCTGTGTAAGATGAAGAAGGCGGGTAAAAAGGGACGGGGAAGTGGACGTGATCCTGAAAGTTCAGGGCGCGGGTCAGGACGCGGAGAAACTGTGCCTGGTGCCAGAGCACAAGAAAGAAAGACATCCACCATACCTAGCTTCATGTCTAATTTTACAGGGCGTCGCAGGACATCACTCTCGAGGTCCGACCACTGCGAACAGGTGGTCGGTTGGATGACAGCTGATACTGCTTCCAGTCGGTTAAGCACCACCCTGTCTTCCACCAAGTCCACTCTCAGTAGCCAAGAGTCTGGTCAAAATAATCCTCACTCTGATCATCCTTCCTCCCACCATACACGGTCTGGTCAAAGAAGTGATCCCATACTGGGATATAGTGAGGAGCTCGTCTCATCACCAATCCTTCATTTGACCCTCTCTCCAAGCACGCTTGCAGAGGAACATGACATCTTGTGCCCTGATTCACAACCTCTAGAGGCTACCCAATCACAAGAAGATGACAGATGTGAACGGCATTTAAGGTCAAAGGAAGTAGTGGATGATGATGATGATGATGAGACACAGTTGCCATTAAATCAACCACTATTTCCGTCTCAAGACCTTGTTGAGGAAAATGTTATACAGTTGTCAATGACTGAGTATGTGGTGGGATCAAGACATGAGGAGGATGATCAGAGTGAGGAAGTGGAGGAGGACTTGGTGGACGATGAGGTGACTGAACCCACCTGGGAATGTGTAGAGCCGAGCGATGTTAGCAGTCCTGAGGGTGAGCCATCTGCAGCACCGCAACAGGCTGGAAGAGGCAGTGGTGTGGCTACAGAAAGAAGGCGGACCGCACCAAACCGGCCCGCAAATGTTCCACGGAGCACCCCCTTGCGTAAATCTACCTTGCCAAAGGGTAGGTGTTCCGCGGTATGGCGTTTTTTTAAGGAAAGTGCGGACGACAAAAGAATTGTAGTTTGCAACCTGTGCCACACCAGAATGAGCCGAGGCATGAACACTAGAAACCTCACCACCACCAGCATGATCCGACACATGGCATCCAAGCACCGTAGTAAGTGGGAGGAACGCCTGGATCGCCCATCTGTGTCTGCAGGCCACACCACTGCCTCCTCTTCCCCTGTTTTCGGTGCCGGCCAATCGCCTGTCGAAGGCGCAGGCCCGCATACCTCCCGCCCTGCACCTGTACCATCTGAAGCACCATCAGCGACCACATCCACTTCCCTGTCCCAGCACAGCGTCCAAATGTCGTTACCCCAGGCATTTGAGCGCAAGAGAAAGTACCCAGCCACCCACCCACAGGCCATAGCACTAACCTCACACCTTTCAAAATTACTGGCCATCGAAATGCTGCCATTTAGGCTTGTGGACACTGAGTCCTTCCGCAGCCTGATGGCAGCAGCTGTCCCTCGGTACGCGGTCCCCAGCCGCCACTACTTTTCCCGGTGTGCCATCCCCGCATTACACCACCATGTGTCCCGTAACATCACCCGTGCCCTGACCAACGCAGTTACTGGGAAGGTCCACTTAACGACTGACACATGGACAAGTGCTTGTGGCCAGGGACGCTACATTTCCCTGACGGCACACTGGGTGAATGTCGTGGAGGCTGGGAGCGACTCGGACCCTGGGATGGCACGGGTGCTACCCACGCCGAGGATTGCGGGCCCTACCTCCATCAGGGTTTCCGCCAGCACCTACGTTATTGGCTCCTCCTCCTCCGTTTCCACCTCCGAATTCTCTACACGCAGCGCCACTCCCCCATCAGCCAGTAGCTGGAAGCAGTGTAGCACTGCAGTGGGGAAGCGTCAACAGGCCGTGCTGAAGCTGATCTGCCTTGGGGACAAACAGCACACGGCCTCAGAGCTGTTGCAGGGGATTAGTCACCAGACCGAGCAGTGGCTCTCGCCACTCAACCTGCAACCAGGCATGGTTGTGTGTGATAATGGGCATAACTTGGTGGCGGCTTTGGAGCTCGGCAAGCTCACACACGTACCATGCCTAGCGCATGTATTTAATTTAGTGGTGCAGCGATTTCTAAAAACCTACCCCAATGTGCATGATCTCTTGACCAAGGTGCGCCGCGTGTGTGCACATTTCCGTAAGTCATCAACAGCTTCAGCCGGCCTGTTGAAGCTGCAGCAGCGCTTACAATTGCCAGCTCACCGGCTGCTGTGTGACGTGAGCACGCGCTGGAACTCCACCTTCCACATGTTGGCCCGGCTTTGTGAGCAGCAGAGGGCAGTAGTGGAGTACCAGCTGTTACACGGTCGTCGCCTCTCCGTTCAACTTCCTGTAATCAGAAGTGAGGAGTGGGAATGGATGTCAGACCTCTGCGAGGTTTTACGCAATTTTGAGGAATCGACACAGATGGTGAGCGGCGATAACGCTATTATCAGTGTAACCATCCCACTTCTGTGTCTACTGAAACGCTCGCTGCTCACAATTAAAACCGACGCTTTGCATGTGGAAGAGGTGGAAATGGGGGAGGAAGAGCTTACACAAGGTGATAGCCAGAGCACCCTCACTTCGTCTTCTCAGCGACAATTGGAGGAGGCGGAGGAGGAGGAGGAGGAGGAAGACACGGTTGCCTCCGCTACAGAGGGTAGCCATGGAACTTTAGTTCCATCTCTTCAGCGTGGGTGGGCAGAAGAGGAGGAAGAGGATGAGGAGATTGAGAGTCATCCTCCTGGTGAGGACAGCGAAATCTTGACTGTTGGTACTCTGGCACACATGGCTGACTTTATGTTAGGCTGCCTTTCCCGTGACCCACGCGTTATACGCATTTTAAACAACACGGATTACTGGGTGTTCACCCTTCTGGACCCCCGCTACAAAGAGAATTTCTCATCTCTCATTCCTCCGGTGGAGAGGACAAGCAAAATGGTGCAATACCAGAAGGTTCTTGTTGAAAAATTGCTCCAAAATTTTCCATCTGACAACGCTGGCGGCAGAGTACGTGCTACCTTGGCCAACCGAGAAGGGGAGAAAAGGGGAGCACACAGCAGTTCCGAGAAAGGCAGGGCAACACTCTCCAAGGCGTGGGACACCTTCATGACACCCCGCCAGCACCCTCACCCTGATGTGCAGCCTAGTGTCACAAGGAGGGAAAAGTTTTGGAAGATGGTGAAGGAGTACGTAGCAGACCGTGTCAGCGTCCTCAATGATCCCTCTGTGCCTTACAACTACTGGGTGTCCAAGCTGGACACGTGGTATGAACTGGCACTCTACGCCTTGGAGGTGCTGGCCTGCCCTGCCGCCAGCGTTCTGTCTGAGCGGGTATTTAGTGCTGCTGGTGGCATCATAACAGATAAGCGTATCCGCCTTTCCACCGACAATGCTGATAGGTTGACACTTATAAAAATGAACAAGGCCTGGATTTCCCCTTACTTCTCCACTCCACTGGAGGAAAGCCGCGGGGGAACATAAACTCACTTTATATATGTTATTTACAATGATGGGAATACTCTGTATTCCCATTCACCCCTTCCACCCAAAAAACGGGTATATGGTTGACTCTTAATCTTCTCATCCTCCTCCTCCTCTTCCATATGCCCTGGGATATAATTTTTATATAGGGCCAGCTCACCAGCGGGCCCTGTGATATAATTTTTATATAGGGCCAGCTCACCAGCGGGCCCTGTTTGCCAATTTTTATATAGGTCAGCTCACCAGCGGGCCTTCTCATATAATGTTTTATTGGGTCAGCTCTCTAGCGGGCCCTCTCATATAATGTTTTATAGCGTCAGCTCACTAGCGGGCCTTCGCATATAATGTTTAGGATGGTCAGCTCTGCAGCAGACCCTCACCCATAATGTTTTAGATGGTCAGCTCAGCGCACGTTTCCCTCTTAATCATGGCCTCAGTTCAATAAAATCAAGGAAATTTTTGGGAGAATTTGCCTCTGTGCACGTTTCCCTCTTAATCATGGCCTCAGTTCTGAAAATCAAGGAAATTTTTGGGAGAATTTGCCTCTGTGCACGTTTCCCTCTTAATCATGGCCTCAGTTCTGAAAATCAAGGAAATTTTTGGGAGAATTTGCCTCTGCGCACGTTTCCCTCTTAATCATGGCCTCAGTTCTGAAAATCAAGGAAATTTTTGGGAGAATTTGCCTCTGCACACGTTTCCCTCTTAATCATGGCCTCACTTCCGAAAATCAAGGAAATTTTTGGGAGAATTTGCAGATGATATACAAGTAAATATACAGCAAATATTGTTTGGTAACAATTTTTCGCCTAAAGTCGTTTTTATTTTCCTTTTTGTGTGTTTTACGGTCAGTCTGTAAAAATGGCGTACTACGGGCGAAAGATCGTTCCCAGCAGCGATGTTGGAGTCCAAGATGCATCCAGACATCCTCCCTATGCTGTCCCTGAACCATTTCTGTAGTGTTTCCATCTTTTTCTGCCCTTTTCCTATGGACCAGGCACCCTCCCCTCATCAGAGCAGGGGGTGCCTGGTGTAATGCTCGAGTCCTCCCATTGACTTCAATGGGGCTCGGGTGCTCGGCCGAGCACTCGAGCCTCAGGGGGTGCTCGGTCAGAGCACCCGAACACCCGAGCATTGGGGTGCTCGCTCATCACTAAAAGGCACTAGTGGGCTAAAAGAGATTGCACCCTGGGTAGGACACCACTCCTAGAGAGCATCTCTGACTTTTGATATACAAGACAACAGGGTAGACAACTTAAAAAAATAAAAAAAAAAAAATAAAAAAGAATAAAAAACAAAATATCTTAGATGACAGTGACAGACAGCTGACTGGGCTTAGGCAAGGCATCATACAGCTCCATCAGTTGTGTTGTGTACCGTACAGTAAAAAAACACAGTGTAGTTGCGTAATGTCCAGCAAATGCAAAATGGGAAGGGGGAGGGGTGGAGCAGTGTAGGGATGTGAGAGTAAAGTAGTAGTCCAAAAATCTACTGCATCAAGTGTTGATGATGCTGTCAACAGCATAATAGAGGAAGGTGTTGCAGCTGAACCGCCTGCTGAATCAGGCAGTGAGACACCAAAACGCCTGTCCTCAAAGTAGTAGTGAATTTTGTTACAGTAAAAGTAAAAAGAAATTGTTTGATACCTCCAAAAGCTTAGAGGAGTATAAGGGTAGTAGTGGGCGAGAACTGTCAGGTGATTTTGATGCTGCTGAGGATGACCTAAGGATGACTGATGATGATGCAGATCTAGAATATATCCCTCAAGCATCCTTCTCTTGTTCAGATACAGATGAAGTTGAGAGTGAGGATGATGACAGGTCTATAAGGTTAGCAGAAAGCCAAAGGCTGTATCTTCCGCCACTTTTAAAGGGATAGTAACGTTTCATAATAAAAGCAGCTCTAATTAATCATCATAGTATTTGGACTTTGGAGAGTGTTATTTCAATTCTGTCAGAGTTGTAGTTCTAGAGTAATTCAATGACAAAGTATTCCCCTCCCGCCCCTTTTACTGATGTCAGGGCATCTGAGGGCATCTGATACAGAATGTTAGCTTCAGGAATAGCAGGGCCTCCGTCTGTGACCACCATCGTCTGGAAGCAAGGCCCCTCATATTTCCTGGGCCCTAGGCTGTAGCCTAGGGTGCCATAATGGATGATCCGGCTCTGGCCATCTCAGCTCTGCTGCAGAGCCGCCGGCTGGTCCCAGGAGCAGATTCCCCTGCAGTCAGCTAGAACACTGACGTCAGGGGAGGGGGAACTTTGAAAGCGGAAATGCCGCTGGGGTCATTTTATTTCTTTTTTTAAGGGCTACAAAAAAGAGATTAGTAAAATTTAAAGGCGCAGCAAACTTTTTTTATGAAAAAATATATATTGTAGGGATTTTCCTATTGAGTAAAATAAGGGTACTCCCGCTGCCGAGAGATTTATATTTCCAGAGATATTACAGTTTAAACCCATGTTTTTTTTATATTAGCAGTGGCCTCTAGTGGTCAAATTCTAATTAGATTTCCTGTTAGATTCTAATGGAGAGGAAAGTCAGTGACATACAGTTCTCCATAGAATGTGATAGAAACTGCTGAGCCACTTCCTGTCAGTTAGAACTATCAGGAAGTAAACACAGTAAATTCACTTCCTGTCAGTTAGAACTATCAGGAAGTAAACACAGTAAATTCACTTCATGTTTATTTGAACTGCTATAAATTTTTAATAGAAGATCTGACAGCAATGGGAGTGACCTTGTTTTATTTATCAGGAAATGCTCTGTAACATATGTGCTTTCAATAAAAAAGCTTACTGCTCCTTTCAGTGTTACTATCCTTTTAAAGGCAGGCAGGCAATGTAATACAGAGGTGGGGAATGCTGGGTTGTATAACTAGGGGCATTAGTAGCAGAAAAGGGGAAGTGGTCATGCCACTCTACAGATCTCTAGTTAGAGAAAATTCAGAGATGAGCTGGTAAAATGGTGATAGACCAAAGGATCTGGTCATGTATAGCTTGGAGAAGAGAAGAGAGGGGATATGATAGACACATTTAAATACATGAAGGGATTCAACAAAGTGCAGGAGGGAAGTATATTTCAAAGGAGTAAAAACATTAGGACAAGAGGCCATAGTCTAAAACTAGAGGGACACAGGTTTAGATGTAATGTAAGAAAGTTTTACTTCACTGAGTGGGTAGTAGATAAGTGCAATAGCCTACCAGCAGAAGTGGTAGAAGTTAACACAGTGATAGAATTTAAGCATGTATGGGATAGGCATAAGGCTGTCCTTAACCCTTTGAGTGCCAGAAGGGTACACAACACATTGCAAAGCAATGAGTTGGGTACCCCCTGACACTCAAAGGGTTAACATAAAAAAAGACCAAGGACCAAATAAAGTTTGAGGTTTTTACAGTAGGAAAATGGGTAGATTAGATGGGCCGAATGGTTCTTATCTGCCATAAAATTCTATGTTTCTACATGAGAGAGCGGTATTCACAAAAGTAGCTGAGAGAAGACAGTCATTGGCTGATCTAAGTGGTGGGGTGGGGTATAGCAGGAGATCAGGTCCTCCTTGATGGACATGACTTTCAGGACTGATTAAAGGCGTTATCTCGTGAGCAAATGCACAAAGGCAATACTCGTAAAGGCCATTAGTATTTTCTCGCCACAGTAAGGTGAGGATTTAATTAGGAGCCTTTAATATCTTACTGCAGGTGCAGTGCGTGAGCTGGTAAGCACTATATCAATAACATGCTTTAACCCTTTGAGTGACAAAGGGGTGACCAACACATTGCTTTGCAATGAGTTCGACACCCCTCTGGCATTCAAAGGGTTAAGGAGCAAGGGAAACATTAATTTGGTTATTAAGATTTCCTGCGTATAGAACGGTAAGTGGTGGAGTTTTTATTAGAAAGTGTTTGTGCTCCTTTAATTCTCTGACTGCCAGAGGAGGTACGGAATGCATTCTTCACTGGCAATCAAAGGGTTAATGCGAGCTCCCAGAGCTCCCAGAAAAGTATGGACAGGAAAATTAAGTTAACCCTTTGAGTGCTAGAGAGCTTTCCAACACGTTGCAAAAGGTGAAATTGTGCCCGTTAGTAAATTAGGGGAAACAATTTGTTTTAGGTGGACTCACAACTTAACTGTTTGAGTGCCAGAGAGGTATCTAGTGCTTTGCAATGTGCCGGATACCTGTCTGTCACTCAAAGGGTTAACAGTTGTTTCTATCACCTGTTAGTAAAGCAAGGAATAGTTTTAGTACATCCCCCTTATCATGGTGTAACATTCAAATCTGAAGCTGATTTAACACAAACAAGAACAGTTCTGGAGCAAAGCAGCATAGGAAATACAAATCCCCACAATTCCCATTGATTAAAATGGGGCTTTTTAACCGCTTGGGTGCTAGGGAGGTGTCCAACACATTGGTTTTCAATGCACTAGAGACCTAACATTAAATCAGTAACCGTAACTCATTGAACATATTTATTTCTCCCCTATGGTGCAGTTGGTTTGTTCCTGAATTACTCCAGTTAATCTTATTAAATCAGCCCAAACAAATCATTAGAAAATCCTAATGACCTCTATGTATTTTCCCCCTTGATATCACATATTTCCTTTAGTAGTGCTGACATTTAAAATCCTTTGAGTTCCAGAAGGGTAATTCATTTGCATTGCAAATCAATGAATTGGGCACCCCTCTGAAACTCAAGGGGGGGGGGTGGATGAGGCGAGAAGAAGAAGAGAGAAGCTGAATTTTGAGAGCCCCCATCTAAATTCAAATAATGGTGAAAATATAAACAAATTAATTCTACATTTTTATGATTTTTGAGTCCAGTTACGAGTGTCAAGGATAAGCCCAACAATGCTGTATTTATTGAGAAAAGCATTTGTTTCTCAACAAGGAGGTGCTGGCCCTTTAACTCTTTGAGTGCCAAGGCCCTATGGGTGCCGGAGGGGGTGTGTGTGATTTTGCAACTCGTTGGTAACCCTTCTGGCACCAAACGGGTTAACCTACCATGATTTTTTTTTAGCTTGCCTTCAGCTCTGGTGACCCAGAATCCCTCTACCTCTGTGGTGGGTGCTTGTCTGATTGAAGAAATCATTTCATCGAACCTGAACCCTTTGAATGCCAAGCAATGAGTTGGCTATCCCTCTGGCACACAAAGAGTTAAAACGAACATTTAATGAATAGTGACACGTTATGAAAGTTATTTACACTGTGCGGCCATTTCATTAGGTACCTCTCCCCCCTACCTGGCCATTAGGTACCCCCGATCTCAGGTCTAGGTGTCGCTAGTTCCACTCATGGCCACACCCATATTCCTCACATAACCCCGCCCCCAGTTCCATACACTGTTTCCTACCACAGAAAAGACCCTTGACCTATGAGATGCAAGGACAAAAAAAAAAAAAAAAAAATTTTGCCCCTTGGTTAACCCTTTGAGTGCCAGAGGGGAATGCAACACATTGTGAAGGAAAGCAAAGGATTAAATCCCTTGGAGAGCTCTATGACAAGTGGTTAAATAATTGCCTGTAAAATACTGCTGCAGGGACACTGAGAGTGTTCTGGCCACACCCACAAATATAATGTGGGTGTGGCCAGCACAGCTGAGGCACCACCCCTTATACTTTGGAACTCTAGGCAGTTTCCTACTCAGCTGATTGGGAAACCCAGGCCCTGATCCCATCCAAATAAACAACCACTATATGAGGCTGATAGACAGCCTCATACTTACTGCTTTGCATACCAGTCTGGCTCTCAAATGGTTAAGATAACACCTACAGAAGAATAAATAAGCATACCTGAGAACTTTCAAAATGATCTGGCACTGTGATCTTTGAAATTTCAACCCTTAAAATTTCTCACAATGTAGATTTTAATGCAAAAAGTCTCTGCTTACTCTGGCTCCGGTAAGTCTGCAAGGAACCTTTAACATGCTACAGTGTAGACAGAGATCTCACTGCCTAAACACACACAAGACAAGCAGAGACCTCCCCTGTCGTTCTAGTACAAATGGCACCAATATAGAGACTAAAGAAATAGTTAATTGGGGCAAATAATATAGTGGGTAACACACAACTCTCTCATCCTGAGAATTTGGCCCATCATCATGAGTTCCTGAGATTTGGGTAAAAACCGTGAGTATTAAGGTCAGACTCCGCCAGTTCCCAGCTATACTGATCTAAAAAGAAGGACACCAGGGTGGGAAAGAGGGACAGAGGGACTGGGGTCTCAAAGAGGCACTGTACATCTTTAAAGGGGAACTACCACCCCGCAAAAACTGTATGTTAAGTCTTCATCTGGCAACTAGCTGCTTAGTAGCGTTAGTCGCAAGAAATATTATCTGGTACTGTCAGCCTCCGAATAAGTAGAAAATCTTTGAAACCAGGTAATATTTCTTGCGACTAACGCTACTAAGCAGCTTGTCGCCAGATGAAGACTTAACATACAGTTTTTGTGGGGTGGTAGTTCCCCTTTAAGAGGGACACTTGGGAGATGTGGTTTCCTAATATCCCTTAAAGATGGACACTTGGATGGTGCGGATGCCTAATATATCCTAAATAGGGACACTTGGGAGGTATGGACCCCTAATATCTCCTAAAGAGGGACACTTGGGAGGTATGGAGCCCTAATATATCCTAAAGAGGGACGCTTGGGAGGTATGGAGCCCTAATATCTCCTAAAGAGGGACACTTGGGAGGTATGGACCCCTAATATCTCCTAAATAGGGACACTTGGGAGTTATGGAGCCCTAATATCTCCTAAAGAGGGACGCTTGGGAGGTATGGAGCCCTAATATCTCCTAAAGAGGGACACTTGGGAGGTATGGACCCCTAATATCTCCTAAAGAGGGACACTTGGGAGGTATGGACCCCTAATGTCTCATAAAGAGGGACACTTGGGAGGTATGGACTCCTAATGTCTCCTAAAGTGGAACACTTGGGAGGTATGGAGCACTAAAATGCCCTAAAGAGGGACACTGAGGAGGTATGGAGGTCTAATATTTCCTAAAGAGGGACACTTGGGAGGTATGGAGCTCTAATATCTCCTAAAGAGGGACACTTGGGAGGTAAGGACCCCTAATATCTCCTAAAGATGGACACTTAGGAGGTATGGACCCCTAATATCTATTAAAAAGGGACACTTGGGAGGTATGGACCCCTAATATCTCCTAAAGAGGGACACTTGGGAGGTGTGCCTAATATATCCTAAAGAAGGACACTTGGGAGGTATGGACCCCTAATATCTCATAAAGAGGGATGCTTGGGAGGTATGGAGCACTAAAATGTCCTATAGATGGACACTTAGGAGTTATGGAGGTCTAATATCTCCTAAAAAGGGACACTTGGGAGGTGTGCCTAATATCTCCTAAAGAGGGACACTTGGGTGGTGTGGAGGTCTAATATCTCCTAAAGAGGGACACATGAGAGGTATGGACCCCTAATATCTCCTAAAGAGGGACACTTGGGAGGTATGGAACCCTAATATCTCCTAAAGAGGGACACTTGGGAGGTATGGAACCCTAATATCTTCTAAAGAGGGATGCATGGGAGGTACGGAGCACTAAAATGTCCTAAAGAGGGACACTTAGGTGGTATGGGGTGATAATATCTCCTAAAGAGGTACACATGGGAGTTATAGGCCATAATATCTCCATATGGGCCCATAATATCTCATAAAGAGGGACACCGAGGAGAAATGGAGCACAAATATGTCCTAAAGAGGGATACTTGAGAGGTATGGATTTAAAATATGGTACTGTCCCTGACAATGTGTGACACATGGCCATCCTATGGGATACATTTGTATGTCTCCACCTAGAAGTGTGTTTTTGTGAAGTTACAGAAATGTGGGTTTGAACTTGTTTGTGAAATGTAAATATGCAGTTGTATTTGTTACAACAAGCTTACTATTTGTTCTCTGTAATAACCGCAAGCTACTGTATAATGTCACACATATTTATTATGAAATGGCTCCCTCTAATGGTGAACTAAAATATCTGCACAACAGTTACAATGGTATCTTTATAAAAGCAGAACTATCACTTCCTAATAATAAACCCACTTACCTTTATACGGATATAAAATTCTTATAGCTAGGGTTGCCACCCAGCCGGTATTTTACCGGCAGGCCGGTAAAAAATTGGCTTCTGTCCAATGTTAAGTCTATGGCGAGAATGCCATGGCCGGTATTTTTTTTAAGAAAAGGTGGCAACCCTACTTATAGCCCTTATTAATTTGATCTTGAGTGTTTGCTCAAGAGATAACATCTTCAAGCAGTCCTGACTATCATGCCCATGGAGGCGGACATGACAGTTGCTGATTGAAATCAAGAAAAGGAGAGTAGAAATTGATGTTCATGGTACACACTAAATGTTTAACCTTTTGCGACCAAGAGGGGCATGCAAAGCATTGCAGAGCAATGTGCTGCATGCCCCTCTGGCACTCAAAGGGTTAATCTTTATAAAATTCTTCTTAACACTATTTATTATGTCAACACTCTGATTGCCCTTGATTGCAATAACTTTGATTCCCTTTGAGCCTTTATTAAATAAATCCGAAGTGTTATAATTCCATTCATAATCACAAATACTCACTTAGTGGTATAGATGCAGAGATGAGAGACAAACTAATGTTCCCCAGGTCCTCTATGTACATAAATCTGGCTGGATTAACCTGTTAAAGGGATAGTAATACTTCAGTTTTGCTATCCTCCATGTTGTAACCTTTAGAAATTGGAATTAAACCAGACCGGCGGCATCTCTCAAACCTTTATGGTTTGAGAGATATCCGCATTCAAAGTTCCCTCTCCTTCTCTGTCCCCTGACGTCAGCGTTATAGCTGACAGCAGGGGAATCCGATCCCGGGACCGGTGGCGGCTCTGCAGCAGTGGGGAGACTGAGTTATAGAAACAGAAATCCGTCACTGAAATGGTCTTCTACGTGTGTCTGCAAACCAAGCACAAACCAAGCACACGTAGAAGGATTTCTGTTTCTATAACGCGATCTCAGGACTGCTGCAGAGCCTCTGTTTGCTCATGGACCGGATTCCCCTGCTGTCAGCTAGAACGCTGAATTCAGGGGAGAGGGAACGTTGAATGCAGATATCTCTCAAACCATTAAGATTTGAGAGATGCCGCCGATCTCGTTTAATTCTGCTTTTTAAGGAAGGATAGTAAAAATTAAGTATTACTATTCCTTTTAAGGACCAATGCCATGCCAGGACCATCACGGCTGTCCTGGACTTAAGGACCAATGATGGTCCAGGAACGTCATGGAGTTCAGGACTCCCCGTTCAGCTGCACGCCGTTAGGGGAGCCCTGAATCGAATGCAAAAATAAATTCTGTGGTCCTTAACTGCCATCCACATGGCGCGCGGACGGTCCTTAAGGGGTTAATACAGCTGGAGTTTATTGTACTGCTGTCAGTGTTACCATGCACATCACTTATGAAAAGCCCCTAATTATCTACTACTGCAGGAACCACTACCTGGTCCAGACTTGGACATATTGGATGGTCCCTTTTCTACAATGTGTAGGGGATAAACTAAACACTGGGACACTCCCAAGTCAATTCTGAGTGATATAGTGTGTGGGTACACTGTGTCCCTTAATTAAGGGGATAATAATGTTTCACAATAAAAGCAACTCCAATTAAACTTCATAGTATTTGGGCCATGGAGAGTGTTATTTCAATACTGTCAGAGTTGTAGTTCAAGAGTAACTAAATGATAAAGTATCCCCCTCCCGCCCCTTTTACTGATGTAACACTGCTCACCTCAGAGCAGCAAGACTGTCCGGATGGATTGCAGAGAGGGACAATCTTCAGTGAACATAAGGAAAAACCTGAAAAAACTGTAAAGGGGGGCAGGTTTTTCCTCATGTTCACAGTAAGAAGATTGTCCCTTGCTGTGACCTGTCTGGTCAAGAGACCAGATTCCATATCTGAGGGGAGGTGACTTACACTAGGTAAAAGAGTGGGAGGGGGATACTTTATCATTCAATTGCTCTTGAACTATAACTCTGACAGTATTGAAATAACACTCTCCATGGCCAAATGCTATGAAGATTAATTGGAGCTGCTTTTTTTGTGAAACATTACTATCCCTTTAAAGTAATAGCCATCGATTATACAGTGATACATATTCTTGTGTGTCTATAGGGAATAATTATGTGTAAATAATCATACAGATAATTCAGTAAATCCTCACCCTGTATCCAAATACCTATCATGCACCATAACAGGAAAGCTCCCCATTATCATTAAAGGGATAGTGATACTTAAAATGTAAAAAAAAAAAGTTTTGTGGGTTTAGCCTCCCCCGAGCAAAATAAGGATACTTCTATTGCTGAAAGGTGTTTTATTCAAATGTTATTACAGCTCAAACTTGATTTTTTTTTTGTTGCAGTATCACAGTGACCTGAAATGTACAGTGGCGCTGTTGCTATACCATTCTTTGTCCATACACACATTTTAAAGGGAATCTCTCACATAGATATAAGTAATGCTCATTAGTTAGAGCATTTAGGGAAAACATTTAAAACGTTGTTCTTTAAATTAAAAAAAAAAAAACACTTTATCTGCACAAAAGTTGTTTAAAAAGTGCCCGGCAGCCTACTTCAGGCTTTCCGAAGCTTACCGAACTGCCTCTGCTCCCCTCCTTCTTCCGATAATGGAGGCTGTCTGTCTGTAAGCTGGAGCTTTCTCATTGGCTAGATGTCGATCTCTGCCAATGAGATCACTGCAGCTTAGAGACAAGAAAACCTCCGTCATTGGAGGATGCTGAGTAGTGGGACGGGAGCAGAGGAAGTGCTGCAAGACGGAAGTAGGCTGCTGGGCACTTTTTAAACATTAAGTTTTGCGCAGATAACTTTTTTTTTTTTTTTTTTAAATGAACGTTTTAAAAGTTTTCACTAAATGCTCTAACTAATGAGCATTACTTATATCTATGTGAGAGATCCCCTTTAAGTATTACTATTCCTTTAAATAGATATACAAAAAAGTAGATACTTGATGCAATATTATGTATTCTCATATACCTGAGCCTCGTGGTGGTGCTATCCTTGCGAGGTAGAAGTCAAAAACGTTATAATGGGTAACGCTTTCTGCGGTATGTACTTGTCGGTATATTCTGTATCTTTATAAGCTGGGAAGGGAGTGGCTAGGAGCCAGTGTAGAGCAGTGGTAGTCAATCTTTGATTATCTGCCTGTTGGAGACTGCAGCTCTCTTCCTCCCCAACTTGCCAAAGGTAGGTAGGGAATAATATTGGTTGTTGTCACCAAGAGCTGTTGGTCCAAAGATTGACTAACCATGTTGTAGAGAATGATCTACACTGGGGTAAAAGTATCGATTCATCAGGAAAGCTGATGGACGCTAGCTTTTAAAGGGATAGTAATACTTTGTTTTATCTTTATTTTATTTTGTAGGCATT
Organism: Rhinophrynus dorsalis; assembly: GCA_037306005.1. Classification (NCBI taxonomy): domain Eukaryota; kingdom Metazoa; phylum Chordata; class Amphibia; order Anura; family Rhinophrynidae; genus Rhinophrynus; species Rhinophrynus dorsalis. The sequence continues at coordinate 528,432,220 of CM074721.1, forward strand.
AAAAAAACATGAAGAACGATATAAGTCTTATCTCTCAAACCTTTATGTTTTGAGAGATATTCACAAGCAAAGTTTCCCCTCCCGCCCCTTTTACCTAGTGTAAGCCATCTCTTCTCAGATGTGGAATCCAGTCCGTAGACCAGACAGATAACAGCAGGGGACAATCTTCTTCCTATGAGAACAATGAAAGCCCTGCCCCCCTTGACAAGTTTTTCGGGTTTTTCCCTTATCTTAATTGAAGATTGTCCCTCTCTGCAATCTACCTGGGCACCTCCCTTCTGCTCTGGCTGAGCAGTGTTACATCAGTAAAAGGGGAGGGAGGGGGATACTTTGTCATTGAATTACTCTTGTACTACAACTCTGACAGAATTGAAATAACACTCTCCAAAGTCCAAATACTATGATGATTAATTAGGGCTGCTTTTATTATGAAACATTACTGTCCCTTTAAATCCAGTCTAAAACTAGTGACTGCACATTAGGGTATGCATCACAGTGTATGACCGCTCTAATGTATACTAGTGGAAAATCTCCACCATTATTATGACTTTAAAGCAGAACTATCATCAAACTTAAATGGCCCCACCTAATCCTTATTACCATAACTGTATGCATATACATACTTTTATTTTGATGAATAAGTCCAGCATTAGTGAAAAATAGAACTCGCTCGGCAGGCAGCAGCGGGCAACACAGCAGACATCTTGCAGAAAAGGCATCTCTGAGTCTGTGCTGTCCATCCCCTTCACTCCATCCCCTCCTACAAATACATGGAGGAATGTACAAATACAGTTTCACTCTAAATCAGGGAGTGGGATCACCTTTCTTGCTTCACGTCTGCCTGTCACCTATTTACTAAGCGACATATGACTAATTCTCTCCCCTATCATGCCAACGGGAGGGTAATCAGTGGGTGTTTCAGGGTGTTCTTTTCCTGCACACCTTGTTATAAATGATCAACTCGAGGATATTGGCACATCCTGATTTTCAAGAACAAGCTATGGGGCAGGCATAAGGGGCAGGGGTGATGTGAGCTTTTGGGTCCCAAATCACAGCTGCTGGCTACTTCTTTCAATCTGAACAATGTGTGAGATCCCAGGCTTCCCTAGGCAAGATACGCTAGATGCCCTAAGCTCCTCCCATGACTAGGGATGGGTGAACATTTTTGCCTCAAACTGAAATCGGCAAATAATGGCACTTTCCGATTGGTGAATAATTTCCTGCGAAAAGGTGCGGTTTTTCTGCTTTTTCCCGCCTTTTTCGCCAAATGAAATCAACGGGAAGAAAAATATTTCTCCACCACAGGAAAATGTTCTACAGATATATAAAAGGGTGTCAGGCTCTCACAGCGGCCATTTTGTGTTTGTGAGAGGCGAGAGCAGTACATTTTTTGAGCTAGAGGAGATAGGAGAATTGAAGTTTAGTTTAGGGAATCTTTTAGGCAGGACATGTGTTCTGTTAGGAGAGTCAGTGGGGCACTCTGGGGATAAGAAGGGAGGAAGGAGGTTGACCCCAAATACTTCAAAATTCCATGTGACTGACAGGCAAGACACAGGCAGCTGGGGACCTATTTGCTTGCTGATCTTGCTGTTATTGTCCCTGTGCTGGATGGGGAAGTCTGGAGAAAGATGCTGTTGATTTCATTTTTCAGTTAGAATTTTTTGGGGACAGACTGTGACAAGACAACAGGGCGGACAACTTATAAAAAAATAAAAAAAGAAATAAATTAAAAAGAATAAAGAACTAAATATATTAGGTGACAGTGACAGACAGCTGACTGGTCTTAGGCAAGGCATCATACAGCTCCATCAGTTGTGTTGTGTACTGTACAGTAAAAAAACACAGTGTAGTTGAGTAATGTCCAGCAAACGCACAAGGGGAAGGGGGAGGGGTGGAGCAGTGCAGGGACATGAGAGTAAAGTGGTAGTTCGGAAACCTACTGCAGCAATGGTTGTTGCTGCGTGCGCAATCAATGATGATGATCCCTTTACTCCAACGGAGAATGCAGTTTGTCAAGGTCCCAGCAAAACTAGTTCCATCACCACCAGTGCCAGAAGAAATATAGAACCATATAAGAAGAACACTGAAGACGACAACAAGTCACATTCAAGTGTTGATGATGCTGGCAATATCATAACAGAGGAAGGTGTTGCAGCTGAACCACCCTCTGCATTAGATAGTGAGACAAACAAGCACAAAAACACCTGTACTCAAAATAGTAGGTAGTTTGTTACAGTAAAAGTAAAAATAAATTGTTTGAGACCTCCAAAAGCTTAGAGGAATATAAGGGTAGTAGTGGGCAAGAACTGTCAGGTGATGCTGATGCTACTGAGGATGACCTAATGATGACTGATGATGATGCAGATATAGAATATATGCCTCTAAGGGATCAGTGCACCCCACAAATGGTTGAGTCCATTTATTCTGAGTATTGGTTAGGTGTGCTCTTTAAACAATTTTCATAATATAGAATATATCCCTCCAGCATCCTTCTCTTGTTCAGATACAGATGAAGTTGATAGTGAGGATGGTGACAGGGCTATATGATTAGCAGAAAGTCAAAGGCTGAATCTTCCACCACCTTTAAGGAGCACTGTGCCTGTCTATAAACTGTTTGAGAAAGCCACTGGAAAGTCTGACCCTCGACAAGCACAGATGTCAAAAAGCACACAGTCACCCTATCAGTCATCATCAGCATCATCACTGTCAAGGTACAGGATGGAAATCACACACCTATCAAATGGTCTGGTCCAGTTGCTTGACTGCGAGGCTAGGGAACGTAGTTAGGGTTTGCAGTCTGTTGTCCACTCCCTGGGTTGTAGCTGAACAGAGTGGTCGGTAGCGAAACCAGGTGTCCCACCCCTGTAGGGCCAGGGCCAAGGCAGGAGACTGTAGGCAGGGTCAGGTCCAGGCAATAGACCCCAAATAGCAGATGACACTCAGAATACTTTACTGAGCTAGGGATGTGCCTAGTGTCCCACGGATGACCACCAGGGAATAGCGGAAACTGTAGATGGAAAGGCAGTGAGGACGCCACCGAGAAGCGGGAGGCACACCTTGGTATATAGAAGAAAAATGCTCATGGAAGGCCACACGACAGTGGGATCCCTATAAGCTCCCCTCTAACATCACAGCAACCCCAGGGATAGAGACCAACCCACACCTCAATGCCCAGAGTGTCCCCAAGGTGAGACAGCAGAGAGCAGCAGAGCACAGGAAAATCCCAGTCCCCAGAGAAGACAGGCAAAATGGTGGCTGGGGAGAAAACCCTTCCCCACCCAGCTAAAGAGCATGCAGCCAGGACCCAGGAAGCCCCCAACACAACCCAGGATACAGAGATACCAAGGAGGGGCAACAGAATCCCCACCACGCTCCCCAACCCAGGAGAAGAAAGGAAGACCCCCAAATCCACCACCTACCTTGGGAAAACAGACACCGGAGGTCCCCAGGTCACGGAAGAACAGAGCCAGCAGGCAGACAAGTAGAGAGGGATCAGAGAACCCCCCATGGTGCAGCAAGGAAGCCCGACAGCCAAAAAGGGTCAAAAAATACCCAGGCAGGAGGTGGAGGGTCTCCGAATGCAGCTCCACTGATGCTGCCTAAGACGGAACAGGAGTAAGGAGGGAGTGGCAGCACAGAGGCTGGGTGCGAAAGCCGACAAGGCACCCCGGGAATCCCCATGGAGTGACAGAGGCACAGAAGAACTCTCCGGACAAGCCAGAGAAGTTAGTACCACCGACAACCACAACTGGAAGGCATAGCGGCTCAGCAGGAAACACGGAGCAGCTCAGAGACAGGAAGCTGAGGCAGGATCCGGAAGGACGACACTGCCACAATAATTGGGCAATCCAGGTATGGCTCCTGAGTTTTAAATAGAAATCCGGAATGGGCGTGACAATCGCCTCTTCAAAATCCAAGTCCCGCTCAGCGACACACACCTCTTTTGAGTATCCAAGCAACAGCAACACAGGTTAACATCCACAGTGTTAGATATGATGAGTGCCTCTGCTGCTTTTGCTGTAAGTGCTGCACCTTTGACACCTAGTAGTGGTGGCAGTAGAATTAAATCAACATCTAGCCCCAGTAGTAGTAATAGCAGCAGCAGCAGCACCACCACCACCACCTTAGAAACCCCTCTTTCCATGAAGTCCACAGTATGGAGATACTTCACTCAGGATCCTCAAGCTAAGCATATTGCTATCTGTTGTCTGTGCAAAAAGCATGTGAGCAGGGGGAAAGTGGGCTCACACCTAGGCACCTTCTCAATGAGATCCCACATGAAGTACAACCACAGCTCTGATTGGGAGACACACTATCAGCAGGCCAAAGGTGCCACAACTAGCAGCAGCACTGCCTGAATGCACAGAGTGCTGGGAGGTGTAGTTCTGCCAGATGTATGTTTGTCCGATGCAGTCATGCGCAGTAGACACTGCCTGAATGCACAGAATGCTGGGAGGTGTAGTTCTGCCAGATGTATGTTTGTCCGATGCAGTCATGCGCAGTAGACACTGCCGGAATGCACAGAATGCTGGGAGGTGTAGTTCTGCCAGATGTATGTTTGTCCGATGCAGTCATGCACAGTAGACACTGCCTGAATGCATAGAATGCTGGGAGGTGTAGTTCTGCCAGAGGTATGTTTGTCCAATGCAGTCATGTGCAGTAGACACTGTCCGAATGCACAGAATGCTGGGAGGTATAGTTCTGCCAGAGGCATGTTTGTCCGATGCAGTCATGCGCAGTAGACATTGTCCGAATGCACAGAATGCTGGGAGGTGTAGTTCTGCCAGATGTATGTTTGTCTGATGCAGTCATGCACAGTAGACACTGCCTGATTGCACAGAATGCTGAGAGGTGTAGTTCTGCCAGGTGTATGTTTGTCTGATGCAGTCATGCGCAGTAGACACTGCCCAAATGCACAGAATGCTGGGAGGTGTAGTTCTGCCAGATGTGTGTTTGTCCGATGCAGTCATGCGCAGTAGAGACTGCCCGAATGCAGGCCGATGCCGTCATGCGCAGTAGAGACTGCCTGAAAGCATAGAATGCTGGGAGGTGTAGTTCTGCAAGATGTATGTTTGTCCGATGCAGTCATGCGCAGTAGAGACTGCCCAAATGCACAGAATGCTGGGAGGTGTAGTTCTGCCAGATGTATGTTTGTCTGATACAGTCATGCGCAGTAGAGACTGCCCGAACGCAGACCGATGCAGTCATGCGCAGTAGAGACTGTCTGAAAGCATAGAATGCTGGGAGGTGTAGTTCTGCGGTTTTACGCACTTTGGCCCGTGTATAAGGCTTTTACACTAGTCTGGTTTAAAAGCTCTAGTGCCCCTCTGCACACTCTCTGCCAATCCCTGACCACTCCCCTCCTTCTCTTTTTGCTCTGTTGCTCCTCTTGTCTCTTAATTCTCACCGTGTTCAGATGTCACTCTCTTGACTCCGCTCCATCTTAGGTTCCCATTTTGCTCAAGTTGCTTCAAGTTGGGAGCCTAATAGGGAGCGGGGTCCATAGTGCGGCATCTGAGTGTGGTGAGGATTAAGAGAAAAGAGGATCAAGCAGAGAAGAAGAGGAGCAGAAGGGGTTTACCAGTGTGCAGAGTGGCTATCCAGGGTTCAAAGGGAGGAGAGACATCCACCAAGGGTGCAAGTATGAGAGGACCAGGAGGTGGAGGAAGATGACAGGAGCATGCTCGCTCCCAGGGAGAGCTGGGGAGGGAGGTGGGAGGAGATTTGCAGAACAGGGGACGTCCTACAGAGCTGTGCGCTACAGCTTGTATTGCAGAAAGAGGAACTGGCAACATCACTGGGTAATTTTCAAATGCCAATATCTAATAAAGTTTTGCGCTTTAAAAAAAAAAAAAGTAACTACATATAAGCAATTTTGACCCCTTAGTGACAGCCGCGTGCGTAGGCGGCTGTCACCTTAATGCCCGGCTAACATTTTTTTTTTTCTGAATGATTCCGGCGTGCAGCTGCACGGAGACCCAGACTTCCGGGATTTACCAGGTACGTCCTCTCTCACTAAGTGACAGTTTTTGCGGGACGTACCTGGTAAGTCCATTGTCGGGATGGGGTTAAGAGTTGCATCTAATGACTTAAAGTGTCTTGAGGTTGATGGTTCCACTTTATCAGATTTTTTTATTTCATCACATTAGTTGCACTTTAGCAGAGGTGATATAAATTAACCCTTAGAGTGCCAGAGGGGTATGCATTGCATTGCATAGCCCTCTGGAATTAAAGGGGTTAATTTTTTTTATTTTTTTAAACAACTGCCATTGTGGTAGAGATCATGCATCCTAGGGGTTAACCGTCTGTGTACCAGAGGGGTGAGCAACACAAAGGAGCAATGCATTGCCCAGCACTCTTATACACAAAGAGTTAAATCAAAATATTAAAAAAAATCTAAGCAACAAAGCGGAAGGAGGGAGGTGACGTTGAGGTCAGAGGGTCCAGGATGTAGAGAAGAGGGACCGGACAGGGCAGTGTGAAAGAGGAATGATCAGGGAAGGAAAACATAAATCTCACATACATTGCACATCACTGCACAGTATCCTGGAACTTCAGAGACACAGATGTGGCGGATTGCACTAGTCACAGTGAGGAAAGTGACGCCCATTTATGGACACAGTGCAAATGGATTTCCAGTCCTCCACCAGCTACTGATGATGGACATTCTCCATCTCCAAGCCACTAGCACGCAGATCAATCTATGGGAGTTTTGGGTTGTTTCTTTACTTTGTAACTTGATCAACACCATCTGTTACAAAAGACACAGAGGAAATAGTGTCACTTCACATCATGTTTATAAGCATGGTATTGAGGCATGTGTAAGGGCCATGTAAAGTCTAAATGATGGTGGAGTGTGTGTGCCCCAGTATATAGAACATCTCAGGAGCCTGTAGGCACAGAAATCTGAAGTGCCCCCCCATTGGCAGTCTCCACTGGACACCTCCACAATGCTCCTAATCGCCACATTGCCCTCCATCATCTCCATATTGCCCTTACATTGTCCCCTGTCAGCTCCATATTGCCCCCATCAGCTCCACATTGCCCCATCATCTCCATATTGCCCCCATCATCTCCATATTGCCCACATCAGCTCCAACTTACCCTCACATTGCCCCCATCACCTCCATATTGCCCCCATCAGCTCCATATTGCCCCATCAGCTCCAACTTACCCTCACATTGCCCCCTTCATCTCCATATTACCCCCCATTAGTTCCATATTGACATCAGCTCCATCTTACCCTCACATACATTGCCCCGTCAGCTCTACATTGCCATCATCTCCATCTTGCCCCCCATCAGATCCATATTGCCACATCATTTCCACATTGCCCCCCAGTGTCCGTTTCCTACCTCTTCCCTGGTGGTCCAGCAGCAGGAGAGGTCTGTATGTGCCTTCTTTGGCACAGACCTGTAGCTGTTGGAGCTCCCGTGCAGTCTTCTCTTCATGCAGTGCGCTGGGAGATTATGTCCTCTCCCAGCGCTCTGTAATACTAAAGAGCCGACGAGGGAGCGCAGCATCTACAGGTCTGTCCTGAAGGAGGCACAGACCTGACTGGGCGGTGGGGGGGTTAGTGCGGGTGGTGAGGCAACTTTTTTTTTTTTTGTTAAAAGGGCACGAGGGCACTTTGGACAAAAAGGGCAGGTGCTCAAGCCCCCTTGGTGTGTATGTGTGCACGTGCCTGTCTGTGGCTACCAGTGGGACAAGGCTGGGGGGGCTCAGTATGTAACATAGTAACAGTAAATAGGTTGAATAAAGACAGAAGTCCATCAAGTTCAATCTTTGCCTCATAACTCAGTGACGTGACAACTGTATAGCTTTCCTGCCACCAAATAACTTACTCTTTATCATACCTTCCTGTTTTGCCTGCTAATACACAGTATAACCCTGTATGTTCCCTTTTGAAAGAAATTTATCTAATCTTCTCTTAAATGTATCCATTGTATCTGCCATAACCACCTCCTTGGGCAAGGAATTCCACAATTTAACCGACCTTACTGTAAAAAAACTCCTTCCTACTGTGGTTCTATGTATACCAGTGCAGTGGGATAAGGCTGAAAGAGGGTCGGTATCTGTGGTTCTATGGCTACCAACACAATGGGACAAGGATGGGGGTCAGTATGTGTGGTTCTATGCATACCAGTTCAGTGGGACAAGGTTGGGAAGTCAGTATTTGTGATTCTGTGTGAAACGGGACAAGTCTGGGGGTCTGTGTGTGGTTCTGTAACCAACAGTGTGGTGGGTCAAGGCTGGGAGGGTCAGTATGTGTGGTTCTAAGGCTACAAGCGCAGTAGGACACCGTTGAGGGGTAGTGGGTAGTACTTGTGGTTCTATGCCTACCTGTGCAGTGGGACAATGTAGGGAGAGGGTATATATGATTTTCTATGCCTGCTGGTGCAGTGTGACAAGGCTAGGGGTCAGTGTATGTGGTTCTATAGCTACTAATGCAGTGGAATAAAGGCTGGGAGGTCAAATTATATGGTTGTATGGCTACCAGTGCAGTGGGACAAGGCGCTGATAGGTAAGTATGTGTGTTTCTATGGCTACCTTCAAAAGGTTAAATAAAAATGTCCACAATATCCATATAAATAGTTCATAAATGGAAGACTAAATATAGAGATTAAATACTATTAAATAGTTCAGTGCTAATAGGTTACAGACCTACTGCAGTCTCGTAACAGTGAAGTAGAGGGATTCTCCAAAGGGTTAACTGAAGTCCAGTTACCTTAACAGGATCCAGATCCTTAGTCCATCATGATGAAATGATATGAAAGTGATGATGATGATGATTCTTATGCAGGTGAAGATGAAGGTTGATGATACGATGAACCCAAAGAAGCAGTAAATATATTTTTATGAAAATAAACATATTGTAGAATTTTTCCTTCTGAGTAAAACAAGCTTTCACCCACTGCTGCAAGATTTGTCTTTCCATAGTTATTAGAGTTTATGTTTATTTATTTATTTTCTTTTTAACAGTGCCCTCTAGTGGCCAGATTTCAAATAGGTGAGAGAGAGAGGTGAGTCACTGACAAAAGATCTCCATGGATTGTGATAGTAACCACTTTATCACTTCCTTTTTAACAGTTATATCTTTTGAAGAAAAACAACAGACGGATGTGAGAAGGCACTTGATTTACTCATCAGGAAAATCCCTATGACATATAGGTTTATATAAAGATGAAAACATACTTCCAAATGTGTTTATTATGGCTTTCTAGAATGGTTTCTCCACACCACAATTCAGAAAACGTCTAGTAAAAATAGCTTGGATAAAAGAGAAAATCTAAAGTAATGTTTTTTTTTTCTATTTTTTTATTTTAGAATAAGCACATACAATTACTTTTATAGGAATATCAGTAAAGACAAGATATGTCTCTCCATACACTTGCATCTATGAAGCTGTTTCCCACTGTCCTCCACGTCTTATGATTGTGACCCCAAACAGTTCATGTCCTTCAGTAACTGCTATATGTGTGAGCTCTGTGGACTTGCTCTGGAGATTCTGTTTATCTGAGTTAATTACTATAAACCAATATCAGATGTTTTGTTCTGATACCTGCAACTGGTGTTTATTTATCACAGGGAACAAATCAACCTTCCCACTGATTTGGGTTTCAAAAAGGGACTGTCCCAACTAAAGAGTGTCACTTGGGAGGATTGCAACCCTAATATCTTCTAAAAAGGGACACTTGGGGGGTACAGACCCCCTAATAACTCCTAAAGAAGGACACTTGAGAGGTATGTAGTCTTAATATCTCCTAAAGAAGGACACTTGGGAGGTATGCAACCCTATTATCTCCTAAATAGGGACACTTGGTAGCTATGGAGCCATAACATATTCTAAAGAGGGACACCTGGGAGGTATGGACCCCTGATATCTTCTAAATTGGGACATTTGGGAGGCCCTAATAAACCTAAAGAGGGACACTTGGGAGGTGTGTAGCTCTAATAAACCTAAAGAAGGACACTTGGGAGGTGTGTAGCCTTAATATCTCCTAAAGAGGGACACATGGGAGGTGTGTAGCCCTAATATCTCCTAAAGAGGGACACTTGGGAGGTATGTATCCCTAATATTTCCTAAAGAGGGACGCTTGGGAGGTATGTACCCCTAATATCCCCTAAAGAGGGACACTTGGGAGGTACAGACCCCTAATATCTCCTAAAGAGGGACACTTGGGAGGTGTGTAGCCCTAATATCTCCTAAAGAGGGACACTTGGGAGGTATGTATCCCTAATATTTCCTAAAGAGGGATGCTTGTGACGTATGTACCCCTAATATCCCCTAAAGAGGGACACTTGGGAGGTACAGACCCTAATATCTCCTAAAGAGGGACACTTGGGAGGTATGTATCCCTAATATCTCCTAAAGAGGGACACTTAGGAGGTATGTATCCCTAATATCTCCTACAGAGGGAGACTTGGGAGGCATGTAGTCCTAATATCTCCTAAAGAGGGACACTTGGGAGGTATGTACCCCTAATATCCCCTAAAGAGGGACACTTGGGAGGTACAGACCCTAATATCTCCTAAAGAGGGACACTTGGGAGGTATGTATCCCTAATATCTCCTAAAGAGGGACACTTAGGAGGTATGTATCCCTAATATCTCCTACAGAGGGAGACTTGGGAGGCATGTAGTCCTAATATCTCCTAAAGAGGGACACTTGGGAGGTATGTACCCCTAATATCTCCTAAAT
>CM074721.1:529057921-529495421 GCA_037306005.1 Rhinophrynus dorsalis
AGATACTCACTGAGTGTCACTGATCACTATAATACACAGACACCTCCTGTACAGATACTCACTGAGTGTCAGTGATCACTATAACACACATACACCTCCTGCACAGATACTCACTGAGTGTCACTGATCACTATAACACACAGACACCTCCTGCACAGATACTCACTGAGTGTCACTGATCACTATAACACACACAGACACCTCCTGTACAGATACTCACTGAGTGTCACTGATCACTATAACACACATACACCTCCTGCACAGATACACACTGAGTGTCACTGATCACTATAACACAGACACCTCCTGTACAGATACTCACTGAGTGTCACTGATCACTATAACACACATACACCTCCTGCACAGATACACACTGAGTGTCACTGATCACTATAACACACACACACCTCCTGTACAGATACTCACTGAGTGTCACTGATCACTATAACACACAGATACCTCCTGTACAGATACTCACTGAGTGTCACTGATCACTATAACACACAGATACCTCCTGTACAGATACTCACTGAGTGTCACTGATCACTATAACACAGACACCTCCTGCACAGATACTCACTGAGTGTCACTGATCACTATAACACACAGACACCTCCTGCACAGATACTCACTGAGTGTCACTGATCACTATAACACAGACACCTCCTGCACAGATACTCACTGAGTGTCACTGATCACTATAACACACAGATACCTCCTGTACAGATACTCACTGAGTGTCACTGATCACTATAACACACAGACACCTCATGTACAGATACTCACTGAGTGTCACTGATCACTATAACACACATACACCTCCTGTACAGATACTCACTGAGTGTCACTGATCACTATAACACACAGATACCTCCTGTACAGATACTCACTGAGTGTCACTGATCACTATAACACACAGATACCTCCTGTACAGATACTCACTGAGTGTCACTGATCACTATAACACAGACACCTCCTGCACAGATACTCACTGAGTGTCACTGATCACTATAACACAGACACCTCCTGCACAGATACACACTGAGTGTCACTGATCACTATAACACACACACACCTCCTGTACAGATACTCACTGAGTGTCACTGATCACTATAACACACAGACACCTCCTGCACAGATACTCACTGAGTGTCACTGATCACTATAACACAGACACCTCCTGCACAGATACTCACTGTGTGTCACTAATCACTATAACACACAGACACCTCCTGCACAGATACTCACTGAGTGTCACTGATCACTATAATACACACACCTCATGTACAGATACTCACTGAGTGTCACTGATCACTATAACACACAGACACCTCCTGCACAGATACTCACTGAGTGTCACTGATCACTATAACACACAGACACCTCCTGCACAGATACTCACTGTGTCACTTATCACTATAACACACAGACACCTCCTGTACAGATACTCACTGAGTGTCACTGATCACTATAACACACAGATACATCCTGTACATATACTCACTGAGTGTCACTGATCATTATAACACAGACACCTCCTGCACAGATACTCACTGAGTGTCACTGATCACTATAACACAGACACCTCCTGCACAGATACTCACTGAGTGTCACTGATCACTATAACACACAGACACCTCCTGTACAGATACTCACTGAGTGTCACTGATCACTATAACACAGACACCTCCTGCACAGATACTCACTGAGTGTCACTGATCACTATAACACACAGACACCTCCTGCACAGATACTCACTGAGTGTCACTGATCACTATAACACACACACACCTCCTGTACAGATACTCACTGAGTGTCACTGATCACTATAACACAGAAATACTCACTTGGCATGAATGTCCACTCTGAAGTCATTATCATCAATGTAGAAGAAGCTCTGAACTGGCACCAATTGTATCTCAAAGCTGGGCAGAACTAGAGAAGAAAAGAGAGACACCCTGAGCTTGATGTATTATGAAAAAGTATTGTAGCTTTAACGCAAACCATCGGCACCATAGGGAACAAATTAGAAATTCGCACTAATTTCAATGGGGCTCTTAAAAGTTTTATTCAACCTTTTCATCACCAGAGGGGTATTCGACTCATTTCGTCGGATACCCCTCTGGCACTCAAAGGGTTTAAACAATGGGGATCCGGAAATTTACTTTTCCCCTATGGTGCAGCTGTTTGGTCTGAATTTGCTCCAAATTTTATGAGCATATCATCCCCGTTGCCTGGAAAATTTAACCCGCAGAGCCGTGCATTTCGTACCTCTGTGGTGCTCAAAGGGTTAAATTTAGGATCGATTGAATGAAACTGGTCTTTATTTAATGCTAGACAGGTCTGCAAAGCATTTTGTACTTTTATCAAAATTGTGCAGCTGTTTTTTCCCTGATTTTTCACCACTTTGACTTTGTACATCTGCCATACAGCAGTTATAGGACATATTTGGGTCTCCAGCTGTTTGGGATTTCAACTCCCATCATGCCCAACTAGGAATGCCAATCTTGCCACATCCTATTAAAAATGGCTGAGAACTTTCAAAATGGCCTGACCCTGAAATCAGTGTCATAACAATAGAGGTCGCAGGAGTCGCACCTGCGACTGGGCCTGTCACTCCAGCAGCCCAGCCGCCCCCTGTGAACCCCCTGCCCAGCGCCCACAACAAGTAAGAATCTGAGGTCTGTGCCTTCTTCTGCACAGACCTCTATTAGCAGCTGAGCTCCCTCGTTGGCACTTTAGTAACGCAAAGAGCTGGGTGATGACATCATCACCCCGCACTGTACATTACTGAAGAGAGGACCGCGCGGGAGCTCCATCTATACAGAGGTCTGTGCAGAAGGCGGCACAGACCTCTAATGCCACGACGCTGGGCCACCAGGGAAGTAGGAGATGGACACTGGGGGCTCAATAAGGGAAATGTGGAGGTTGAGATTGGGAGCAATGTGGAGATTGGGGGCAATGTGGAGGCAACGTGGAGATTGGGGGCAATGGGGGGGCAATGTCGAGATCGGGGGCAATGTGGTCAGGGGGGAGGCCATGGCAATTTCTGCACCAGGGCCTGGTGGCTTCTAGTTACGCCTCTGTCTGAAATCTTAAATATTAATCCTCCGCATTCCCCACAATGGAGATGCTGAGCGATACGCCCCTTCTTGTGCAATCCCAAAACACTAATCAGTTCTCAGTTCATAAGGAACCTTTAACCCCTAAAGGGGGGTGTTGGGCACCCCATCTGTCACTAAAAGGTTTAACACCATGAGTGTCAGAGAGGCATCCAACGCATTGCAATGCATTGGATACCTCTCTGCCACTCATAGGGTTAAAAGAACATTTATACCTCCCAATAATAAATCTCTCCTTACCTTAATCTGGTCAGAAAACCCTAATGGCTGATATAACTCAGGTCTATGTATTATCAGTTCTACAGAGTTAATCTTTATATTTTGTCCATTTTGGATATCTTGCCCAAGAAGAAAGACATTTTTTGAGTACTCCAATACCCCCAAACTCCTCCTAATGAAGTATCCTTATAAAGGAGGCAAGGAAGAATTCAGTGGGAGGAGTCTGGGTTCCAGGGGTCCTGCACCTAAGAATTGTGTTTACAAAGTGACAGAAAATTCCATTGGGAATTACACAGCACTAACACTGTGTTGTGCTACAATTCTCAATAAAAGCAGAATCGTTCTGTGTAAATAAGACCATAATTAATAACTGATCAATATTTTAGCTTTTAAAGGGATAGTAATGTTTCACAAAAACAGTAGTTCTAATCAATCTGCATAGTATTTGAGCCATAGATAGCGTTATTTCAATACTGTCAGAGTTGTAGTTCAAGAGTAATACAATGATAAAGACATAAAGTATCCTCCTCCCACCCCTTTTACCTAGTGTAACACTGCTCACCTCAGATGTGGAATCTGGTACACAAACCAGACAGCTCACAGCAAGGGACAATCTTCTTACTGTGAGAACAATGAAAGTCCTGCCCCCATTGACAGCTTTTCCCTTATGTTAAATGGAGATTGTCCCTCTCTGCGATCCATCCGGACAGTCTTGCTGCTCTGAGGTGAGCAGTGTTACATCAGTAAAAGCGGGGGAGGGGGATACTTTATCTTTCAATTAATCTTGAACTACAACTCCGACAGTATTGAAATAACACTCTTCATGGTCCAAATACTATGAAGATTAATTGGAGCCGCTTTTATTATGAGATATTACTATCCCCTTAATTCAATTAATTGAAAAAGCTTGTGATTTCACCCTTACTTAAAGCGGAACTATCACCCTAAATAGAGTCCACCCCCTATAACTAGCCATATGGCGATTATTGAGCATAAATACAGCGTTATGAAGAAACACTTCTTCTTCTGAGACGGTCAGGCAAGCAGCTTTCTTTAGAGGTATCTGCGCGCCTGCACCGTCAGTCCTTTCCTGTTACCTTAAGGTACCATGAAGGAGACCATGAAGGACAGCACAGGCACACAGATGTCTCTAAGCCAAGATGTCTGCGTGCAAGTCTGGCCATCTGTCTCAGAAGAAGAAGGATGTGCGCGATAATAGCACTTTTTCTAAGCATATTGCCATCTGCCTAATTATTGGGTGGGGACTTTATTTAGTTTGATAGTTCCGCTTTAACACTTAAAGGAACAGTAAACTTTTATTTATGAAAACACATATTTTACAGAGCATTTCCTGCTGAATAAAACAAGGTCACTCCCACCGCTGTCAGATGTTTTATTAAAAAATTATAGCAGTATAAATAACCAGGAAGTGAATTTACTGTGTTTACTTCCTGATAGTTCTAACTGACAGGAAGTGACTCAGCAGTTTCTATCACATTCTATGGAAAACTGTATGTCACTGACTTTTCTGACTTTCCTCTCCATTGGAATCTAACAGGAAATCTAATTAGAATTCGACCACTAGAGGGCACTGCTAATGTAAAAAAACATGGCTTTAAACTGTAATAACTCTGGAAATATAAATCTCTCAGCAGTGGGAGTACCCTTATTTTACTCAATAGGAAAATCCCTACAATATATATTTTTTCATAAAAAAAAGTTTACTGCTCCTTTAACACCAATTACACAGTAAGGGTGACATCATAATGAATTTCATTAAAAGCTAAGTATTAAAATACTGTTGATCAGGTGTTAATTATGGGTTTATCGGAACAGAACAGGGCTGCTTCTATTCAGAATCGTAGCAAAATACAATATTAATGTTGCGTAATTCCCAGTGGAATCTTGTTTCTCTTTGCTGGTGAATATATTCAAACCTCCTTTATTGCTGGATACTGTCCAAAACACCATATAATATTGAATCACCCCCTTAAAGTGATAGTAATACTTGTATTAAAATTGAGGTCCGAGTTTTCATTTTTTTTTTAGTACGTAGTGATGTATTTCAATACTTACAGTTCTGCAGTTCAAGCGCTATTCAGTCTGAAAGGATTCCCCTCCTGCACCTTCTGGCCACCTACCATCAGATCTGAAATCCATTCGTGGGACAGGATGGATGCAGCGAGAGACAATCTTCATTCAGCAATTACAAGAAAAACCCTCCCCACACCACTTGATAAAGGAGGGCAGGATTTTCCTTTTGCTTACTGAAGATTGGTCCTCCATGCTCCATCTAGACCAGACTGATGCAGAGTGACGCAGGGGAAAGGGGCGCGAGTGGGATCCTTTTGGATTAAAATACAGAACTGTAGGTATTGAAAAATAGCTCTAAAAATTAAAGAAGCCTTGGACCTCCGCTTTAATACAAGTATTACTATCCCTTTAACAATGAATGACATGCACGTCATATGTTCATAACCACATCGCACCTCAGGGCATGCTGTGATCATAGTGGGGGGGCTGTTGCTAACTTCTCCAGGACTGGAACAATAAGTTCCAGTTGTTCCCCAGTAGCTCTACTCATCTTCTTGCTACAACAGTGTACACATGTGCAAACAGAGCCACATGACAAGAGCAATATGATTAAAACATTGCCTTTGTCACTGTTCTCTGCCTCCCTCCTTCTCACTATGATCGTGTATAGTGAACATTCTGTCTGTCACTGTTCTCTGCCTCTCTCTGTGATTGTGTATAGTATACATTATATCTGTCACTGTTCTCTGCCTCTCTCTGTGATTGTGTATAGTATACATTATATCTGTCACTGTTCTCTGCCTCTCTCTGTGATTGTGAATAGTATACATTATATCTGTCACTGTTCTCTGCCTCTCTCTGTGATGGTGTATAGTATACATTATATCTGTCACTGTTCTCTGCCTCTCTCTGTGATTGTGTATACTATACATTATATCTGTCACTGTTCTCTGCCTCTCTCTGTGATTGTGAATAGTATACATTATATCTGTCACTGTTCTCTGCCTCTCTCTGTGATTGTGTATAGTATACATTATATCTGTCACTGTTCTCTGCATCTGTCCTCCTCACTGTGATGGTGTATAGTAAACATTCCGTCTGTCTCTATTCTCTGCCTCTTTCTGTGATTGTGTATAGTATACATTATATCTGTCACTGTTCTCTGCCTCTCCTCACTGTGATGGTGTGTAGTAAACATTCCATCTGTCTCTGTTCTCTGCCTCTCTCTGTGATTGTGTATAGTATACATTATATCTGTCACTGTTCTCTGCCTCTCTCCTCCTCACTGGGATGGTGTATAGTAAACATTCTGTCTGTCTTTGTTCTCTGCCTCTTTCCTTGCTGTGATCGTGATGCAGCGAGAACCAGAGAACACACATCATAACATTTAAATGACCAAAGAGGTGGGCACTTTAATTGTAGGTGGTGGTGGTGCTGGAGGCAGGACTGGTGGGTAGAGCATTAAACATATTCTTAGTTTACTTCCTGACCTATTCACCCTTCTTTTGTGTAGCTGAATTAACCCTTTGAGTGCCAGAGGGTACGCAATGCATTGCTTTGCAATGCGTTGCGTACCCCTCTGGCACTCAAAGGGTTTAATGATCTAGAGCGAGATCAAAGTTTTTAATTTACAAACACATCTGCTGAAGTTTAAACAAATATTCATGTGAGTTTTATTGTTGTGGAGCAATGTGATACACATATACACACACTACCAGTCTGATCTCCTAAACAGAGGGATACAAGGGTGATACACTTATATACACACCACACAGTCTGATCTCCTAAACACAGGGACACCAGGGTGATACACTTCTATACACACCACACAGTCTGATCTCCTAAACACAGGAACACCAGGGTGATACACTTCTATACACACCACACAGTCTGATCTCCTAAACACAGGGACACCAGGGTGATACACTTCTATACACACCACACAGTCTGATCTCCTAAACACAGGGACACCAGGGTGATACACTTCTATACACACCACACAGTCTGATCTCCTAAACACAGGGACACCAGGGTGATACATTTCTATACACACCACACAGTCTGATCTCCTAAACACAGGGACACCAGGGTGATACATTTATATACACACACCACACAGTCTGATCTCCTAAACACAGGGACACCAGTGTGATACACTTATATACACACCACACAGTCTGATCTCCTAAACACAGGGATACCAGGGTTATACACTTATATATACACCACACAGTCTGATCTCCTAAACACAGGGACACCAGGGTGATACACTTATATACACACCACACAGTCTGATCTCATAAACACAGGGACACCAGGGTGATACACTTATATACACACCACACAGTCTGTTCTAAACACAGGGACACCAGGGTGATACATTTCTATACACACCACACAGTCTGATCTGCTAAACACAGGGACACTAGAGTGATACACTTCTATACACACCACACAGTCTGATCTCCTAAACACAGGGACACCAGAGTGATGATACACTTATATACACACCACACAGTCTGATCTCCTAAACACAGGGACACCAGGGTGATACACTTATATACACACCACACAGTCTGTTCTCCTAAACACAGGGACACCAGGGTGATACAATTATATACACACCACACAGTCTGATCTCCTAAACACAGGGACACCAGGGTGATACACTTATACACACACCACACAGTCTGATCTCCTAAACACAGGGACACCAGGGTGATACACTTATATACACACCACACAGTCTGATCTCCTAAACACAGGGACACCAGGGTGATACACTTATATACACACCGCACAGTCTGATCTCCTAAACACAGGGACACCAGGGTGATACACTTGTATACACACCACACAGTCTGACCTCCTAAACACAGGGACACCAGGGTGATACACTTCTATACACACCACACAGTCTGATCTCCTAAACATAGGGACACCAGGGTGGGGAAGAGGGACAGAGGGATTTGGACCTCAGAGGGACAGTACCTCCTAAAGAGGGACACAACGGGGGACATTCACTAAGCGTTGATAAAAAGGAGATAAAGTGGAGATGACTTCTCCAGTGATATCACTTCTCCATATCCTTTGTTATTCTATGGACCCTATTCACTAAGATCTCCAAAGCTGAAGAAACCTTAGTGCATAGTCTCCATAGAACAACAAATGAATTGGAGAAGTGATAAACAGGAGAAGTTATCTCCGCTTTATCACCTTTTTATCAACTCTTAGTGTATCTCCCCCAAGATGCATATCCATGACAAGTACCGGGACCCAGAAAAATTATGGGCCCATTTTAAATTTTGAAAACAGAAAATATTTGGGATTTGTATTAGCTTGCAGTGAATTGGGGGCCCATAAATTGGTTCCTCAATCGCTATGTCCGCCGCTGGACGTGACTCTTGCTGGCAGGATTTGCTGGACCCTGGACCCCACACCGCCACTGAAACATCCTTACCCCAGCCATACTGATCAGAGTGCAGGAGCCCAGAGAGGACCCAATACTGCAGTGGGTAGTTAACACTTCGAGTGCCAAAAGTGGTGACAAATTCATTGCAAAGCACTGCATTGGGCACACCTCTGACACTCAAAGGGTTACATTTTAGGAGGCATTAGTGTTCCCTTTTGGTTCCCAGACTAAATTCCCTGTGTTCAAAGAAAGTGGAATCATTGGGGGAAAACAAACTATAGAAACCTCTTGTCTCACCTGACAATAATAAAAAAAAAAATGAACAGGTTTACAGGTTGTTTCTACCCGCATCATTCATTCACAATGTTGTGGGATAAAATCATTCAACCACTGACATGGAATAAGACTTTCTTACCATATTCCTTCACTTCAAAATTTGTGGTGTAATTCTGATAAGGTGAGTCTTCATATGAAGCTGCAACGGTCCATACTCCCACACTATAACAATAAAAATAGTGACACAATGATACATTGTATACTGTCGCCGATTATTCTGATTCATCAGTTTAAACGTCACAGCTTCCATGTTGGCTTTAAAGGAGAAGTAAAGAGTCAGTGGAATGAAATTTAAAATTGTAGGACATCACTTGACAGCTATGGGAATCAAGTACTCACAGCTTACAAACCTAAAAAAAAAACCTGCAGTATTTGGAAATATGCTACTCCAAGGCTCACAGCTAATAGCCTCTCATTCGATAAATCTTTCATAAATGGTCTTTCTTTAATGATCAATCAAGCCACTCTTTTTTAATGTTTTTGATTTATATTTTTTAGTGTTGTTGTGTTTTTAGTGCTTTTGTTTTTTTAACTGGAAGAGAGGGTCCTGAAAATTAGTTGGATGAACTGAGGGTTCCACAAAGTATGTATGAGAGGGAATGCTCTTGATTGGGCCTAATGCATCATAAATTCTGCATCACTGGTTGCGCATCCATAATAGCCTCAGTCCTCCCTGACCACACGACCACTGGGTTAAATAGGTTCCTTCCTGCAAATATGGGACTATTAAGAACACAAGAGGAAGTACACTCAGACTGGAGGACCTGGTGAAGAGCAGATATACTCCTGTATTAAAATATCCCAACAAACAGGCCCGGACTGGCCATCTGGGCATACCAGGCATTTCGCCGGTGGGCCGGTCCAGGCGTTTAAAAAAAAATAATCATTAAACGAGTTTGGGCCGTCTTTCACTTTCTGAAAGACGGCCACCTCGTTACAAGTTTCCTGTTGGGCGGGCAATCAACGTGCAGCCATGCAGAGCACCGCACCGCAGGTGATTGTAAGCTACGCCCATGATCACCGTCGGCCGACAGCCCAACCCATGGGCTGCTCAAAAAATAAAAATGGGCTGCTCAGCCTTAAATGCCTGGGCCTATTTTTTGTCCCAGTCTGGGCCTGCCAACAAAACATTGATGTCACCCAGCTCTGCACACGTTGCACGTTTGTGTACGCTCCAGCATATGTGATCAACTCATTTTTCCTGTTCATTCATGTAGGCAGCTGTGTATGACAATTTTTTTGTCTAGAAAATGAGTATAACATTGTCCTCCAATATATTTACCCTACCCATCATTGAGATATTTTTAAAGAACTAATTTGGATAACACACAATTGCAGAAGAACCCTTCACCTTTCTTGACTTGTTTATAACCACTTCTCTGGAAAGCTACCAGACTACTACAGCACTATACTTACTCCAGCTCTCTATACTAGGTAATAACCTCCACTCCATTGCTAACGACTCACTGACTATTCCACACTACCTGAGCAGTATGATCACTCCAGATCTCCATACTAACTATAACCTCCGCTCCACTACTAACAACTCACTGACTATTCCACACTACCTGAGCAGTATGATCACTCCAGATCTCCATACTAACTATAACCTCCGCTCCACTGGTAACAACTCACTGACTATTCCACACTACCTGAGCAGTATGATCACTCCAGATCTCCATACTAACTATAACCTCCACTGCTAACAACTCACTGACTATTCCACACTACCTGAGCAGTATGATCACTCCAGCTCTCCATACTAACTATAACCTCCGCTCCACTACTAACAACTCACTGACTATTACACACTACCTGAGCAGTATGATCACTCCAGATCTCCATACTAACTATAACCTCCTCTCCACTGCTAACAACTCACTGACTATTCCATACTACCTGAGCAGTATGATCACTCCAGCTCTCCATACTAACTATAACCTCCACTACACTGCTAACAACTCACTGACTATTCCATACTACCTGAGCAGTATGATCACTCCAGCTCTCCATACTAACTATAACCTCCGATCCACTACTAACAACTCACTGACTATTCCACACTACCTGAGCAGTATGATCACTCCAGCTCTCCATACTAACTATAACCTCCACTACACTGCTAACAACTCACTGACTATTCCATACTACCTGAGCAGTATGATCACTCCAGATCTCCATACTAACTATAACCTCCACTCCACTGCTAACAACTCACTGACTATTCCACACTACCTGAGCAGTATGATCACTCCAGCTCTCCATACTAACTATAATCTCCACTGCTAACAACTCACTGACTATTCCACACTACCTGAGCAGTATGATCACTCCAGCTCTCCATACTAACTATAACCTCCACTGCTAACAACTCACTGACTATTCCACACTACCTGAGCAGTATGATGACTCCAGATCTCTATACTAACTATAACCTCCGCTCCACTGCTAACAACTCTCTGACTATTCCACACTACCTGAGCAGTATGATCACCCCAACGCCATACTAACTATAACCTCCACTACACTGCTAACAACTCACTGACTATTCCATACTACCTGAGCAGTATGATCACTCCAGCTCTCCATACTAACTATAACCTCCGATCCACTACTAACAACTCACTGACTATTCCACACTACCTGAGCAGTATGATCACTCCAGCTCTCCATACTAACTATAACCTCCACTACACTGCTAACAACTCACTGACTATTCCATACTACCTGAGCAGTATGATCACTCCAGATCTCCATACTAACTATAACCTCCACTCCACTGCTAACAACTCACTGACTATTCCACACTACCTGAGCAGTATGATCACTCCAGCTCTCCATACTAACTATAATCTCCACTGCTAACAACTCACTGACTATTCCACACTACCTGAGCAGTATGATCACTCCAGCTCTCCATACTAACTATAACCTCCACTGCTAACAACTCACTGACTATTCCACACTACCTGAGCAGTATGATGACTCCAGATCTCTATACTAACTATAACCTCCGCTCCACTGCTAACAACTCTCTGACTATTCCACACTACCTGAGCAGTATGATCACCCCAACGCCATACTAACTATAACCTCTGCTCCACTTCCAGAAATTCACTATTCCACACTACCTGGACAGTATGCTTGTTCCAGCTCTCCATCTCCATACTTCCTATAATCTTTATGCCACTGTCAGCAATTCATTGACTATTCCAATCTACACTAAAAAAGCTGGCCAGTCTCCCTTCTTCTACAGAGCTCTGAAAGCCTGGAATAACCTTCTCAGAAAACAAATCTTCTGGCAGTTTAAAGGGACAGTAATGTTTCACAAAAGCAGCAGCTCTGATTAATCTTCCTAGTATTTGGGCCATGGAGAGTGTTATTTCAATACTGTCAGAGTTGTAGTTCAAAAGTAATTGAATGATAAAGTATCCCCCTCCCACCCCTTTTACCTAGTGTAACACTGCTCACCTCAGATGTGGAATCTGGTCTCTTGACCGGACAGGTCACAGCAAGGGACAATCTTCTTACTGTGATCATAAGGAAAACCCTGCACCCCTTGACAGGTTTTTCAGGTTTTTCCATATGATCACTGAAGACTGTCCTTCTCTGCGATCCATCCGGACAGTCTTGCTGCTCTGAGGTGAGCAGTGTTACATCAGTAAAAGGGGCCGGAGGCCTGCTCGCTGATCCGACCTTACTGGGAGCAAGTTCTGCAGCACATTAATAAAAAAACTTGATCTAACCCTCCCTCTAGACCCTCTCCTCTGCCTTTTTTCCTATAGGGCTCACCTTCCATTTGCCATACCTTCGGCTGGATGGGCAGCTGTCCCTTTGCTTCTAAATGCTGCCAGATCTCAGATCCCGCTGCATTGGAGGCAATCCACGGTCCTTTCTATTTCTCAATGGCTAACAGCTGTAGATGCTTTTGTAGAGTTGGAGCGACATCATGCTTGGGCAACTAACTCACATTTGAAGTTTGAAACTACATGGTCCCAGTGGAGGAGAGGACAAATACTTCCTTCCTAAAATTTGCTTCTTGGCAATTCCCTCCTCATGTACGTGATTGTAAGTGATGTCTTCTTACTAAGTCCACTGGCTCGACCCTCTTGGCTTTCACAGTTCCTAGCATTACTGTCAGTATCTCACGTCAAATCTTGCCTTCTGCTGGTTTTCTTTGCAGACGGCCCCTCACGACCCTTGGATTCCCTCCCCCTACCTTACCCTTGCACTCTTTCTCATCTCCTCTCTTCTCCTTTTCTATCCTTTCCTTCCATTTACTCCCTTTCCAACCCTTTTACCCCCTTTTAGGCCTTGCTCACGCACCTTCTCTCTGTCATCTTGGTCTTTCCTTTACTATTCTTCTTACAGCGTGACTCTGTTTGTCTCTCAATGCATCATGCTACCCATTATATTTCATGATTTATAGATATAATCAATGGCTTGGTGGCCACAATTACTTCACTTCGAAATTTTGTACAAGTTACAAGTTGATTCTATAATATTATTGTTTTTATCTCACCAAGGCCTATTAGACGTCTTGTACTTAAGCCCTTGTCTTTAACTATTACATACCATGTCTTACTTTACTTTTATTTGTTCTATGTATACTGTATCTGATTTTGATCTCAATAAAAACTATTTAAAAAAAAAAAAAAAAAAAAAAAGGGGCCGGAGGGGTATACTTTATCATTCAATTACTCTTGATCTACAAATCTGACAGTATTGATATAACACTCTCCATGGTCCAAATACTATGAAGATTAATCAGAGCTGCTTTTTTTGTGAAACATTACTGTCCCTTTAAAATCCCTAAAATAACCACTTCTACGTATTTAAAAGGAATGTAATTTTGTCAAAAAAAATCTAGATTGCCGAGTCTTCTTTATAATATAAGAAACACATTGTGCTATTTCAGACCACTTACTTGTTTGTAGTTCAAAAGTTATTTGGTGGAGAAGGATCCCCCTGCCCGCCCCTTCTGTCCACGTCACTGCTGCAGCTCATGCAGGTCCAGACGGATGCGGAGAGGGACAAACTTCAGTATGCAAAGGAAAATCCTGCTTCCTTTGTCAAAGAGGGCGGGGTTTTCCTTATAACTACTTACTGAAGTTTGTCCCTTGCTGCTTCTGTCGAGTCACATGACATGATTAGAGCTCCAGTGGGAGGCGGCCAGCAGGGGCAGGCGGGGGATCCTTCTCATCTTCATAACTTTTGAACCACAAGCAAGTAAGTGGTTTGAAATAGCGCAATGTGTTTCTTATATTACAAAGAAGACTCAACGATCTAGATTTTTTACAACTTTACAATCCCTTTAACAGCATGTACTGTATTTAAAGGATAATGTTTCATTTATATTTGTCTTTTTTCTATTTATATATAAATGTGTAACTTTGTATTGTAAAGAGTCTGATGGACACAACTGAAAGAAAGAGAAACATCATTGCATTGTTTCTGGTTAAACACTTTCTAAATAAAGAATATAAATTGCATAAGTGATAAGTACGTTTAATATAATTGAGGTAAACAAGAAGGAAACAGATTTCTGTGAAGAGGGTGCTTCTGACACTCAAAGCGTTAGTCTGTATACAGTATTACTATGTGGACCCCTATGGCTCCCTTGCTCACAGTGCTTAGAGAGATCATCTACACCTCTCTGATGAGGCCCAACAAGGCCAAAACGCACGTCTGGTGTTGACTGCTTCTCTTGTTCAGAGGGGAATTGCTTGGCATTTCGTGGTTGGACTGCTGTTATGGAAGGAAGAATATGAAATGCTTTAGGATATTTCCACTCTGTGAAAGCCTCTAGTGGGCTAAAAGAGACTGCACCCTTGGTAGGACACCATCCCTATAGAGCCTGCAAATTTGTATTGCAGGTTCATTCCTAGTTGAGCATCTCTGACTTTTAAAATACATATGCAAATTATCCTTAGGATTCGTCACCCCAAGGGTAATAGGGGGAATCCAGCATTGGTTCCCTTGCTCACAGTGCTTAGAGAGATCAGCTACACCTCACTGACGAGGCCCAACAAGGCCAAAACGTACGTCTGGGGTTGGCTACTTCTCTTGTTCATAGAGGAATTGCCTGGCATTTCATGGTTGGACTGCTGTTATGGCAGGACAATTATGATATATTTTAGGATATTTCCACTCTGTGAAAGGCACTAGTAGGCTAAAAGAGATTGCACCCTGGGTAGGACACCACTCCTAGAGAGCCTGCAAATTTGTATTGCAGGCTCGTTCCTAATTGAGTGCCTCTGACTTCCACTTTCCACTTCTCACCTCACAACTTCAGGAATTTGATACGACAGGGAGATGATTCCACTTTTGCTGTCATGCCGACGTGTTTCTCTCTGCACCAAGACCCCTCCAGGAGACTGCAAAGAGCACAATATATCCACATTAAATAACACTTTATCAGAACTAAACATACCTTTGTGTTATGTTAGCCATTGTTGTTTAAAAGCAATAGTTTAGTTATATGTTATTTTATGCAAATTAGACAGTAATAGCTGACAGGACATGGCAGTTGGGAAAAAAGCAGTGTGGATTGTTAGTATCTGGCTGGCAAGGAGTGACAGGTGGGAGGGAGAGCAGAGTGGAATGTTAGCACATGGCTGGCAGGGAGTCACAAGTAAGAAGGAGTAATAGGTGGGAGGGACTTGGGAAAGCAGTGTGGAATGTTAGTACATGACTGACAGTGAGTGACAGGTGGGAAGGAGATCTGTGAGGAATGTTAGTATATAGCTGGGAGGGAGTGACAGGTAGGAGGGAGAGCTGTGAGGAATGTTAGCATATAGCTGGCATGGAGTGACAGGTGGGAGGGAAAGCAGTATGGAATATTAGTCCATTGCTGACAGTGAGTGAATGATAGGCAGGAGGAAGAGCTGTGAGGAATATTAGTATATGGCTGGGATGGAGTGACAGGCAGGAGGGAGTAACAGCTGGGAGGGAGAGCAGTGTGGAATATTAGTAAATGACACAGTGAGTGACAGGGGGAGGGAGAGATGTGATGAATGTTGGTACATGACTAAGAGTGAGTGAGGAATGTTAGTATATAGTTGGCAGGAAGTGACGGCTCCCACAGGAGCACTTTAACCACAAAATATGTGACGTGCTGGTCCATCAGGAAAAAAAAATGGTGACATCATGGCACGTCACCAGTCTTTAAGGGGTTAATGATAGAGAACAAGGCTGCCAAAACCTGTCCGCAGGCATCCCTCCACAACAGTGCATGTTTTCATGATCTCCTCAATTGCACAATTGAATGATGTTAACTCAGGCAGATCCTTCACATTGACTCACCTGTGTCCATGTGAGAAGAACCTGGAACCCTGCACTGTTGTCTGGACCTGAGTGATTGAACCACTGATTGATTCACCTGTGCCCATGTGAGAAGAGCCTGGAACCCTGCACTGTTGTGTAGACTTGAGTGATTGAACCACTGATTGATTCACCTGTGTCCATGTGAGAAGATCCTGGAACCCTGCACTGTTGTCTGGACCTGAGTGACTGAACCACTGATTGATTCACCTGTGCCCATGTGAGAAGATCCTGGAACCCTGAACTGTTGTGTAGAGTTGAGTGATTGAACCACTGATTGACTCACCTGTGTCCATGTGAGAAGAACCTGGAACCCTGCACTGTTGTGTGGACCTGAGTGACTGAACCACTGATTGATTCACCTGTGCCCATGTGAGAAGATCCTGGAACCCTGCACTGTTGTGTAGAGTTGAGTGATTGAACCACTGATTGATTCACCTGTGTCCATGTGAGAAGAACCTGGAACCCTGCACTGTTGTGTGGACCTGAGTGACTGAACCACTGATTGATTCACCTGTGTCCATGTGAGAAGATCCTGGAACCCTGCACTGTTGTGTAGACTTGATTAATTGAACCAATGAATGATTCACCTGTGTCCATGTGAGAAGATCCTGGAACCCTGCACTGTTGTGTGGACCTGAGTGATTGATCTACTGATTGATTCAACTGTGTCCATGTGAGAGGAACCTGGAACCCTGCACTGTTGTGTGGACCTGAGTGATTGATCTACTGATTGATTCAACTGTGTCCATGTGAGAGGAACCTGGAACCCTGCACTGTTGTGTGGACGTGAGTGATTGATCTACTGATTGATTCAACTGTGTCCATGTGAGAGGAACCTGGAACCCTGCACTGTTGTGTAGACGTGAGTGATTGATCCACTGATTGATTCACCTGCACTGTTGTGTGGACCTGAGTGACTGAACCACTGATAGATTCACCTGTGGTTATTGAGGAGGTCATGAAAACCTGCACTGTTGTGGGGACCTGAGGACAGTTTTGAGCCCCTCTAATAACTAAAAAGGTGGTACCATTTTAGCCGTAGAAAGACTGGAAGAGTAAAAGTGATACCTTTATTGGCTACTAAAGCTACTCAGCCAATAAAGGTATTACTTTTACGCTACCAGTCTCCTCCTGATACTGGACACACGCAACTATAATAGACATATTAAAAAGAGGTCAGGGACTCACCACAAATTCAACAGTGACAGCTTTGGACACTGGCTGCAGCTTGTAGTTCATCATGTAAAGCCGATAGTAAACTGGAGGTGAAGAGAAATGGAGAAGAGGCTCACAGAGTACGAATGGAACAGTCTGTATCATGTGGACTGACTCATATATACATTTTCTGTGTGGTACTCTTGTAGGTAAATGTGTTTATGTAACTGTATAAAGATTGTTCCATGTGTTCTACTTATGGATCCAGTAGGGTATATTTGTTGATATTTATATAATAGTGAATGTACAGGACTGGATTTACATCCTTGGTGACCCTAGACACTTTACTATAGGATCACTTAGCTCCACCCACTTGTCATATGACCCACCCACCAGTCCCATCCACTGTTTCCTGGCACAGAAAATGCCCATGGCCCATAATAAGTAAGAACTAAAAAGTTTTACCCCTTGGCTGCTACAGAGATCTCCAGCGCAATGAGTTGGAAATCTCAGAACCATTCAAGAGGTTAAATATTAGCCTGTATAAAGGTATATAAACTGGTTCAAAGACACTGAGATTGCTCTGACTACACCCACAATTTGGAATTAAATATGGAACTCTAGGCACTCTGCCTCTTGGTAAATCCAGCCCTGCTTATGTAGCTCCTACAGTGTACAGTTCTTTGCATCCAGGGGAGGGCTGGCAACTGGTGGTCAAATACAATCAAGTGGCCCAGTTCTACTATCGTTCCAGTCCCTGTCCATGCCCTTTTGTTAATTTAAAATTGGCATTACTGTTGTGATGTGATACCACAAAGCTTACAGCTGAAATGGGGTTACACACGTGATACTAGAGTGCTTACAATTTAAGTAACGCTACACTAGTGTTACCATAGAGCTTACAAGTGTTATGCTACTGGAATAGCTCCATTTGAATTGTAGCTCTGTGGTACCACTTGTGCAGCTCCATTTCAACTGTAAGCTCTGTGGTATCACTAATGCAACTCCATTTAGAGTAGCAAATGGGAGACAATGGCCCACTGGCCCAGACATATGATTGGCCCAGTGGGCAATTGCCCCTCTGCCCCCCAGGCCAGCCCTCCCCTGATTTTACCCCCTTTTGAGTTGTCCACATTTTGTTGTGTTACAACCAGGAATTAAAACTGATTTTATTGGCATGTTTGAAGGTGCAAAATATTTTATTGTTACACAAAAGATAATTAATAATTAATTAATAATTAAGCGAAAAAAAAAAATACAGACATACAGGCATAAGCATTCACCCCCCCAGAGGCAATGCACCTTTGACAGCAATTGCAGTTGTGAGTCTTTTTGCTAAGTCTCTACATGCTCTACACATCTGAATCCTGCCATTTTTTGCCCCTTCTTCTTGACAATATTGCTCAGAATTTGTCAGGTTAGATGGTTAGATTTGTGAACAGCAATTTTCAAGTCTTGGCACAGATTATTGAACTGAGGTCTGGGCTTTGACTGGGACATTCTAAGATATTTTGGTTATTGTTTTTAAACCACTCCAGTGTAACATTGACTGGTTGTTTAGGGTCATTGTACTGCTGGTCCCAGGTCCCCAGGTCCCTTGAGAAAGAAGTAGGTTTGTCCTGTATGTATGGCCACATTTCCAGACCCTGCCGATGAAAAGCATCCTCACAACGTGATCCTGACACCACCATAGTTCCCTGTGGTGT
Source organism: Rhinophrynus dorsalis (assembly GCA_037306005.1). Lineage (NCBI taxonomy): Eukaryota > Metazoa > Chordata > Amphibia > Anura > Rhinophrynidae > Rhinophrynus > Rhinophrynus dorsalis. The sequence goes on from CM074721.1 coordinate 529,077,232, forward strand.
TGGTGTTCTCTGGGCAATGAACAGTGTTGGCTTTATGCCACACATAGCATTTTGCTCTAATGCTAAAAAATTTAGTTTTGGTCTCATCAGGCCATAGAACTCTTTTCCATATTTGATGTGTCTCCCACATGTCTTTTGGCAAAATCCAATGGGATTTGATAGAGGTTTTTTAAACAATGGCTTTCTTCTACCCACTCTTCCATAAAGCCCAGCTTTGTGGATCATACAGGTGATAGCTATACCGTAGATTGTTTCTCCCATCTCAGCTGTGGATCTCTACAGCTCCTTCCTTGGATGATTTTCTGACTAATGCCCTCATGACCTGGTCACTGAGTTTTGTTGGATGGCCTTCTCTAGACAGAACTGCAGTTGTGCCATATTCTTTCCATTTCTTACTAATAGATTTAAAGTTGTTCCAGGGGATGTTCATAGTTTAGGAATGTTTTATATTCCAACCTTTAAAGGTGCTTCTCCAGAACTGTATCCCAGATTTGTTTTGATTGTTCCTTGGTCTTCATGACGATGTCTGTTTAGACATGCTATCCAATAAACACCAGGGCCTTCAAGAAACTGGTATATTTAGTCTGATATCATGTGACACTTTAACTTTACACAGGTGGACTCAGTTCGAGGGGGTCATTATTAATACATTCAAGATGTTTCAGTGTGTTATTTGTAAATCATTTGTAAATTATATTGATTTTTTTCCCCCAAATCAGCCTTTTGGACTATTTTGTGTATCTCAGTGACAAAAACCCTAATTAAAGAGAAACCTTCATGTTAATAACAAAGCCCCCAATATATTTTTAACCTAGCGATAGGCAAAGTCTTACTGTCTTTAAGCTCAATAAATCCAGTTTATTGCTGAAAAAAGACTTCATTCGCAGGCATCGGGCTGAGCCTGCACGGTCAGTCCCTTCCGGTGCCTTAAGGCACCGAGGAACGTCACCACCAATCCTGTCAGTGATAATAGTACTTTTTCCTAAGCTTATCACTATATGACTAATTACTGGGGGCGGCTTTATTTGGAGTGATAGTTCCTCTTTAATACTTCAGGCCATTGAAGTACTGCATTAAAAAATGTATGTCTGAGCTGTAATAACTATCATCAGTAAATCATAAGGTGTTAGTGTGTTATATATTGAGATGTTTGTCTGTGTCTTACCTTTAGATCCTGGGGTATAGATGGTTTTATCTGTTTGTACGAAGATATATCCACTGTGAAATGACACCAGGACCACTTTCTCTATGTTGCACACAGTGGATTTGACGGCGACAGAAACATATTGCTTCTTCTTTGGTTCTTTAAGGAACTCAGCAGATGGAATCTAAAGAGAGAACGCACATATGCACTCACTTCTGGTGTATGGTAGCTGCTGTATTTACCTGTGTAAATATACCTTTACTGCTTATTATCTAAAGGGACATTATCACTTAAACATTAAAGGGTTTCAAACTGATGATAATATTATGTATTCTTAGACTGTATTTTTTATTTTCTTAGGTGAGAGAATTCTCACATAGTTACATAGTACAGGTTGAAAAAAGACTTGGGTCCATCAAGTTCAACCCTTTTCCTATTCCTGTTTACCGTCGATCCAAAAGAAGGCAAAAAAACCCTCTCAATACAGCAATTTCAAATTCTGCCTTGAATGGGGGGAAAAATTCCTTCTAGATTTCAAATGTCAATCAGATTTCAACTTGGATCAACAAGCCCTAACTAAATATTAATCCCAATACTAACGTACATAGCCCTCTATGTTATGCTCTTTTAAATAAGTATCCAGGCTCTTTTTAAAGGCATCTAGTGTATTTGATAGCACCACCTCCTCAGGCAGTGAATTCCATACCTTTATTGTTCTTACCATAAAGAATCCCTTCCACTGTTGTAGATGAAATCTCCTTTCCTCAAGTCTAAGTGGGTGACCCCTTGTCCTGTGTACTGTTCTGTTAATGAACACGTCTTTGGAGAGCCCTTTGTATGGGCCCTGGACATATTAATATAATGTTATCATATACCCTATAAGACATCCTTTCTCTCTAGTGTGTTCAACTTTTCTAGCCTTTCTTCATAACTAAAACTTTTCATTCCCCTTACTAGTTTAGTAGCCCTCCTCTTGCACTTTCTCTAGTTCCATAATGTCATTTTTTAATTCTAACATCTTTCAAAATAAACTGTAAAACTGGTCCCTTTCGTACACTATTTATCAGGCCTGTTAATAAACTGATAACTATAATTGTTTTGAGATTGTGCTTCCCACTTCAACTCACTGAAAGACTAATTTCCTATTTATTTGTTTGCTTCCCTGTGCAGTACACTGTCATTATCACCTGTATATGCAAAGAGGGAGTCAAATGATTATATACGGCTTCTACAGATGAGGAGGAAAATCATGCTTACAATAGATTTTGGAATTTTTCTACCTAAGAAATAACTTTTGCAAATGCTGTCGAGGAGTACATGATAGTTAAAAGGGTATGCACTTGTATGCACCCTGTTCACTTTCGGCTAGTAATGCCTTCTAGACAGGTCTCTAATGCATTGCAAAGCATTGGTGTGATGGTGGTATCATTAACAGAGAGGGAAATATCCAGGGTAAGGCTGGATGGATAGAGAGGGAATATATAGCTTTACTAGTGACACACAGAGCTTACAATTGAAATGGAACTTCACTTGTGATACCACAGAGCTTACAACGGAGATACAGTTGCACTAGTAATAGCACAGAGCTTACAACTGAAATGGAGCTACAGAGTTTACAACTGATATATATCTACACTAGCAATACCTCAGAGCTTATAGCTGACATACAGTTGCACTATTATACAGTAAACCTTACAGTTGAAATTGAGACACTCTAGAGATTTGCAGGTCATTGCTATATAGCTAAAATAGTGATACCACAAAGCTTACAGTTGAAATGGAGCTACACTAGTGATACTACCGACATTAAAATTAAAATTGATCTACACTAGTGATTATACAGAGCTTACAGTGCATATGTATCTAATCTGGTGATACAGCAATGCTTTCACTTGAAATTGAGCTACTGTAGTGATACCACAGAGCTTACAGTTGAAATGGAGCTAGACTATTGATATCACAGAGCTTACAATTGAAATGGAGCTACACTAGTGACAAACAGAGATTACAATAGATATTTTTTCCACATTTTAAGTACTACTACCCCTTTAAATGCGAGAGACATTCAAAGAGTTAAAGCCTCATTTAAAACAATGGGACTTTATATTTATCACATTATGGTGCAATTGGTTGACTCTAGAATTTCTACACTTTTAGTTTATACATAAGACTGGTAGGTTCTGTATACATTGTAAGCTCAGCTACTATAACTCTAACTTGTTTTGGGGCAGTCATCCTATCCTTGCCCCTGGCTGATGGGAAGGATTGCTGGTGGGATGGAAATCCTGTCCCTCTTGCCTGAGTCCTGTTGTCTCAGTGCACTTCCTGTTTACAGAGCATGTGTCACTATGTCCCCTCCCCTAGTTACTGGCACTCTTCCAGACATTGCAGTCACATGATCGCAGCATGCCCTACTCACTACGCTTAGGCCTGCAAGCATCTGATCTTCTGGTTAACCCCTTCAGGACCAGAATTCTGTGTAAAATACTACAAAGTAATGTGTTGCTCATCTGCACCCATCTAATCCTCAAGGAGGTTATTCCCCCACATCCCAATGGTAACAATGGGAAGGACCTGAAGTGGGCAATTAGGTGTGGGGCTATTGACCCTCCCCAAACGTCAATTATTCTCCACCCATGGTTGAGTTTTTTTTAGTGCAAGCTAAGTGGATTTTCTCTGCAAGGCAGCAGTGTATGGACTAGGGTGTTGTTAAAGGGATAGTAATAGATCATTTTCAAAGCAGCGCGGTTTGTTCATCATAAGGAACAGTACTGCCTCTTATTGTCCACAACCGTACTATTAGGCTGTTATTGTATTCAGAAGTGTACCCCTCCTGCCCCTTTTCCTAACGTCAATATTGTACTCTGAGACAATAATATCAAATTATTTTACCAAGAAGGATACACTGAAATTGTCTCTCGTTTTCAAGTATGTCCTGGAGGTATAGATATTTTTTACCTGATTTAACGGTACTTATTTTATCTACCTCGGAAGGATGAAGGGCTGAGTCGACCCTGCTGGGACTAGAACCTGTGACCTTGTGGTTTGAATGGATTCAGCAGCTGGTGCTTTAACCAACCGAGCCATCTCACTGAAGGCAGATCACAGCAAGGGACAATCTTCAGTTAGTATTAGGAAAAACCTTCCTTAGACAAGGAGAGCAGGTTTTGCATTATACTGAGGGAAGACTGTCCCTCGTTATGATTTGATCGTTCAAGTGACCGGACTTCAGATCTAAGGGGAGAAGGCATCAGAACGGGGAAAGGGGCGGGAGAGGAAAATCTCTGCATTAAATAACAGCATAATAGTACATTTGTGGACAATAAGAGCAGCAGCCGGAAGAACTATTCCTTATGATGAACAAACCGCCACGCTGCTTTGGAAATGATCTACTACTATCCCTTTAAGTGATGTGAGTGTGGTCATGGGTGGCGCTCAGTAGGGCCAAATTTACATATTTTGACAAGACACTCTAGGTGCCCTTAGCTCCACCCATGGTCACACCCACACTCCTTGCATGACCCCGCCCTCAGTCCCATCCACTGTTTCATGGCACAGAAAATACTCTTGGCCTATAAAAAGCATGAATGAAAAAAGCTTAAAGGCCTTGGTTGTAAGAGAGATCAGCAATGTGCTGATCTCTGTAGCATCCAAGGGTTTAAGTAATAGCTTGCAAAATGATATAAAATTGGTGGAGGAACACTTAGAGTAGGCATCTGCCTAGAGTTCATAACTATAAGGGGAGGTGCCTCGACTGTGCTTCATTCTGAATAGTGGGTGTGGCTAGCACAGCTGACTCACCCCCCCTTATAGTTTGGAACCCTAGGCAGATGCCTACTCTGCCTACCCTGAGATATAAATTCTGTTCTGTGTGGCTAGTTATGGATGACGGGAGTTATAGTCTACAACATCTGGAAAGCTTTCCATGAGTCTATCACCACTTCTATAAAGTAGTACTTATGCACCTTTATTTTTGTTGTGCCAAGGTACTGGTTGCCACTGTTCACGTTGATCTTGGCCTGGGCAAGTAAGATTCTTTTCTGTGGAAAATCATGGATTTGGATGTCACCGATGAAGTCAGTATTTTGTCCTTGTGTATCTACCACAATGGTCTCCTCGCTCTCCACACGTAACACATTGGATGTGATCAGGGTGCATCTGTCATATAATGATATAGTTAATATATCTATAACACATAGCATTTACTATAACTTGCACTGGGCATTTACTATATATATACCACATTGCATATACTGTCTGTAGCACGTGTGATTTAATATCTGTAGCAGAGGTATTATACAATATGTAGCATATGACATTTACTAAATGTAGCAAAAGTAATAAACAAAATGTAGCATGTGAAATTTACTAATTGTAGCAGAAGTAATATGCAATATGTAACGTGAAATTTATTAATTGTAGCAGAAGTAATATACAATATGTAGCATGTGAAATTCACTTATTGTAGCATAGGTAATATACAATATGTGTCATGTACCATTTACCATCTGTAGCAGAGGGTATAAACAATATGTGGCATGTGTCATTTACTATCTGTAGCAGAGGTAATATACAATATGTAGCAGATGTCAGTTACTATCTGTAGCCGAGGTAATATACAATATGTAGCAGATGTCATTTACTATTTGTAACTGGGGTAATATACAATATGTAGCAGGTGTCATTTACTATCTGTAGCAGAGGGTATAAATAATATGTTGCATAAGTCATTTACCATATGTAGCAGAGGTAATGTACAATATGTAGCATGTACAACACTTACTTCTGCACAAATTATTTACTATATGTAGCACATGACATTAACTTTTTGTATAAAAGGAAATTTACTATATGTAGCTAAGAAAATGTCTTATTTGCAGTGCAAGTAATCTACTATATGTGGTACATGGCATTTACTATCTGTAGCACTGAGAATTTAGTGCATATACTGTCTGTAGCACATGTGATTTAATATCTGTAGCAGAGGTAATATACAATATGTAGCATGTGAAATGTAATAATTGTAGCGGAGGTAATATACAATATGTAGCATGTGAAATTTACTAACTGTAGCAATGGATATACAATATGTAGCATATAAAATTCACTTATTGTAGCATAGGTAATATACAATATGTGTCATGTAGCACTTACCATCTGTAGCAGACGGTATAAACAATATGTAGCATGTGTCATTTACGATCTGTAGCAGAGGTAATATACAATATGTAGCATATGAAATGTACTAATTGTAGCATACTGTAGGTAATATACAATATGTGGTATGTAGCATTTACCATCTGTAGCAGAGGGTATAAACAATATGTGGCATGTGTCATTTACTATCTGTAGCTGAGGTAATATACAATATGTATCAGGTGTCATTTACTATCAGTAGCTGAGGTAATATACAATATGTAGCAGGTGTCATTTATTATCTATAGCAGAGGGTATAAATAATATGTAGCATGTGTCATTTACTATCTGTAGCAGAGGTAATATACAATATGTAGCATGTACAACACTTTCTAGATGTAGCACGTGGCATTAACTTTCTGTATAACAGTAAATTTACTATATGCAGCAAAGAAAATGTCTTATTTGTAGTGCAAGTTATCTACTATATGGAGTACATGGCATTTACTATCTGTATCACTGAGAATTTAGTGTACATCTAAAAACAGTATGTAACTGTATACAAATATTTAGTATGTATGTATATTTATGTGTGTATGGATATATAATATTTCTGTATTTGTGTATATATGTAACCCTTTACTGAAAACTCTCCATGACATACTTGAAAACAAGAGTAATCTCAATGTATTCCTCCTGGTAAAACATTTTGCTAAATAAATAAATATAGATGGATAGGTAGATGGATAGACAGACGGATAGATAGATAGATAGATAGATAGATAGATAGATAGATAGATTGAGAAAGATAGATATTATTCTATTTAACACCTTGGATGGTAGAGAGATCTCCAAAGCATTGCAAAGCAACCAAGGCATTAAAGTTTTTTCTTGTTCTTGATTGTTATAGATCAAGGGTATTTCCTGTGCCAGGAAAGAGTGGATGGGACTGGAGACAGTGTCATGTGAGAAGTGGTGGGGTGTCTATGGGCGGGGCTAACAGCACCTAGAGTGCTTTGCCTGGGGGGTACTTGGGATATAAATCTGCCCTCCCTGTGCAGGCAGTCGGAGAGGAGTTCAAGTTTTATCCCATTGCATACCTCTCTGGCACTCAAATGGTTAAAAGGACACCAATACAACTATATCAAGGTCATCAGCTATGTAAGAAGAGAAACATTATGGAGCCTTATAAATCTTATGGGGTGTTCAGTGTGCTAGACGGAGACCCCCTTTGGAATCCCAATGCAGAACCAGCAGTAGCCATCTCCCTTGTTTGACAGGGTCCCCCTCCGCATGATGACCTATGACTCATGCACAACCTATTCATCTCTACGGCTGAGCATGCTCACTGTTTTCATTTTTTCAGAAAGGAAAGAGAAGGTCTTTAAATTGGCCGCCTTGTCCTCTATGAAAGTGATGGTTGCGGGGCTCCAGCTGGGTGTCTCCATCTAACACAAGGAGTCTTCCACAAAACTTTAGACGCCTTCATGATGCTTTTCTTCTTGTATAAATGAATTGGGAGATCTTTTTATATTGGTGTTATTCTCAATTTCATTTTGTCAAGGCACCCCTCACATTCTTTAGGTTAATTGTCAATTCAATGAAGGTATTTAATATATAAATAGTCTTTCTTTTGTTTCCAAATTGGAGAAACAAATATACTGCACACACCGTTTTCCAGAGATACACCTTTGAAACTCAGTATTCACATTCTTCATTCATTGAATAAAATGGCACCCTAAGTGGATATCCATGGTGATCCAAAATGCCACTACACCCTTTTTAAGAATCACTAGAGATGGGCAAACACTTTCACCCAGTTTTGTCCCATTGCACAGGCATAATGACTTCCAGCTTTGTCCCACTGTAGACATAGAACCACACATATTGACCTCCAGCCTTGTCCCACCTGCACTGGAAGTTATAGAACCACACACAATGACCTCCACCCTTGTACTGCAATGTTAGTCATTCTACTAACTTCCAGCCTTGTCCCACTGTAGCCATATACCCACACCCACTACACCCCAAGCCTTGCACTGGTAGCCATTGAACCATGCATTCCAACCTCCATCCTTGTCCCACTGCACTGCTATCTATATAACCACAGATACTGGTACTCCCACCTTGTTTCACTCTACTGGAATCCATAGAACCACTCATACCAACCTCCAGCCTAGTCCCACTGCACTGGTAGCCACAGATCCACACATACTGACTGACTCAATTCTATCAGGGCCATTAGTTAAATTAAACTAACAGCGATAGTTTTAAGTCACAGTTTGGTATTTTATTACCTGTGTTGTGACACACTGCCGCCAGTTAGATTCACACATTGGGCTAGGAAAGTATTGGATCAGCAGTGCACATCCATGTCACATTCTACTACTAGTATGTGTTAATAAAAGGAAATGCCTTTTCTTCCAGTGATTCAGCACCTAACAAACATAGGTGTTGAGTCTCTAACATGTGGTAAAACCACTGGCATACAATAGAAAACTATTAGAATCACACACACACACATGCACACATGAGCAACTAGGCATCCCTACACTAGTGACCCATGGATGTATTGTTATGGAGCCCAAAGTCCCCATATCAATGCATCCAAGTGGCAAAAAACATAATTAAAACCAAAAAATAAAAAATCCTGAGAGTGCCAGATGGGTATACAAAAAAAAAAGCAAAAAATCTAGTGCTTATAAAAAAAATTGATGTTTCAGTGGACACTTCCACCTTTATCAAGACATATCCTATATAATAATTCGCTAAATTGTTTGTCAGAAGCCGTCATGCACAGTAGAGACGACTGTGCGCGCTGCAGTCATGATCAGTACAGACTGAAGGTGCGCAGAGTGGACCACGGTCTGAATTCCAAGCGCCCAGCTCCATATCAGCTGTGACGTGGCCAGTCTCTACTGTGCATGTCTGCACCGCGGTTAATGCTGGGTGGCACTGTGGCCCATTTATGTACACAGGCTCTTCAACTAGTATATATATATATATATATATATATATATATACAGGGCTTATAATTTTAAATCCTTTGCTACTAGCCAGACCTGAAAAGTTACTCGCCACTGCAAGCCATAGCATACCCACCAGGGCTGAATTTCTACTCGCCAGGGCTAAATTTTCACTCGCCATTGGCTAGTTGAGAGTGGAAATTTTGAGCCCATATATATATATATATATATATATATAATAGAGAGAGAGAGAGAGAAAGATGTTGAAAAAGTTGAAAAAGTGAGCAGCACCCATAGGACTTCTCAATAAAGTGTTTATTAATTCAACTGTAGCAAAATACAGGGTCAATGTTTCAGTCTTAGTAGACCTTTATCAAGACAATCATACAGTGACAGTGTAGAATAGACTGCATGGGCACATAATAAAGTAAATGACATGATGGCTGGTACATGTGAGTTTATGTCTTATTTGTATAGGGTGTCCAGAGTGTGGATGTTTAAAAAATGATCCCATGAGCAGGTATTTACATGTAGTACATCCTGTACATTTAAAGCATCCTTTTTTGTGTGCTGGAAGCCAGATGTGTAGTGGTCCTGATAACAGTATCTTGGGTCAGTTTGTACCAAGATGTCTCTAAGATTCTGGCCCCTTTTATAACACATCCTAGATGTGGTCTTAAAGGATATTGGTAACGATTTATCAGTGGCCAGGATGGACCAGTGTTCTTTCATGATCCTTTGGGTCAGTAAACTGGAAGTGGTGTATGTTGAGACAAAGGTCAGTCTGTTGTCTGCCTTTTTCTGGAGGGGTCTGGTTAAAAAGTCAGTCTGTGTTTGAGCTTTGGCCCATACCAATGCGTCATTCAGTATATATTCCTTGTAATCCCACTGTCGGAATCTCCAATAAAGATCATCAAGTTGACACAGTGCTTATGATGTGTCCGTATTATTCCTCATGATGCGTAAGAACTGAGCATAAGGCACCCCTTTTTTAAGATGTGTGGGATGAAAACTGCTGAAGTGCAGTAGATTATTCCTATCAGTAGGTTTCCGAAAGTTGTTTGTAACCAAACCATCTAACTGGCAGAATATTGTGAGATCAAGAAAATCCACTTGTTTTGGATCAACATTATGGGAAAACTTAATCAGGGTGTTCAGAGCATTCAGCTTGTCTACAAACTGTGTGAATGACTCCACATTACCTCTCCATATCAGGAACAGGTCATCTATATACCTGCAATAGAAGATAATCTGGTCTGGCAATAGAGGTGCAATATGGCGTGATTCAGATTGTGCCATACATAGATTAGCAATAGTGATGAGCGAGCACCCCAATGCTCGGGTGTTCGGGTGCTCTGACCGAGCACCCCCTGAGGCTCGAGTGCTCGGCCGAACACCCGAGCCCCATTGAAGTCAATGGGAGGACTCAAGCATTACACCAGGCACCCCCTGCTCTGATGAGGGGAGGGTGCCTGGTCCATAGGAAAATGGAAGAAAATGATGGAAACACCACAGAAATGGTTCAGGGACAGCATAGGGAGGATGTCTGGATGCATCTTGGACTCCAACATCGCTGCTGGGAACGATCTATCGCCCGTAGTACGCCATTTTTACAGACTGATCGTAAAACACACAAAAAGGAAAATAAAAACGACTTTAGGCGAAAAATTGTTACCAAACAGTATTTGCTGTATATTTACTTGTATATCATCTGCAAATTCTCCCAAAAATTTCCTTGATTTTCAGAACTGAGGCCATGATTAAGAGGGAAACGTGCGCAGAGGCAAATTCTCCCAAAAATTTCCTTGATTTTCAGAACTGAGGCCATGATTAAGAGGGAAACGTGCGCTGAGCTGACCATCTAAAACATTATGGGTGAGGGTCTGCTGCAGAGCTGACCATCCTAAACATTATATGCGAAGGCCCGCTAGTGAGCTGACGCTATAAAACATTATATGAGAGGGCCCGCTAGAGAGCTGACCCAATAAAACATTATATGAGAAGGCCCGCTGGTGAGCTGACCTATATAAAAATTGGCAAACAGGGCCCGCTGGTGAGCTGGCCCTATATAAAAATTATATCACAGGGCCCGCTGGTGAGCTGGCCCTATATAAAAATTATAGCACAGGGCATATGGAAGAGGAGGAGGAGGAGGAGAAGATTAAGAGTCAACCATATACCCGTTTTTTGGGTGGAAGGGGTGAATGGGAATACAGAGTATTCACATCATTGTAAATAACATATATAAAGTGAGTTTATGTTCCCCCGGGGCTTTCCTCCAGTGGAGTGGAGAAGTCAGGGGAAATCCAGGCCTTGTTCATTTTTATAAGTGTCAACCTATCAGCATTGTCGGTGGAAAGGCGGATACGCTTATCTGTTATGATGCCACCAGCAGCACTAAATACCCGCTCAGACAGAACGCTGGCGGCAGGGCAGGCCAGCACCTCCAAGGCGTAGAGTGCCAGTTCATACCACGTGTCCAGCTTGGACACCCAGTAGTTGTAAGGCACAGAGGGATCATTGAGGACGCTGACACGGTCTGCTACGTACTCCTTCACCATCTTCCAAAACTTTTCCCTCCTTGTGACACTAGGCTGCGCATCAGGGTGAGGGTGCTGGCGGGGTGTCATGAAGGTGTCCCACGCCTTGGAGAGTGTTGCCCTGCCTTTCTCGGAACTGCTGTGTGCTCCCCTTTTCTCCCCTTCTCGGTTGGCCAAGGTAGCACGTACTCTGCCGCCAGCGTTGTCAGATGGAAAATTTTGGAGCAATTTTTCGACAAGAACCTTCTGGTATTGCACCATTTTGCTTGTCCTCTCCACCGGAGGAATGAGAGATGAGAAATTCTCTTTGTAGCGGGGGTCCAGAAGGGTGAACACCCAGTAATCCGTGTTGTCTAAAATGCGTACAACGCGTGGGTCACGGGAAAGGCAGCCTAACATAAAGTCAGCCATGTGTGCCAGAGTACCAACAGTCAAGATTTCGCTGTCCTCACCAGGAGGATGACTCTCAATATCCTCATCCTCTTCCTCCTCTTCTGCCCACCCACGCTGAAGAGATGGAACTAAAGTTCCATGGCTACCCTCTGTAGCGGAGGCAACCGTGTCTTCCTCCTCCTCCTCCTCCTCCTCCGCCTCCTCCAATTGTCGCTGAGAAGACGAAGTGAGGGTGCTCTGGCTATCACCTTGTGTAAGCTCTTCCTCCCCCATTTCCACCTCTTCCACATCCAAAGCGTCGGTTTTAATTGTGAGCAGCGAGCGTTTCAGTAGACACAGAAGTGGGATGGTTACACTGATAATAGCGTTATCGCCGCTCACCATCTGTGTCGATTCCTCAAAATTGCGTAAAACCTCGCAGAGGTCTGACATCCATTCCCACTCCTCACTTCTGATTACAGGAAGTTGAACGGAGAGGCGACGACCGTGTAACAGCTGGTACTCCACTACTGCCCTCTGCTGCTCACAAAGCCGGGCCAACATGTGGAAGGTGGAGTTCCAGCGCGTGCTCACGTCACACAGCAGCCGGGGAGCTGGCAATTGTAAGCGCTGCTGCAGCTTCAACAGGCCGGCCGAAGCTATAGATGACTTACGGAAATGTGCACACACGCGGCGCACCTTGGTCAAGAAATCGATGCACCACTAAATTAAATACATGCGCTAGGCATGGTACGTGTGTGAGCTTGCCGAGCTCCAAAGCCGCCACCAAGTTACGCCCATTATCACACACAACCATGCCTGGTTGCAGGTTGAGTGGCGAGAGCCACTGCTCGGTCTGGTGACTAATCCCCTGCAACAGCTCTGAGGCCGTGTGCTGTTTGTCCCCAAGGCAGATCAGCTTCAGCACGGCCTGTTGACGCTTCCCCACTGCAGTGCTACACTGCTTCCAGCTACTGGCTGATGGGGGAGTGGCGCTGTGTGTAGAGAATTCGGAGGTGGAAACGGAGGAGGAGGAGCCAATAACGTAGGTGCTGGTGGAAACCCTGATGGAGGTAGGGCCCGCAATCCTCGGCGTGGGTAGCACCCGTGCCATCCCAGGGTCCGAGTCGCTCCCAGCCTCCACGACATTCACCCAGTGTGCCGTCAGGGAAATGTAGCGTCCCTGGCCACAAGCACTTGTCCATGTGTCAGTCGTTAAGTGGACCTTCCCAGTAACTGCGTTGGTCAGGGCACGGGTGATGTTACGGGACACATGGTGGTGTAATGCGGGGATGGCACACCGGGAAAAGTAGTGGCGGCTGGGGACCGCGTACCGAGGGACAGCTGCTGCCATCAGGCTGCGGAAGGACTCAGTGTCCACAAGCCTAAATGGCAGCATTTCGATGGCCAGTAATTTTGAAAGGTGTGAGGTTAGTGCTATGGCCTGTGGGTGGGTGGCTGGGTACTTTCTCTTGCGCTCAAATGCCTGGGGTAACGACATTTGGACGCTGTGCTGGGACAGGGAAGTGGATGTGGTCGCTGATGGTGCTTCAGATGCTACAGGTGCAGGGCGGGAGGTATGCGGGCCTGCGCCTTCGACAGGCGATTGGCCGGCACCGAAAACAGGGGAAGAGGAGGCAGTGGTGTGGCCTGCAGACACAGATGGGCGATCCAGGCGTTCCTCCCACTTACTACGGTGCTTGGATGCCATGTGTCGGATCATGCTGGTGGTGGTGAGGTTTCTAGTGTTCATGCCTCGGCTCATTCTGGTGTGGCACAGGTTGCAAACTACAATTCTTTTGTCGTCCGCACTTTCCTTAAAAAAACGCCATACCGCGGAACACCTACCCCTTGGCAAGGTAGATTTACGCAAGGGGGTGCTCCGTGGAACATTTGCGGGCCGGTTTGGTGCGGTCCGCCTTCTTTCTGTAGCCACACCACTGCCTCTTCCAGCCTGTTGCGGTGCTGCAGATGGCTCACCCTCAGGACTGCTGTCATCGCTCGGCTCTACACCTTCCCAGGTGGGGTCAGTCACCTCATCGTCCACCAAGTCCTCCTCCACTTCCTCACTCTGATCATCCTCCTCAAGTCTTGATCCCACCACATACTCAGTCATTGACAACTGTATAACATTCTCCTCAACAAGGTCTTGAGACGGAAATAGTGGTTGATTTAATGGCAACTGTGTCTCATCATCATCATCATCATCCACTACTTCCTTTGACCTTAAATGCCGTTCACATCTGTCATCTTCTTGTGATTGGGTAGCCTCTAGAGGTTGTGAATCAGGGCACAAGATGTCATGTTCCTCTGCAAGCGTGCTTGGAGAGAGGGTCAAATGAAGGATTGGTGATGAGACGAGCTCCTCACTATATCCCAGTGTGGGATCACTTCTTTGACCAGACCGTGTATGGTGGGAGGAAGGATGATCAGAGTGAGGATTATTTTGACCAGACTCTTGGCTACTGAGAGTGGACTTGGTGGAAGACAGGGTGGTGCTTAACCGACTGGAAGCAGTATCAGCTGTCATCCAACCGACCACCTGTTCGCAGTGGTCGGACCTCGAGAGTGATGTCCTGCGACGCCCTGTAAAATTACACATGAAGCTAGGTATGGTGGATGTCTTTCCTTCTTGTGCTCTGGCACCAGGCACAGTTTCTCCGCGTCCTGACCCGCGCCCTGAACTTTCAGGATCACGTCCACTTCCCCGTCCCTTTTTACCCGCCTTCTTCATCTTACACAGAATATGTGACTTTAATATTTGAGTTTGAAAACTTAACAGTATTTCTTATAATTCTGCAACTGTACAGAGTACACAGAATAGGCTGTTAAACGGCGGTGAAACACACTGAATGGAATATGTGACTTTGATATTTTAGTTTGAAGACTTAACAGTATTTCTTATAATTCTGCAACTGTACAGAGTACACAGAATAGGCTGTTAAACGGCGGTGAAACACACTGAATGGAATATGTGACTTTGATATTTTAGTTTGAAGACTTAACAGTATTTCTTATAATTCTGCAACTGTACAGAGTACACAGAATAGGCTGTTAAACGGCGGTGAAACACACTGAATGGAATATGTGACTTTGATATTTTAGTTTGAAGACTTAACAGTATTTCTTATAATTCTGCAACTGTACAGAGTACACAGAATAGGCTGTTAAACGGCGGTGAAACACACTGAATGGAATATGTGACTTTGATATTTTAGTTTGAAGACTTAACAGTATTTCTTATAATTCTGCAACTGTACAGAGTACACAGAATAGGCTGTTAAACGGCGGTGAAACACACTGAATGGAATATGTGACTTTGATATTTTAGTTTGAAGACTTAACAGTATTTCTTATAATTCTGCAACTGTACAGAGTACACAGAATAGGCTGTTAAACGGCGGTGAAACACACTGAATGGAATATGTGACTTTGATATTTTAGTTTGAAGACTTAACAGTATTTCTTATAATTCTGCAACTGTACAGAGTACACAGAATAGGCTGTTAAACGGCGGTGAAACACACTGAATGGAATATGTGACTTTGATATTTTAGTTTGAAGACTTAACAGTATTTCTTATAATTCTGCAACTGTACAGAGTACACAGAATAGGCTGTTAAACGGCGGTGAAACACACTGAATGGAATATGTGACTTTGATATTTTAGTTTGAAGACTTAACAGTATTTCTTATAATTCTGCAACTGTACAGAGTACACAGAATAGGCTGTTAAACGGCGGTGAAACACACTGAATGGAATATGTGACTTTGATATTTTAGTTTGAAGACTTAACAGTATTTCTTATAATTCTGCAACTGTACAGAGTACACAGAACAGGCTGTTAAACGGCGGTGAAACACACTGAATGGAATATGTGACTTTAATATTTGAGTTTGAAAACTTAACAGTATTTCTTATAATTCTGCAACTGTACAGAGTACACAGAATAGGCTGTTAAACGGCGGTGAAACACACTGAATGGAATATGTGACTTTGATATTTGAGTTTGAAGACTTAACAGTATTTCTTATAATTCTGCAACTGTACAGAGTACACAGAATAGGCTGTTAAACGGCGGTGAAACACACTGAATGGAATATGTGACTTTAATATTTGAGTTTGAAAACTTAACAGTATTTCTTATAATTCTGCAACTGTACAGAGTACACAGAATAGGCTGTTAAACGGCGGTGAAACACACTGAATGGAATATGTGACTTTGATATTTTAGTTTGAAGACTTAACAGTATTTCTTATAATTCTGCAACTGTACAGAGTACACAGAATAGGCTGTTAAACGGCGGTGAAACACACTGAATGGAATATGTGACTTTAATATTTGAGTATGAAAACTTAACAGTATTTCTTATAATTCTGCAACTGTACAGAGTACACAGAATAGGCTGTTAAACGGCGGTGAAACACACTGAATGGAATATGTGACTTTAATATTTGAGTTTGAAAACTTAACAGTATTTCTTATAATTCTGCAACTGTACAGAGTACACAGAATAGGCTGTTAAACGGCGGTGAAACACACTGAATGGAATATGTGACTTTGATATTTTAGTTTGAAGACTTAACAGTATTTCTTATAATTCTGCAACTGTACAGAGTACACAGAATAGGCTGTTAAACGGCGGTGAAACACACTGAATGGAATATGTGACTTTAATATTTGAGTTTGAAGACTTAACAGTATTTCTTCCTATTCTGCAACTCTGCACAGTACACAGAATAGGCTGCTAAACTGCGGCGAAGCACACTGAATGGAATATGTGACTTTGATATTTTACTTTGAAGACTTAACAGTATTTCTTCCTATTCTGCAACTCTGCACAGTACACAGAATGTGCTGCTAAACTGCGGCGAAGCACACTGAATGGAATATGTGACTTTGATATTTTAGTTTGAAGACTTAACAGTATTTCTTCCTATTCTGCAACTCTGCACAGTACTCAGAATGTGCTGCTAAACTGCGGCGACACACACTGAATGGAATACGTGACTTTGATATTTTAGTTTGAAGACTTAACAGAATGTGCTCTAATCTGCAACTTTGCACACTAAACAGAATGTGCTCTAATCTGCAACTTTGCACACTAAACAGAATGTGCTCTAATCTGCAACTTTGCACACTAAACAGAATGTGCTCTAATCTGCAACTGTGCACACTAAACAGAATGTGCTCTAATCTGCAACTTTTCACACTAAACAGAATATTTTTTTTTTTTTTTTTTTTGTTTTTTTCCCCCCACACAAAATAACCTGCTGCCCCCACACACAGTAGTCCTAAAAAGGACTTTTGGTTCTTTTTTGTCACAATTTTTTTTTTTCCTCCCTACACTGCCTTTCCCTTCCTATCCTCAGCTCTCCCTGGCTCAGACTGAGCCGAACTCGATGGTCAGGTGCTATACAGCACCTGACCACGGGTTCTGGCCAGCCAATCAGTGTAATGCCAGCAGCCAACATGGCTGCTGGCATTACACCGATGTCAGAGCCTCCCTGCACGTTTATTGGCTGCGCAGCAGCCGCAAAACGTGCGGGGAGGAGACCCGAACATGGCGGGCGAGCACATGCGGTACTCGTACGAGTACCGCCATGTGCCGAGCAGAGCGATGCTCGAGCCGATCCGAGCATCGGCCGAGCATGCTCGCTCAACACTAATTAGCAAATGTTGGTGCAACATTTGAGCCCATTGAAGTGCCCGAGATCTGAAGATAGACGTTACATTCAAATCTAAAATAATTTAGAGTTAGGCAATACTCCAATAGCTCCAAGAGGAAACCAACTGGCGGTTGTGTGGGTAATTTCGGAGCTGTGATGAGTGCCATAGCTACTGCTCTAATCCCATCAGGGATAGGAATGGTAGTATATAATGATGTAATGTCCATGGTGGCAAGTAGTACCTCATCATCCAGATCCCTTACCTTGAGGATATGAGAAATAAAGTTGCACATATCTTTGATGTAGAATGGTAATTGTTGCACCAACGGTTGCTGCCAGTAGTCCAGAAATTGGGCCACTGGTTGCAGCAAAGATCCCCTGGCGGACACAATGGGCTGCCCTGGCAGGGTGGTGCAATTTCCGTGAATTTTTGGTAAAGTATAAAAGATAGGACAAACAGGATGCTCAACAGTAAGGAATCTGTGTGTGGGTTCATCCAGCCAACCATGGGCCAGGGCATTGGACAGTGAATAGTCAATCTTGAGTTTGTGGCGAGGCAAAGGGTCGTCAGGGAGCTTCGTATACACTTGAGAGTCCTCTAGTTGAGAAAGAATCTCTGATTTGTAATAAGCATATTCTAAGACTACCACTGCTCCCCCTTTGTCAGCAGGACATATCACTATGGTGGGGTTTAGTGACAGATTTTTAAGCGCAGAACTTTCAGTTTTTGTAAGGTTATGATGTGGAATTGTGTGAGGTTTCATTTTAGCTCCCTCCTCTACCAGCCGCATATAGCTCTTAACGGATGGGTTTACACCAGGCGGATCGTATATACTCTTGGGAGAGAAAATTTGATCCTTGCTGTTAGTGATATTTTAGAAATGATCTTTAAGTTTCAAAGTTCTATGGAATTTTTATAATTCATCTGTAGAGTAACAATCATCTCGGTACAGGTACAAAGGATAAGCCTTTAGATAATTCACTCATTTCGGCAGTAGATAAAGGGTGCGAGCTTACATTAAAGACTATGTTTTCCTGGTCTGTGGTTTTAATGTCACTTTTTTGTTTGTGGTTGCCCCTTGATCTTTTTAATTCTTTAATTAGTTATTAGTTATGGACTTGGACCATCTCAGTACTCCTTTTGGACATTATTTATAGGTTCTTTTGTGGTCCTTTTGTGGTTCAGCTTAGTGTGGTTGAGAATTAGTTGTATTCATATGTGCATGTGAATATGAAGCGCAACGTTACGGAGACCTCGCTCACCACTTACATTGATTTGATGTTGCATGCTGACAGGGAGCCGCGATTACAGTACTCCACGATCGGGGTCGACTGTATGTGGGGCTCCATTCTGACAGCACAACCATTTTAAGTGGATTGTTCCTCTATTTTCACGTGTTACAGTTTTAAAGGGATAGTAATACTTTGTTTTAACTTTATTTTATTTTGTAGGCATTAAAAAAACATGAAGAATGATATAAGACTTATCTCTCAAACCTTTATGGTTTAAGAGAGATTCACAAGCAAAGTGTTTCCCTCCCGTCCCTTTTACTGATGTAACACTTTTCAGCCAGGGCAGAAGGGAGCTGCCCAGGTAGACTGCAGAGAGGGACAATCTTCAATTAAGATAAGGGAAAACCTGAAAAGCTTGTCAAGGGGGGGCAGGGCTTTCATTGTTTTCATAGGAATAAGAGTGTCCCCTTCTGTTATCTGTCCAGTCTATGGACTGGATTCCACATCTGAGAAGAGATTGTTTACAGTAGGTAAAAGGGGCGGGAGGGGGAAACTTTGCTTGTGAATATCTCATAAACCATAAAGGTTTGAGAGATAAGACTTCTATCATTCTTCATGTTTTTTTAATGCCTACAAAATAAAATAAAGTTAAAACGAAGTATTACTATCCCTTTAAAATATAGTTTGAACTGATTGAGTAGTTTTCTTATTTTAATCTCATCACAAACTCTGTTAACTTGTTGCCATGTTACATCCATGCTCCTCTATGTGACCGATGGGAGACATCCACTCGGATGGCTAACCAATAGGGGCCATCTGTGTGATGACGTCACCATCCACACGAGCGACGCCAAGGATGAGCTTCAGCATAAAGATGGAGGTGAGTCACTGTATGATTGTCTTGATAAAGGTCTACTAAGACCGAAACCTTGACCCTGTATTTTGCTACAATTAAATTAATAAAGACTTTATTGAGAAGTCCCACGGGTGCTGCCCACTTTTTCAACATCTCTACATTATACCTTGGGAATGTGCACCTGGGCAGATGGGATTTACAAGAGTGAGTGCTTTCTACCATTTTGTTTTGATTTTATATATATATATAATATATATGTATCACGCCCTGGGAGTTACAAAGTTATGCAAAGCTTCCCTTTGGCAAGTTGGCTTAGGAAGAAGCAGATGAAGCCCCGTCAGCCAAACTGACATCCGCATTGCCTTCCTTTTATTCACCTTTCACCATGGTCAAAGGGCCTACCTATTCAACATGGCGAAGTGGAGGGGTTATCCTGATCACCCTGATAAGGGGAGGGGCCACGATGCTCATTCCCTTTACCTATGGTGAAGTGGGCATGTTGGCCCCTCCCATTCACCAGATGGAAGAGGATTACCCCTCCCCTTCACCGTGTCTACACATCAACTTTCAACACGGTGATGGGGAAGTGTCACCCTGTTCGCTGTGGTGAAGGGGAGGGGCTAGCATGTACACCCTGCCCTCTCCTTCGCCATGGCGAAAGGGAATGCAAAACATAAAACAGACCTCGTGGTGGGGCATCAGGACTCCTCCTGGGGGCTGGGAGATCAATAGAGAAGAAGCAGCGGGAACAAGAGAGCTCCCCTGCTTCCATCCTCCCCAAAGTCCCTGGTAGGAATGGGAGCAATCAGGAAACCCTCTGACATCAGTGAGGGAAGACCTCCTACATTGATGTGAAAGGGTTTCCTAATTCCACCCATTCCTGCCTGGTACTTCAGGTACTTGCTCCCCCCTCTATTGATCTCTCAGCTGAATAGAGTGGGAGATTAGTAGTTGGGGGTCATCAAATGGCGTCCTGATGCCCCACCACGAGGTCTGAACTTAAAAAAACAAATAACCCTTTGAGTGCTGCACATGTATCCAATGCATTGCAGGTCAACGTGTTGGATACTTCTCTGCCACTCATGGGTCCATTTCATGAACGAAGGCATGCCTCCACTGATATGTAATAAATATGTAATATATAGGTATTATCACATACTGCTATACTCATTCATTTGACACACACATCTTCACTATATATATATATATACATATAAAAGTCAATTGAGAAGCACTCACGCTACAAAAGTCAACTGCCTGGGTGCTATGAATTCAGCCAAAATGCAAAATATATTCCAATTGAAAAAAGCACTCTCAGGTCTTTACTTGTAGTGACAATGATATTTACTCAGCAGAACGACGTTTCGGCTACATTATAGTAACCTTCATCAAGGAAGGTTACTATAATGTAGCCGAAACGTCGATCTGCTGAATAAACATCATTGTCACTACAAGTAAAGACCTGAGAGTGCTTTTTTCAATTGGAATATATTTTATATATATATATATATATATATATATATATATATATATATATATGGAAAGCACTCACTCCAATAGATACTGATGCCCAGGTGCACAATCCCCAAAGATCATAAAGAATAGATAAAGAAGTGGGCAGCACCAGTGGGACTTATTGAAAAGATTTTAATAGGGTCCTATTTTTGCTGCATTTGTTACATTCTCTCTCTCTCTCTCTCTCTCTCTCTCTCTCTCTCTATATATATATATATATATATATATATATATATATATATATATATATGTATATGATGAAATATTTCCTTAATCCTATAAGGACCACACTGACGCCATTGAAGGGATATATAGACATAATTTCCTTCTGCAACTCATTAAACAAAAAGCGATCACCCTAGTGGACACCACAACAGTGACAAACACCCTTTAGACTTCCAGATGTTGGGTGATTGGGGAGGGTGGATGACAAATGTCGCCTGCAATTATGCCTCAAGCTGAAAGTACATTATATTTAAAATTATAACCCTTTGAGTGCCAAAGGGGTATCCAACACATTGCAAAGCAATGCATTGGATACCCCTATGACACTCAAAGGGTCAACCAGTTTTCTAGAGATATTGGAGATTATACACTAAGGAGTGATAAAGAGGTGATAAAGTAGAGATGACTACTCCAGTGATATCACTTCTCCAGGTCCTATGTCATTGTATGGATTCTATGCACTAGGGCTAGATACTGTTACATGTGCTAATTTTATCTCTGCTTTTATCTCCAGTTTTCCCCATAGACTTCAATAGGAAAATGTTTGATAAAACAGGTGTTAATATTTATCACCTGCAATAGAATCCAGTCCAAGATCCCAAAAATTGGGGAAATCTTAATGCATTGGTTTCATAAGAATAACATAGGAGCTGGAGAAGTGGTATCACTGAGAAGTCATCACTCCTTAGTGCATCTCCACCTTGTGCCTCAGACTGATCCATTTTCATTTATGCATTAGCCAGTTGTAAGGGAAAATATCAAGGGCTAGATTCTATTGCAGATGATAAATGTTAAAGGGATAGTAATGGTTAATTTTAAGTTGATTTAATATTGTAGACATTAAAAAAAGATTAACATGAATGTAAGTCTTATCTCTCAAACCTTTATGGTTTGAAAGATAAAACTTGCTAAAGTTACCTTTTCCTGGCTGTTTCACTCAAGTCTGCCATCTAGCTGACAGCTGCAGATTCCAGTCATTTGACCAGACAGAGGCAATCACACTATTTAGAAATAAATACTTCATTGGAACGGTCTACAAAGTGTGCTTGCAAGCCAGGTACACTATGTAGACCGTTCCAAATTAAGTATTTATCTTTAGATATCGTTATATTGGCACTGCTGAAGAGCCACATCTGGTCAAGTGACCAGAATCTGCTTCTGACAGCTTTACAGCTCGTCAAGCAGAAAGGAGAGAGACCAGAGAACTTTATTTTCCTATATCTCCCAAACCATAATGGTTTGAGAGATACGAATAAGTGCAAGTACTCTCTTTTAATTGTATCTACCATATAGGTAATACTATTTTTCTGATATTACTATCCCTTTAAAACCCGTTTTATCAAATATTTTCCTATTGAAGACTATGGGGAAAACCGGAGAAAAAAAGCAGAGATAAAATTAGCACCTGCAATAGAATCTAGCCCCAAATGCTTTAGCAAAATCAGAGTAAACTTCACCCACACCAATACCCTCATCTAAGATATTTACTACCTACCCAATCATACAATACATGAAGCAGTTATACAAATGCAATGTTATTTAAATAAATAAGTGAAGAAACTGAAAAAAAAATCAGTCTTTCATATGATAAATTATTTTTCTTTGTATTTCCCTGACCCACGGATTTTGCACTTTTTATGTAGGATACACAGATGATGTGCAATATATTTGAGGATCAGCTCTTACTATCTGGTGGAGGAGATAAAGACACAACTGGTTCCAATTAGAAAATCAGAATACTCACGGTGGCTGAGCATAGGAGGAACTTGCAAGCAGTAGTAGTAATGGGAGACAGAGAGACCTGCACCCCATGATGATTTCGGAACACTCTGCCAGTTAGGCTGGGCTGGGGTTTTAAATGGGATGCTAATGTGAGGGCTGAAGCATCAGCAAACAGTGCAGCTACTCAGTAACTAGATAATCTGAGTGGATTTGCAACACATGGATTGATTTAAAAAGAAAGTACAGCCTTCACCACAGACATGCAAACAAACATTTGGCAGAAGAATCCTATACACAGGGAGGGTTACAACACAAGGCTATCAAGATAACATAGTCATAGGTACACACAGAGTCTCACACACACACACACACTCATACTTACACACACACACTTACACACACTCACACACATACACACACCCTCATATATGCATATACATGCACACACACAATCACACAGACACACACACACAAACACACACACACTCAAATACACATGCAAGCACCACACGCACACACACATTCACACACACTCAAACACATACATATACACACACTCTCATACTCACACACACATGAAAACACACACTTATACACACACATACACACACTCACACACTTTCACACACATACACACTCACATACTCATGCATGCATATACATACACACACACAATCACACACACACACAAAAACACACACACACTCAAATACACATGCAAGCACCACACACACACACACACTCACACACATACATGCATATACACACTCTCATACTCACACATACATGAAAACACACACTTATGCACACACATACACACACACACTTTCACACACATACACACACACACACACACACATGTATGCATATACATAAACACAAACAATCACACACACACAAAAACACACACACACACTCAAATATACATGCAAGCCCCACACAATCACACACATTCACACACACACTCACACACATACATTCATATACACACACTCATACACACACACTCATATACACATGCAAGCACACACACTCAAACACACTCAAGCTCATACACACACACACACCACATACACACTCATACAAACACAAACTCATACCACACACACACACACACACACACATATGTACACTCATACACACACTCATAAACACGCAAACTCATACACACACACACACATATGTACACTCATACACACACTCATAAACACACAAACTCATACACACACACATACACACTCATACACGCACGCACTAACACAGACTCAGTCACACATACACATACACACACACACACACACACACACATACATATAAGTGAACAGCTGATTCCTTGTTGAAGATTATAACACCTCAATGCTTATGTTTATAATTTAAAATTTGAAGCATTTTGATAAAACATTTTCATAAAATGGACTGGCCCCATGACTAGAATAGAGCTGGCACGACTGATAGGGTGAGGGGAACATTTAGTGGGGTTAGGTGGTTGGGTTAGGGGTGAGGGAGGGTCTGGACAGGCACATAATTAAGAAGGGACTGGTGGCCATTTTGTCTCTTTCCATTTATGGTAATCACAGACACCAGCACCATATGCCCCTTCATCATCCTGTCTCTGGCATGTTCTTAATTCTTCTGTTCTTTTACTTCTAATTTACTTTTCGTTTCTTTCAGTTATTTGCTTTTGTATAATGTTCCAATTATTTATTTAGACTACAGTAGTAAGCTTATTGCTCTTAGTAAGATTCATAGTTATCTGTGTAATGTGTATATTTTCAGTAAATCGCTGTGGCTGAACGTCAGTTAGGCTCCTTGCCAGTCATTAATGTGACTCTTCCACAGTATCTGGGTAGGCAACCGGTTCTTGGTTGACCTTTGCTCTGTTTCAGGGACATACTCACTGTTGCACACTGACCTGCATGGGGACGTGCTCCCTCTTGGCATTAGTAGCGGGTGCTGGTGCGCATACATACACAGGGCTTTTTCAGGTGAGCTGGTTTTGCTCATTTGGTTGGCTAATTGGAAGGGAGAATTGACTGACTAACCAGCCATGGCCTTTCACCTGGGTGTGTTGTGTGAATTTATTTAACTTCCACATGTAGAAGCACATTTAATTTTAAGCAGGGGAGGGCTGGCAACTTTTGGTCTGGGGGCAAGAACAATTAAGTGGCCTATTTCTAGTATTGAAAACAAAAACCAGAAGGGGCGCAATACCAATCAACAATATATCCAGATCCCATATAAAGAGCGAATACTCACAACATATAGAATCCCCGGTTGAGCTCACTCACAACCGGTATAGCAAGTAGGGATTTAGAACCCGCCCTACTTCGGATATACTGATCTCTGCAAATATGGTGAGAAACTCTGGATCCTCTTAAAAAGTATTTTATTTCAATAAAATAAATAATAATTAAAAAATACTAATAAGCCCCAACGCTAAACGCGTTTCGAAGCTATGTTTCTTCATCAGTAGCGCAATCAATTTGAATATGGGCTCAAAAATGCAATCATCAAGCATAAAATGTATACATATAAAAAATTTCCATCCATCTAGTATTGCTCCAGCCCAATGTACCAGCACACCCCTTTTTGTAAATTGTATAAATAGCATTAATGTTATGAAGAAGACAAGTGGTACAACAAAACTTACAATTGAAATAGTGATGTCACAGAGATTAAAATTGAACTAGCGCAACATTACCGAGACCTCAAAGCTTACACCTGTAATGGAGCCACACTAGTGATATCACAAAACTTACTATTAAACTACTGCTACTACAGTAGTGATACCACAGAGCTTACAAATGAAATGGAGCAACACTAGTGATACCACACAGATTTGAGGTTGAAGGGAAGCTGCAATAATGAAGCTACAGAGCTTATAATTGAAATGGAGCTACACTACCAAAATAGCTCTGCAAACTCTATTTACTCCATTTACAGGAGGCAAGTATAGTTTTTGATACCTTTTATTGGCTAACTAAGCAGATTTAGAATGCAAGCTTTCAAGACCTTAGGTCTCTTTCTCAGGCATGTTATACAGCTAAATATGAAAACCTCTTAAATAAAAGTACACATTGCATTGTTTAGCATGGAAATCAGATAAGAGAACTCAATCCAGATCCAGATACTTTGATCAGTCAGTGGTAAATTGCACTGTTCCTCTGAGGTTTTAGAGGTATTTACGATGCTCCTGGGTCTGTTGGAAAGGTCAACCCACTAAGTGATAATGTGACAAAAACTCCCTGTACTTATTCAAACCATTACAAATAGTATTCAATTTTAACATTAATTTTACCTCCCATTCCTTTCTGTCCCTCTGAGTGCGGAACCGTCCCATCAATACAGTTAACTTAAAGGGATGGTAATGTTTCATAATAAAAGCAGCTCCAATTAATCATCATAGTATTGGGACTTTGGAGAGTGTTATTTCAATTCTGTCAGAGTTGTAGTACAAGAGTAATTCAATTACAAAGTATCCCCCTCCCTCCCCTTTTACTGATGTAACACTGTTCAGCCAGATCAGAAGGGAGGTGCCCAGGTAGACTGCAGAGAGGGACAATCTTCAATTAAGATAAGGGAAAAACCTGAAAAACTTGTCAAGGGGGGCAGGGCTTTCATTGTTCTCATAGGAAGAAGATTGTCCCCTGCTGTTATCTGTCTGGTCTATGGACTGGATTCCACATCTGAGAAGAGATGGCTTACACTAGGTAAAAGGGGCGGGAGGGGAAACTTTGCTTGTGAATATCTCTCAAACCATAAAGGTTTGAGAGATAAGACTCATATCGTTCTTCATTTTTTTTAATGCCTACAAAATAAAATAAAGATAAAACGAAGTATTACTATCCCTTTAATGTCCCTGACACTGTGCCCATTTTGGCAAAAATGATCTCCCACTGATGTCTCTGTCTTTTTGTTATTAACACTGGATCTGTGGGAATTAAACCTCTAATGCAGTGCTTGTCCAGTTTTTCCCACATACAGAGCTGATGGGCATTTTGCACACATGATGAGGTATATTACACTGGATGATTTGCAGGTGAAGGTACCATTGAATTTATGGTGTAAGTGGGTGTTTGGAATTGGTATCTTGTCCGTGGTGTAAATGTGTGCACAGGTTTCACATCTCTTTTGTAGGAAGGAAGATGTGCCTACAAAAACTATATTTGCCTCCTGTATTTCTACGGCTAACACGGTACCAACTCTCATCTGTTACTCATACCTGGGAACTTCCAATTGAGGTCTACCCGGAGGGGAGTCCTCTGGTGCAGCAGGGGGTGACAATAATGACATGAATCGTGTCAAAAAGGGGAGGAGCTTGATGCAAGTTGAGAGGGCAGGGCTTAAAGGTGTCACACAGAAGGCTGGGCAAAGAAGAACACCGGGAGAAACAGCAGATATGGGCAGAGTTTCAATAGAAACTCACTATATCTGGAGGAATCAGTTTCTGCCCCGGAGACCTGGTAAAGCTCTGTCAAAACCGGAGTCTCCGGGGCAAATCCGGAGAGTTCCCAGGTATGCTGTTAATCCATTTATGGCAGCAAGCTGAGAATTGAGTGAGGCCCAGACTTATGAGTAGCCTGGGGGGGAAGCTCCCCACCTGCTCCCCAGGCCAGCTCTCCCCTTCATTGATGGAAATGTATACCTTTCAGGGTGGCACGCCCCAGTGTAAACTTTGTACTCAGGATTTTGGGGACTCCAATTCCCCTCACTCTTAGCCAGCCTTTGGAATGGGTTGCCTTCCCCTGTCGCAGGAAAATTCCTAAGAACTAAGAAATCATTAACATAAATCAACAAGGAACTAACAATTAATGATCAAACAACCTTAAATAAATATATTCTTCAAAAACAAATAGCACTTTTCTGAAGAAAAATGAACATAAACACTATGTGTGCTAATTGTGCAACACAGTCTACTGTTCTCTTATTTATCAAGGATTGTCACTGGGCAAACATTCATTCCTTTCATTCCTTCATGGTTTCCTTATTCAAAGCAAGTCCTTAGATTTCACAATAAGCCATCTTTTATAGTCATCAGCTTTAAATACAGACATAAGTCCTTCAGGGTTTTCCCATTAAAGGGATAGTAATACTTAAGTTAAAAAATAAATACATGTTCAATGGTTTATCCCCTGAGTACAATGAAGGGACTCCCACTGCTGAAAGGTGTTTTATTCAATAGTTATTACAGCTCAAACTTGAATATTTTAGATGCAGTATCACAGTGGCCTGAAATTGTACAGTGGCGCTATTGCTAAACCATCCTATGGAGAGCTCTAGACAGTTGACCATAAATCTCCATACGATGATGTAGCAACAGCGCCACTGTACAATTTCAGGCCCCTGTGATACTGCTCCTAAAAAAATCAAGTCTGAGCTGTCCACTCAGCAGTGGGAGTACCTTTGTTTTACTCAGGGGATAAAACCTACAAAATATTTTTTTTTACATTTTAAGTATTACTATCCATTTAAATCTTTTAATTCAGTATAACATGATTTCTGAAAAATGATTAGTAAATTCCATATTTTCACTGCACTTACAGTCTAGAACCTGTTCCTTTGAAGAAGGGGAAGAATCTCTTTTCTTGTAATATGTACATTCCTGCTGATGGACAGGCCCCACATATACTTAATCCGTTGAGTGCCAGAGGGGGTTAAATAGTAATCATATCATAGTAACATAGTTGATAATGCTGAGCAACTTCCAATTAAGCTACAAGTGGGTAAAAAAAAATCCTTTCTAACTCAAATGGCAGATATTTTCCTGGTTCAACGTCCTATCTGCTTTGAAGCCATCTGTCATAATTCTCAATATTGTTCTGTGCTTGATAAGTATCCATTACTTTGTTGAAAGCAGTCAGAGTATCTACAAGCACAACATCACAAGGCAAAGAATTCCATAGCTTTACTGCTATCATGGTTTGCAGGCAAAGAAAGGACAGACAATCATATAAAATATAACCACCTTTATTTATAATGTACAGCAATCATTGTATAGCCCACACAACTCCAGAGCTCAGGATGAGTGGACTCAGGCTACTACCCGGAGCCACACACTGTACTGCGCACTGCACTACTGCTGGATATGGGAGACTAGGCCCGAAACAAGGGCGGAACTCCAGAGGGGATAGTAGTGGTGCACCAGTCTCCACTCCGGGTCATGCGACCGGAGGTAACAGGGAGCGAGAGCAGGCCTGAGCCAAAGAACAGCAAGACAAATGGTCAGGCAAGCTAGGAGTGACAGACCCCATAGCCAGCCAGAGCCACAGATCAGACAAACCGGGGACTACACGTAGCTAGTAGTAGCACTAGCCAGAGGTCAGACAAACCAGGGACTACACGGAGTGAGACAGTCAGCCAGAGCCACAGGTCAGAACCAATGTGTGTAGTCAGACAAGCAGGGGTCATACATGGAGCGAATAGTCAGCCAGAGCCACAGGTCAGAACTGATATGGGTAGTCAGACAAGCCAGGGTCTACACGAAGTGAGTCAGCCAGAGCCACAGGTCAGAAACAATGTGGGTAGTCAGACAAGCCAGGGTCTACACGGAGTGAGTCAGCCAGAGCCACAGGTCAGAAACGATGTGGGTAGTCAGACAAGCTGGAGTCATACATGGAGCGGATTCTCAGATAAGGTACAGGTCACAACGGAGTACAAGACACAATAGCAGAAACACTACATAAGGGAAATGACTCTCAGGCCCAGGGTGGTTTATAAAGGAGCAGGAGAAGGCGGGACCCAATTAGGCCACTCAGAATAGGCCCATAAACAGGCGTCTGTGTTAGTGCCTGTTACTTGATGTCAGCAATAAGGAAGTGGCCAGAGGCCATGCCAGCCGGAGGTCATACAGAGGTAGGAAGCACAGGAACGCTAGGCTTCCTAGGGATACTGTGATAACTGCCCTTATTGTAAAAAAAATCCCTGCCTTTGCTTCAGTTGAAAGAGCCTTTCCTCTAGTTTTAATGGATGACCTCTTGTTCTTTGCTCATCTCTTCTCTAAGGTAAACAAATCCAGTTTGACTACTCTCTCTTTATAACTCAGATCCTCACCTTGAAGAGTAAAAAACTTTAATGTGTAAAGCATTTTTTTTCATAGCTAAAGTCTCCATTTACCTTTCTTAAAGTGTTAGTAATGTCTAAAAAAAAGTTTGCGCCGGTGCGCCGGAGAAAGGGCAGGTTGCTCACCGATGTCCAGAGATGTATAGTAAACCTTCCAACATAGCTGCACTAGACCTGATGAGGGCAAGCACTCTGCTGCTCCCGTCTCTGCAGTGTCCCTGAATGGCAGAATGGAAATGCGGTCACCCTAGAGGCGAATTCAATGCTTTGCAAGGCAATGCATTTGATACTTCTCTAGCACTCCAAGGGCTAGATTTAAAGGCAGGCGTTAGCAAAGCCGGTAGGGCCAAAGTGAATACCAAAATATAAATATATCCCTAAGGTATGGCACTACCGCAAGTTCTAACCCTGGGATATATCAGGAAGCGCCACAAAGAAAAAAAAAATAATTGTTTTACAACATTAGCATGATATTCTCACAAGTAGTCCGTCTAGAGGATATAGCTACGATCTTCCAGTGATGGATCTCAGAGTCCTATGCAGCTGAATTATGGGTAGGGATCCCCAACGATAATACTAAAAAGAAAAGAAAAGAAAGACAGCACAAATGGTCTCTTCTAAGTGTAGTATTTTTTCAAGTTCTTTTCCCTTTCACCTTCACCACGTGCTACAAATTGGGTACACACTTTTATGAGAGGTTTTTACTGCCTCTCAGTAGAATCAGCACTCCTGGTTTGAACCCCAGGCTGGTTAACACCACTCTGCTCTCCTCCGTATCCTCTCCACAATTCTCCTTTGGAGCTAATATCCTTATTGGAATATAGTCTCCTCTACTAGACACTCTATGTCTTTATAGCAGTGTAGTGTGATTTTTCCAAAAAGGTACCAATGCACGGGATATATATACGTGATAAGGGTATTTATTAATTAAAAATATGTAAGTAGACTCTAATATTGTTAAAATATTTAGCAATGCTAATACAACAAATAATAAAAACACAGAATAACGTTCGACGCGTTTCGCAAGTCCTGCTTACTTTTTCAAGAGCTTCTGTAAAAGAAAAGTGTGTGTAACTACAATGTGGAATACAAGATTTAGTTTAACCCCTTGAGTGCCAGAGGGGTACACAACGCATTGCAAAGCAATGCGTTGCGGACCTCTCTGGCCTCAACGGGTTAAGTCATTGACCTAGAATATACATATAAAGTGCCATAATATGCCTCTAAATAAAATACGCCCCCAAAGAACAAGTGCGCAGATATGGTAGATATTCTCAGAATAAAGAAATGATTCCTTAGCTTAATAATCTGTCTCCGCTGCTGGAGAATGGATTAATGGTAAGTGCAACTTGTAATGTGATGTTGTTTTTTACTTAGTCAGATTAACCCTATGAATGCCGGTGGGGTAATTATACCCTGCTGGCACTCATAGTGTTAATTCTACTAACTTTTGACACAATTTAGGCACTTTGGATGTATTGATGCAGGGCTTGGGGCCCCATATCAATACATCCAATGAGGACTTTGGGGGTTTTTTGCCAGTTAACAGCTGCGTTAGCTGCCTAAAGATCCGATGAGGGATTCTACGGCCAAACAAACTGGGTCTTAAATTTTAGGCGGTAATGAGTCCCTCTTTGGATCTTTTTCAGCTAACGCAGTCTATTGAATGGCAAAGTGGAGCGTTTTTTTTTTTTTCTGTGGGCCAAAACACACGTTAGTGTAGCGGCCGGCACACTGGATGAACTGCCATTAGCAGTTCATTACATGGCCCTTTGAATGGCCTACTGCATGTTAAAACACCGGGTGGTGTTTTTTTGTCTGAACGGCTGCCTTTCAATCGAGCCCCAAGGGTTCAAGGTGAAAAATAACCTTGTAATAGTTTGATCTTTTTTTTTTTAATAGAATCATTTACCTCGGTCAGTGTTCTCCACACCTAGTCAGGTATATAAATATAGGTTATTTTTCAGCATTTGAAAGTTTGATCTGTCTTGCAGCATATAGCTAATTGTTTTTATTTACAATATGATAAAAACTGATAAGGGCCTATGACCCTGGTAATCCGTTTAGGTTTATGACGCCCATTGTTTGCTATGGCTTAGAGATGGCATTGAACAGAGATCACTGTACACAAGAAACTTCCAATATACTGCAAAAAATAGATAGACGTGATTGCTGTATTAAGGGCACTTACCTAGGGAATTTAACCCCTTAAGGACCAGAGGTCCAGCGAAGTTCCCTTACAGTAAAACTTTCACCTTCTATAAAGTGACACTCCAATAATAAAGCATATGGTGACTACCTTCATAATACTTCTATTAGCGCTCAGAAGCCCCGATTCTGAAGTAATCCTTAATGTTCAGAGACTGACGGTCAGGTTAGTGCCATCTGCATGCCTGTGCCGTCGGTCCCTTCTGGTGCCTTTAGGCACACTGCAGTGCCTCCTAGAGGAGAACGGGACTGGCAGTGCAGGTGCTCAGACATCTCTAAGACAAGATGTCTGTGCTGATGCCTGGCTTCCGTTCTCCAAACATTAAGGATTACTTCAGAATCGGGTACTTCTGAGATCTAATAGAACTATTATGAAGCTAGTCATATGCTTTATTATTGGCGGGCGACTTTATAGAAGGTGAAAGTTCCGCTTAAAGGACCACTTTGATCCTTGCCGAAGCGCCGGTACACATGCCAGGACTTAAGGTCCTGGCACCGGTCCTTAAAGGGTTAATCTGCTAAATTAATAGCCACTTACTCATAGGATATAGTTTAATTTAACATTCCAGACCTCTAACATACTCCCAACATTTCACATGGCCAAAGAGGGACACTTTTAGGTGAGATTGGTGGGGGCGTGACTGGTGGGAGGGGCATTAATGAGAATTTTTAGGTGATTTCCTGAACTACTGACAGCTCTTTTCTTAACTGAATAAATTATTTAGAATTAGACCAACTATTTTATGTAAACAAACTTGTTTCTGTATGTTTAACCAAATATTAATGTGAGTATATTGCTGTGGAGCAATGTGATACACTTATGTACATATAACACAGTCTGATCTCCTAAAAAGAGGGTGACCAGGGTGATACACGTATATACACACCACAGAGTCTGATCTCCTAAACACAGGGACACCAGGGTGATACACTTATATACACACCACACAGTCTGATCTCCTAAACACAGGGACACCAGGGTGATACACGTATATACACACCACACAATCTGATCTCCTAAACACAGGGACACCAGGGTGATAATACACTTATATACACACCATACAGCCTGATCTCCTAAACACAGGGACACCAGGGTGATACACGTATATACACACCACAGAGTCTGATCTCCTAAACACAGGGACACCAGGGTGATACACTTATATACACACCATACAGCCTGATCTCCTAAACACAGGGACACCAGGGTGATACACGTATATACACACCACAGAGTCTGATCTCCTAAACACAGGGACACCAGGGTGATACACTTATATACACACCGCACAGTCTGATCTCCTAAACACAGGGACACCAGGGTGATACACTAATATACACATCACACAGTCTGATCTCCTAAACACAGGGACACCAGGGTGATACACTTATATACACACCGCACAGTCTGATCCCCTAAACACAGGGACACCAGGGTGATACACTTATATACACACCACACAGTCTGATCTCCTAAACACAGGGACACCAGGGTGATACACTTCTATACACACCACACAGTCTGATCTCCTAAACAAAGGGACACCAGGGTGATACACTTATATACATACCACACAGTCTGATCTCCTAAACACAGGGACACCAGGGTGATACACTTCTATACACACCACACAGCCTGATCTCATAAACACAGGAACACCAGGGTGATACACTTCTATACACATCACACAGTCTGATCTCCTAAACACAAGGACACCAGGGTGATACACTTATATATACACCACACAGTCTGATATCCTAAACACAGGGACACCAGGGTTATACACTTATATACACACACCACACAGACTGATCTCCTAAATACAGGGACACCAGGGTGATACACTTCTATACACACCACACAGTGTGAAGGTGGAAAGAGTGTGAGCAGTGGGTGGACAGGCTGTGAGGGTGGACACAGTGTGGGTGGCGTGTGGACAAGGTGTGAAGGTGGACAGAGTGTGGGCAGTGTGTGGACAGGGTATGAAGGTAGACAGAGTGTGGGCAGTGTGAGGACAGGGTGTGATGGTTGACAGAGTGTGGGCAGTGTGTGGACAGGGTGTGAGGGTGCACACAGTGTGGGCAGTGTGAGGACAGGGTGTGAAGGTGGACAGAGTGTGAGCAGTGTGTGTACAGGGTGTGCAGGTGGACAGAGTGTGGGTGATGTGTGGACAGGGTGTGGGCAGTATGAGGACAGGGTGTGAAGGTGGACAGAGTGTGAGCAGTGTGTGGACAGGGTGTGAAGGTGGACAGAGTGTGGACGATGTGTGGATAGGGTGTGGGCAGTATGAGGACAGGGTGTGAAGGTGGACAGAGTGTGAGCAGTGTGTGGACAGGGTGTGAAGGTGGACAGAGTGTGGACGATGTGTGGATAGGGTGTGGGCAGTGTGAGGACAGGGTGTGAGGGTGGACAGAGTGTGAGCAGTGTGTGGACAGGGTGTGGGAAGTGTGAGGACAGGGTGTGAAGGTGGAAAGAGTGTGCTCAGTGTGTGGACAAGGTGTGAGGGTGAACACAGTTTGTGGACAGGGTGTGAAGGTGGACAGAGTATGGTCAGTGTAAGGACAGGGTGTGAAGGTGGAAAGAGTGTGGGCAGTGTGTATACAGGGTGTGAAGGTGGACACAGTGTGGGCAGTGTGTGGACAGGGTGTGAAGGTGGTCAGAGTGTGGGCAGTGTGTGGACAGGGTTTGAAGGTGGACAGAGTGTGACCAGTGTGTGGACAGGGTGTGAAGGCGGACAGGGTGTGGGCGATGTGTGGACAGGGTGTGGGCAGTGTGAGGACAGGGAGTGAAAGTGGACAGAGGGTGAGCAGTGTGTGGACAGGGTGTGAAGGTGGACAGAGTGTGGGTGATGTGTGAACAGGGTGTGGGCAGTGTGAGGACAGGGTGTGAAGGTGGACAGTGTGTGGACAGGGTGTGAAGGTGGACAGAATCTGGGCAGTGTGTGGACAGGGTGTGAGGGTGCACACAGTGTGGGTGGTGTGAGGACAGGGTGTGAGGGTGGACAGAGTGTGAGCAGTGTGTTGACAGGGTGTGAAGGTGGACAGAGTGTGGGCAGTGTGAGGACAGGGTGTGAGGGTGCACACAGTGTGGGCAGTGTGTGGACAAGGTGTGAAGGTTGACAGATTGTGGGTGATGTGTGGAGAGGGTGTAAGGGTGCACATAGTATGGATTGTGTCAGTGCGCACAAAGTGTTGGAGGTGTGAGGACAGTGTGTGGAGGTAGACAGGGTGTGGAGAAAAAAAATGTCCCAGGATTTCATTTAAAAAATCTGGTCACCTCGTCCTCCTTATCTATCTTTGCGGATGACGTCCTCCTTACAACAGCACATCCGGAAACATCCATACCTGCCTTTCTTTCGGAGCTAGATTCTTTCGCGAATGTCTCAGATTTTAAAATAAATTTACAAAAATCTGAAGCTCTCCCAATTACCGTGGAGCAAACTAGCTTACTGACACTAAAATCTTTGATTTCCCCTTCACTGGTCAACCTCTCATGTCTCTTATCTGGGTACAAAGATTACGCCAAAATTAGACTCACTTTACAGGGCAAACTTTCTACCTTTATTGAACGAAGTCAGATCTGATTTACTTAAATGGTCCTTTCTACACGTTTCTTGGACAGGTAGGATAAATACTCTCAAAATGATGATTCTGCCTAGATTTCTTTTCCTATTTCAAACTCTGCCGATTCTTATTCCGAATTCCTTCTTTCTAAAGGCCTCTAAGATATTCTCCACCTTTATCTGGGGACAAAAGAAATCGAGACTCAGCAGAAAACTACTGTATACACAAAAATCAAGGGGTGGATTAGGTGTACCCAGTTTACACCGCTATTATCATGCGGTGATCTTAGCGTCCATCCCTGAATGGCACAACGCTCAATCTCACAAATTATGGGTCGCTCTAGAACGATACTTTTATCCATACTGCGATCCACTGAGAGAGGTCTTGATACCACAATCTGTACGCCACATTGCCTCCATAACGCATCCTATTCTCAGGACTGTGATTACAGCTTGGAACCAACTTAATCGTAGAGGCACTCTGATCCCACTCCCCTCCCCATTCACTAGGACATTTTTGAAACAACAGTCTGCATTCTCATTACAATTGTCGCAGTTCCCTAAATGGTCATGTATCATGGATTGTCAATTTAGACTTTTAGAGACAAAGAAACAGTACTCCCTTTCCCCGAATTACAATCTCTCTTCTCTCTATCACACGGAGACATTTGGAGCTATCTGAGATTAAAGCACTTTCTTACTCATCCGGCAATTACGGCCTGCTTCCAACGACCCATGTCTAAATTTGAGACTTCCTTTTTCGCTCCGAACCACTTTGATGGCAAATTAATTAGTAGAATGTATGGGATTTTATCTGCAGAACAAGTTTTTGAAAAACCTTCATATGTAGTGCTTGGGAAAAAGAATTAAACTTGACCTTATCTCAAACAGACTGGACTTCCATTTTTTTAATTACACACAACTCATCAGTATCTACTGCTATAAATGAAATGAACATTAAACTACTAACTCGGTGGTATCATACGCCTGTTAAATTACATAAGATTTACCCGTCAACTTCTCCTTCCTGTTGGAGGTATAAAGCGGCCAGAGGTACCTTTCTTCACCTTTGGTGGACATGCCCTCTCCTTGGCCAATTTTGGTCAAAATGTCTTTCGCATATTGAACGTCTATTAGATGTTATATTGTGAAGGGATCCCTGGACAATACTTTTATACTATGACTAGCAACATGGGACGGCGTTGCCCGTCATGTTATGACCATTGGACGCACGTGTTTGAAATGCAGACACACTGATAAACACAGACATATGCAGCATACAGGCAGACACATACCATACATCCCAAGTGTCCCTCTTTAGGGGGGACAGTCCCTCTTTGAGGGCCAAATCCCTCTGTCCCTCTTTCCCACCCTGTTGTCCCTCTTTTTAGGAGGTCAGACTGTGTGCAGGGCCGGCTCCACCTATAGGCGAGTTAGGCGCCGGCCTAGGGCGCACACGTACTGGGGGCGCGGGCATGCAGCGGAGAAGAGGTGCGCCCACACACACCACGCCAGGAACCACAACACAGTCAGGTATGTGTTGCTATAGAGCTCCCTCATCTGGTCGGATCTTTAGTAATGCAGAGCGCGCTGGGAGTCATGATCTCCCGCCGCGCTCTGCATTACTGAAGAGAAGACTGCGCGGGAGATACAGGTATGTGATGAGGGGGCAAGTTGGAGCTGAGGGGGCATAGTTGAGCTGAGGGGGCAAGTTGGAGCAGATGTGGGGCAAAGTGGAGATGATGGGGGCAAGTTGGAGCTGTTAGGGGAAAGCTGGAGCTGAGGGGGCATAGTGGAGCTCGTGGGGGCAAGTTGGATATGATGGGGGCAAAGTGGAGCTGATGAGGGTCAAAGTGGAGCTGATGAGGGTCCAAGTGGAGCTGAGGGGGGGGCGAAGTGGAGCTGGTGGGGCAAGTTGGAGCGGATGGGGGGGGCAAGTTGGAGCGGTTGGGGGCAAGTTGGAGCTGCTGGGGGCATAGTGGAGCTGATAGTGGAAAGTTGGAGCTGAGAGGGCATAGTGGAGCTGGTGGGGGCAAGTTGGAGCGGATGGGGGCAAGTTGGAGCGGATGGGGGGCAAAGTGGAGCTGATGGGGGTAAGTTGGAGAGGATGGGGGGCAAAGTGGAGCTGATGGGGGTAAGTTGGAGCTGAGGGGGCAAAGTGGAGCTGAGGGGGCAAAATGGAGCTGGTGGGGGCACGTTGGAGCTGATGGGGGCAAGTTGGAGTTGATAGGGGCAAAGTGGAGCTGGTGGGCCAAAGTGAAGCTGATAAGGGGCAAGTTGGAGCTGGTGGGGGGCATCTCTTACAGGCATCTCCAGAACAGGGGCAGAGTGGCTCAGGGGGCAGAGAGAGGACAATCATGAAAAGAGGTTGGGTATAATAGGCAGGGTATAAAGGGGTGGGACACAAGGGGCGGAGCGAAATGGGCGGCAAAATTAGGTTTTGCCTAGGGTGGCAAAAATCCTTGCACCAGCCCTGACTGTGTGGTGTGTATTACTTTGCTCTACAGCAATAAACTTCAGTATATGTGTTTATACATTAGTCTGTGCAAATAAAATACTTTGGTCTTGAACTAAATCATTTATTCAGTTACATAAATAAGCAGTAATAGGTCATGAAATAACCTAAAAATTCTTACTAATGCCCCGCCCACCAGCCACACCCCCAATAATATCACCTAAAACTAACGTGTCCCTCTTTGGCCCTGTGAAATGTTGGGAGGTATGCACATACACACAGTGAGCGGCAGAGACATGCAAAACACATGTACACACAGACACACTGGAGATGCACACATGGACACACATATGTAACAGAGATGTACACACACATGTAACAGAGATGTACACACACAGACACGCAACATATATGAGCAGAAACACATGTGCTCATGAGTTGTGTACCCCTCTGGCACTCAAAGGGTTAAGGTATAGAGAGGCATGTCAGAGTTAAATAGCAGTGGGAAGTGTGTTCATATCTGGGAACACTGACTTGTGAAGTCCCTAGAGGGGACTGATGTGGTGCTGATGTGGAGAGACAAATGGGGCAATCTGGGTTAAAAGTGGGCGGGGCTTAATCACGAGTAGGGGCGGGGCTTAACATAAATGTGAAAAAGTGTTAGTAATAGGCTGGGGAAGGAGGAGAAGTGGGAGGGGAATGCAAGTTTACAGTGTGAGGGGTTTGAACACACTCCATGAGGGGTAAAACTTGATACAGAACCCTGTGGCAGTCAGTGGGTTAAGTGTGAATCTGATGGCTGTCTGTCCTGTGTCTTGCATGGCAAATGGTGACAGTGAAGAAGTAATTCAGCAATGAGGGCCTACCTTAACCCTTTGAGTGCCATTTTGTTCCCCTGGTGATGCAGCACCGTTCAGTGGCTTTACTACAGGTCCTGCTGAGGCCACTGGGAGTCAAGGTGAGTGACTGTGTGTCAGCCATCTTTCTTTCTGGCTTTGTGTGTGTGTATGGGTGTTTGGTGCTGTGTGAGTGGGGCATGAGTGTGTAATACCTGTGAACTTTTACTTGTGGAGTCCCTCATGTGGTGCTGATGTGGAGAGAGCAATGGGGCAATCTGGGTTAAAAGGGGGCGGGGCTTAACATAAATATGGAAAAGTGTTAGTAATAGGCTGGGGAAGGAGGAGAAGTGGGAGAGAAATGCAAGTTTACAGTGTGAGGGGTTTGAACACACTCCCTGAGGGGTAAAACTTGATACACAACCCTGTGGCAGTCAGTGGGTTAAGTGTGAATCTGATGGCTGTCTGTCCTGTATCTTGCATGGCAAATGATGACAGTGAAGAAATAATTGAGCAATGAGGACCTACCTACCCTTTGAGTGCAATTTTGTTCCTCTGGTGCTGCAGTACAGGTCCTGCTGAGGCCTCTGGGAGTCAGGGTGAGTGACTGTGTGTGTGTGTCAGCCATATGTATTTCTGGCTTTGTGTGTGTATGTGGTGCTGTGTGTGTGAGTGGGGGCATGTCTGTTTGGTGCTGTGTAAGTGGGGCATGTGTGTGTGTGTGGTGCTGTGTGAGTGGGGCATGTGTGTGTGGTGGTCTGTGTGTGTGAGTGGGGCATGTGTGTTTGTCTGTGGTGTAGGAGCAAGTGGCGGCCATATTGTTTTTTTCTGACTTTGATAGTGGTGGGCGGGCTGCAGAGTGGGGGCGGGCCAACTCCCTGCATGATTGAATCACCCAATAGGAGTAGTAACTCCTGCTTTATGCCTCCCCTGGGTGTGTTTTGGCAGGCACAAAGTCTTCTTTTATATATATAGATTTACTGTTTCATTCAAATTCACAGCAAATACTCCTGTTAACCATGCTTAATGTTGCGAAGTCCCTGATATCACTTGGTTGGAAATCGACATCTCCTCCCACGTATGAAAATTGGCTATGTAAGGTGGAAGACCACCTTATATTCTCTAAATTAAAATGGATCCACAGACATCAAAATCCACAACTTTTAACTGATTTCATTAGTAAGTGGTACACGGTTAAAGCACTATTGCCCTTGAAGTAATACTTAATCTGTCCATGCACAACTTCTCCATAAGAAAGGGCAACAGAGACCCCATACTATTCTTTGTAATATGCCATAGCTTCATAAACCAACTCCCTTGACCTACTAGGCAGAATACTGCTGAAACCCTTTACTTGTCCTGGCCCTTTCCCCTTACTTCCTTTTCTCTTTCTCTATCTCCCCTCTTTAGTCATTCTCTATTCTCTTAGTAGCACTTTGCTACTTTGCTACAATTCTCAATTTCTGCTTTCTCTACCTTTCTTATGTGCAAAACAAATGGTTGTTGCATTTTCCTATTCCACAGGAGTTATGTGACAGTGCTCCTTAATCAGATGGCCTCTAAAAAATATTTCCTCTCTCACTTATGATTTCTGTAAAGTATCTCATTTGAAGGTCTGTTTGTATCACAAACTGTTACTGACTCTCATGTCTTGTAAAATTGCATTGATGTCTTTATTATGATGATGATGTTTACTTTTGTATGTTCAAACATTGTATGAAACATTAATAAATAAAATATTGGCTCCATTGTCCTGAAAAAAAAAAAAAAAAAAGTCTGGTCACCTTACCCTAATATCTCTAAAAGGACACTTGGGAGGTATGCTCTAAAATTGTCCAAACCCTTCTGCAGAGAAGAAAGTTCCAGTTCTGCTGGTATTCCCTTAAGTAATTTGGTGTCATTGTCAAACACATCTGGATCTCATTTTAGTTGCTAACGGATTCAAGGGTTTGTCTACATATTTCTCTAAAAAATGATAATCCCTGATCACTTGAAATGTAATGCAGGCCACAGACAGATTACTATCAATTTTTATTTCAATATAATTAACAAATGTAAGGTGCTGCCTGAGGTTGTGGAAGGAGCTGGAGGACTACTTAAACCCTCCAGCCCTCTGCCACTGTCTCTTGTGCGGGTCAGACATGATCAAGTGAGTATTAGACTCCGGTTCTTTCGGAACTGGCGCTCCAGAACACTTCTCGTCTAAAATGTAAGTTCCATCTACGATCTTAACCACGATAAATGCTACTTCAGATATTGCTATTCCACCTGTAAGCTTAATCCATCACTATGCTGCGTCTTTCCAGATTTTGGCTCACACGGAAGTGACGTCACTTCCCGACGATAATCTTCCATTGTGCTCCTGGCGCAGATTAACCAGGTATGCCTTCAGGAATATTTATAGCCCCGAAGGGTCCTAAAGGGAAAGTATTGTTCTGGGTCATTGGTTACGACAGGCATCAGTACCGGAGTATAGGCGCCGCTTCATGTGGTCATACAGTACGGATTGATACCTGTCCGCTCTTGAACATAACGTTGTCCCTTTATACTATGGTATTATTCAATAGGACAAACTTTTCGCTTGATTCTCTTTCTGTGCTTATCACAACTCTTTCTTTGTCTACACACTTCTACTGCAGCATATGGGCTATCCATGATTGCAATTGATGACCAATTCACACTCTCAGTAACCAGGTCTAAAGTAGTTCCCTAAATGTCATGGAAAACAGTTTGAATTACACGTGTCAACCATTCAATATATTCTTCCACCTCTTAGTTACTGTACCCAGATACAAGTAAGACTGATTAATAATTAAATGTGAATTCAAAATCAGGTGTTAAACTGCCAATATAATTATACCTTCAAACACTACTATCATTGCACAATAAATTCTCTGACCTTATTTATATGTATATAAGTGCTACATCTACAAACCATCAGTCAGTATGGATTGGGGCCAAAGTAAAAGGGCCATCATAATCCATTCTTGGCACTTCTGCATCCTGGTCTTGTCGGAGGGTTCCCCTGTCTGATTTCCGGTGGGGTCCCATCGACAAGTAACCAGTTACACGGTTACGGTGTCAAACAACAGAGTCAGTTTAACCGATTCAGGTACAACTTTCAAAAAAAAAAAAAACCTACTTAGGAAGTTACCCTTCATTATTTGCAGCCTTTATCTATTATATATATAGATTACAAAACCAAGTTTGCCATGTCCTCGCTTGTGCAATTGTATTGATCCATGTCATATAAAGGTCTCTTCATCTAATTTAATGTTTTCCATCTTCTCAGTCTTGTGGTTTGTCTTCCAGTTCATTAATAGGTCAACCATGGGTTATTAAAAAAAAAAAAAAAATGACGAATATAATAAACTATTGTTCTGTTTTCAATTTCAGTCTTTTACCAAGTAACATAGGGTACGATATCCTCGTCATACTCCCACCAGGTACCTAACAAGGTAATCTCTTCTCACACCTTACCTTTTAGCGGAGACCGAAGGTCTCTCACACCTTTCCGCCTAGCATGGGCCGAAGATCTCTCACATCTTACCTCCTAGCGGAGGCAGGCTTGAATCAGACAGCTGGGTGCAAATTCAATCACCACTGGCTTATACCCCAGAAATACAAAAAAAAAAAAAAAAAAAGGGGTCCTACTTAGGATCCATGACGAGACATTCTATCTCATTCACCCCTGTTACCTATCCTCACAGAGTTACGTTTCTCAGTTGCATGCTCCCATACGTTCTTTTTACGTGCTCACCATTATATGATTAGGCACCACCTTCATTAATTATGGCACTCATATCTTATGGAGTTCTGCTGTGATGGAAGACGCAACAGCTCAGGGTCCCTCCAACATGAACATACCAAGTGCGGTCCCTACAATACAAATAAAGCACTCCTCCAGCACGAAAGGTACAGCCTTCAGGTCTTGGACAGTGGCCAAACTTTCTAACAAACTTACTAGAAAGGGTATTCCATATCCCGCCTCGGATAGAAAAGCTGAACTATACCGCTTACTGTGCGACAACACAATCACTTCACCTGTTCCATCTTTTCTACGGTGGCCTCCCCCCCCCTCTTTTTCAGGCCACTTCTCCAGTTTCCTCTATCCAATCCCAAGAACAGCCCAACCAAGTTATCAAAATGTTAACCAAATTGACTTCAGCAGTGTCTAACATACAGTCCAGACTTTCCAACTTAGAAGTTAAGGCCAATAATCAGTCCAACCCACAGCTGGTGGCCCCTCCTATAGATATTACAGGTAATGATTCTTTTCCACCAAGGATTATACCAGCACACATGATCCCGCAGCATCTGCGCAGGGACATTCTGGAGGGAAAGGAGGTGAATCTTGCAGCTCTTCTTCTGGCCTCCCAGGATGTTACTGAACACAAAACAGTCAGTTACGGTGAGGTCTCTATCACTCTAAAATCTAAAGACTCCAG
Source organism: Rhinophrynus dorsalis (assembly GCA_037306005.1). Classification (NCBI taxonomy): domain Eukaryota; kingdom Metazoa; phylum Chordata; class Amphibia; order Anura; family Rhinophrynidae; genus Rhinophrynus; species Rhinophrynus dorsalis. The sequence goes on from CM074721.1 coordinate 529,121,184, forward strand.
GCTGGCGTGTAAGCTGTCCATACCGTATTAGCCTTCAGTATCTATAGGGACATCATTTGTTCATCATTCCCACACCGGAGCCAGGAATTAGATAATTACCTGTACACATTGGTCGACTTGGGATACAAATATGGTGGCACAGCGTATTATGATTACCATAAGTCATTCGCTGCAAAATCTGCCGTCACCATGGCTCAAGTTAATTACAGCCTAGACTGGAGCCTTTTAGACAATAAATTGTTCTGTAGACATTTTGCCGGTATTAAGATCCCTAACTGCAATCTCTGCCAATCCAATTCCCATACTTCCCAACTATGCCCCAACTTAAGGTGGTTCAGGCAGTAATGAGCTCCCTTCTACTAGCAACAATCAATCATTCACGTCCACCCCGACACAACCAACGAGGCCAACCAAAGATAAACTGGGTAGAACTATACTCTACATTGGGAATTCTCCCACTTGCAACAACTTCAATTCAAAAGGGTGCTTTTACAGCGCCTGCAAGATGCTTCACCAATGCATTTTATGCCATAAGTCACACTCTAGGATCATTTGCCCAAAAAATGTTGCTTTCAGTTAATAACTAAGTTGTATTACCGCCAACAAATTGCAGTCTCTTCTTTCACTCCACCCAGATGCAGCTCTTATCAATTTCCTCATTACAGGTTTCATGACTGGGTTTCACACAGGCATCAATTCCTTCCCAGTGATGTCCTTAGAATGTCCCAACTTAAGATCAGCCATGTCAGCGCCAGAGATAGTGGACGATCTACTCAACCAGGAATTACTGAAAGGATACTTCATTGGCCCCTTTTCCTCTCCCCCATTCCTGGTTTGGAGGGTCAACCCCATAGGGATCGCCACTAAAAAATCTAATCCCCACAAACATAGGTTGATCTTTGATTTATCTGCTCCCCACGGTTCCACCCAACCCAGCATCAATTCCCTAGTACCTTCCGTAGAAATGTCAATGGAATACTCCAGAGTAGACGACGCCATCCATCATATCCTACAATATGGCCAGGGCTGCTGGTTATCCAAAACTGATATCTCTGATGCCTTCAAACTGCTACCCATTGACCACCCATTGACCACGCCCTCTGGTATCTGCACGGTATACGTTGGAGGATTCAATACTATTTTGCCACGAGCCTGGTCTTTGGGTCCAAAAGTAGCCCAAAAATTTTCAAATACTTTGCTGACCTCTTGAATTGGTTGATTCTAAACACCTGTAGATGCCCTATGGCCATACACTACATAGATAACTTCCTACTAATTGAACCTCCTCACCAGACCCCATCCAGTTTGTCCAAAGTTTTAACCCTTTTCCAAGATCTCAATATCCCGACTGTGGTACACAAAACAATCAGTGCAACCAAGGTTATAGAGTTCCTTGGGATCACCTTAGATACTATAATTATGGAGGACAGACTCCCTGAGGATAAATTTAGCACACTCAGGGACACGGTTCTTGCCACATCTCCAAGCTTCAGTCATTCCTTGGGCATTTAAATTTCTCCACCAGAGTCCTCCCCCAAGGCCGCTCCTTCACTTCACACCTTCTTCAACTGTTGTCAGGCAATGCCCAAAAACAATACTTAGTCATCGACCATGCTGCCAGATCGGACATTGCCACGTGGGGCTCTTTTCTAAGCCATTGGAATGGCCAATCCTTGTTTCCCCCTTTAGACTCCAACCCTATTTTGGTCTACACTGACGCTTCGGCTAGCCATGGTTTTGAGGCCATTTCTGAATCAGGGTGGCTTGCAGAAGGATGGCCAGCCGAGATGTGGGACATTCCCGAATTCTTTTCTACTTCCACATTATTTGAGATATATCCATTAGTGGCATCAACTCTTACATGGGGCCATAAATGGGCTGGCCATTCAGTTCACTTCCACACAGATAACCAAGAACTTTCTCATGTCATCTCTAAAAGCAGGTTACGTCTTAACTGCGCTCACAAACAATTTCAGTTTCAAATGTTCATTCATCCCAGGTCATCATAACAAAGATGCTGATCTCCTTTCACGTTTTAAATTTCAGCAGTTCTTCCAACTACATCCGCAAACCTCACTCACCAGGCGCACTCCACCTGTCTTCTCAGAACTCATAATGTACTGAACATTAGACATGTGCGAATTCATTCGGAGACATTAGGATTTCGTTGAAAATGGGGTCATTCGGAGACATTCGGCCAATCCGAAACGCAAGGGTCATTCGGAAAAAATGATCCGACTCCGAACAGCCCAGGTCCGAAATTCGTCGAAACTTTCGGAAGTTTCGGCAATCGACACATTTCCAAAAGTTTTGACTACTTTTGACCAGGACTTTTTTGTACTTCCTGTGCGCGCTCAATTACTTTCCCTCCATAATTTTCCCTCCATAGTCCAATTCCATTCTCCGTTTCATGCACTACTTCCCTCTTTTGTCTGTATTCGAATAGCCTTCTTCGTTTCATGATGGGGGTTGGACTAATGACACAGTCACACAGACAGACAGCCTGCATTTCCTCATTGGGTTGTTGGAGCTCAGAGAGAGAAGAGATTAGAGAGTGTACAGTTGTTGTGTAGGCAGGCAGGTAGCATTAGGCTAGGCATAGGTAGGCAGCCAGCATTAGTTCCAGTTATTGCCACTGCAAGAGCAAGTAATATTTGTTGCTGTGCAAAATATAAAAAAATATTAGGTATTTGTTTGAATACAGGGCCGGCCCTTACACGGGTCCTAGTGGGTCCATGGACCCAGGCGGCACTTTGACAGGGGCGGCAATTTGCCATCCCATAGCATGTTTATTTTGTGCTCTTCCGTCAGTTCTGTGTTGCAGGGTGTCCCATCAGTGTGACTGTCAGCAGCCGGGCAGCCCTATGCTCAGTGGCGATGCCTGCTGGCTGCTTCAGTGACGTGAATTATGTGATAGTGAAACATTATGCCTATTTTGTATTGTTTATCGCCCACCTAAAGTCAAGACTTGAGTAAATAGGTCTACCGTCCCAGATTTGCTAGAGAGGTTTTACAAATACAGGAGGGTGCCCCCTGTATGAAATGAGTCTAAACATTTGTGATCACTAGTATGAGTGCACAACAGTGCATGATGTGTCCTGAACAGGATTGCTGTGAGGTGTCTCCACCCAGAAGGTGCTGGCCGGGCTGAGCTTCAACATTGTGACGTGTGACCAACTAAGAGCACCGTGCCAGACTTAATCTGCAGCCATAGCATCACCCCCTCCTACTCTCCGGGTCCCGCTGACTGGAAATAACATGTGAGTCACTAAGAGATCTGAATCCTTTCTGGGAGTCCTTTCACTTGGAAAGGGGCTAGGTATTACTTGGGGGAGTTGCCTTGTGTGTAAATAATTTCTAGGTGGGAGATGAATGTGCATCACTTATGTGTTTCCTAACAGTAGTTAGAATACAACTCCCATCATCCCCTGATTATGATGTTGGGAAATTCCCAACAATTACCGTAGAGCCCTGTATTGCACACTCACGGAAAACGGTGATATTGCTATACTAAGACAATGCTGTGGACCCCTCTTCAGAATAGATGTCAAGCATTTTTTTTTATTTCTCTCCTGTGTTGCAGTTTGTTCACAACAGAATGTCTCAATTTTTCTTTTTAACACATTACATCTATCACATTACAATCATTGATGTTTATTCTTGATGTAGTATGAAACACTACAATGTATATACACATAGAGTTATCTGATATGAGGGGAAATCAGGATAGGAAAACGAGAGAGAGGAATTTGGGTACTAAAAAGGGACAGTAGGGTAGGAGGCTGGTACCAGAAAACGAAACCTTAATCTTTACCCATGTACTAACATAGAATGTGACATGTAGTCTGTCCATGTTCGAGTCGACCACTTATGTTGAGTAGGATGTGACAGGCATGGGTTTTCGATGTTCGAGCATACGCTATATTGAAGGACAGGCATGGGGTTTCGATGTTCGAACATGCTAAATTGAATGACAGGCATGGGTTCTCGATGTTCGACGTTTGCATTGTGACTAGCATCCCATGCTGGAGTAGAGGTGACATGCACAGACTGGCAATGTACGACAATGTCCATTTTTGGGATGGATCTTGATAGCAGCGTGCACGGAGGCGCACTGCTATAATTTAACCCATGTTAAATTTGGCCGAATAATTCGGAATGGATCAGAATTTCGTCCGAATCGAATAGGCCTGGTCCGAAATTAGGATCATCCGAATTAGAAAAAAAAAATTAGTCCGAATTTGAATTTTACAGAAAATTTTGCCAGTGCACAAGTCTACTGAACATTCATATCAAGAGAACAGAGGAGATAACTAAACAAGCACTCGCACCAAACACCATCAGGAATTACGACAAGGCATGGAAGTCATTTAATCATTTCAACTTATCATTCAAACCTATTCTTCCGTACAGCATTACTAATATCCTGGCATTTGCATCCTTCTGTTATTCTGACCTGAGGCTGTCAACCCCGACCATCAGCCTATATCTCGCCGGAATACAACACCACCTTAGCTTACTTTTCCCTTCACACCCATCTATCTTTTCTTCTAACAAGACAAAACTTTTTCTTAAAGGTCTGGCCAAAACTAACAAGTCACCACAACACGCCCGATTACCGATTGACGGCCCTCTTTTTAGGAAATTGGTTAACCTTCTACTATTACAACCTTTTGATCATCTCACTAACCATGTCATCCTGGTAGCTAAGCACTTGGCTTTTTTCTGGTTTCTCAGACCTAGTGAATTTACCATTTCGGGGTGATATTCTTCTTAGCCAAACTTGGGCCACATGACTTTTTCCAAAAAATGCTTTCACACTCTTCCTCCCCCCACTTCAAAACGGACCAATTACCACAAGGCACTTACATAACATATCACGCCACTCACGATGCTTGGTGCCCGGTTTTGGCCATCAAATCTCTCATCTCTATCTTACACGACAAACCTGCTAGCTTTCCTCTTTTACCTATGCACAGTAATCCTTTGTCCACCCCCGTATTCACTCAACACGTTCGGTGGCTGTTGTCCCGGCTAGGTATAAATAGTGCCCTTTATTAAGGTCATTCATTTCGCATCGGTGCCGCTACTACAGCTTCCAAACAACAGATTCCACCTCATATCATTCAATGACTAGGCAGGTGGAAGTCCAATTGCTTCACCAAATATATTCATAATCCGGTCCAAGAAATGAAAATGGCTCAATGTTAGTTATTAAAATAATTCCATGTACCTTAATGTTTAAATAAATTATGCTTTTCTGGTTGCTCTTTTACCTCATTTCAGGTTGCTGACTTAACACCCCTCCTGCTCATGCGGGACGAGGGAATTATGGCACAACTCATAGACATTATTATACAGCACTGTAAGCTGTGACCACAAATGTAAGGTGGTGCCTGAGGTTGTGGGAGGAGCTGGAGGACTACTTAAACCCTCCAGCCCTCTCCCACTGTCTCTTGTGCGGGTCAGACCCCACCCAGTTCCCCATCCCTGTCATTTTAGTCATATGGCTTCGGTGAACCCTCATTTCAGGTTTGCTGACTTAATACCCCTCCTGCTCATGCGGGACGAGGGAATTATGGCACAACTCATAGACATTATTATACAGCACTGTAAGCTGCGACCATAAACATAATAGAACAAAACTAAGGACAAAGTCATCGGCTAAACCATTTACAACCTTTATCCAGTATATGAAAGTTACAATGACAACAACACTCTGTTCTTTAGTTTTCAAACAGGCTTTTTCTTTTGCAAAGCAAATAATTTCCATCTAGACCAGATGCAGGCAACCCAGTCAATGGGCAAAAGGGGCATTTGACCCCCCCCCCCATCAACAGAGGTCCTGTTACAAACGGGAGTAGGAATTGGGGGGCAGGAACAGGCAGAGGAGAAGAAGAGGCCCCCAAAGTGTAAGGTTCTTCTAATTCTCTGAGCTGTGGGATAATGCAGAGGAGCCAGGACTCTTGCTGGTTTCTTAGGGTTGTCACCCGGCCTGTATTTTATCTGCACAGCTGGTAATTAGCTCACTGGAGCCGGTGCCGGTATAACTTCTATACCGGCAATTGAAAAGCCGGTATGTGTCCGGCAAGGGGGCAGTCAGTCACTAAGTTCCCACTGTGGTCTGCTGAGGTGCTCTGCTGTGTGACTTCAGGCCGAGTGTGGAGTTGTGCAGCTACTGCTGCGTGCGTCTGACATCATCGCGGCCGGTGTCCCATTCCATATAAGTAACTCCCACGTGGTAGAACTTCCTTGATGCTTAGTGGAACACAAATATATACGGTATTTGTAGGAGCCGTGTTGTCAGTACTCTTGCAGCTATAATTTAAGACCAGTGTCGATCTGGAGCAGCATGGGGGTTACATGGTAAGAAATATTCATTAATAGTGTTAACTAAGATGCATGCAAAGACAAAAATGTAAAAGGCGCTATTGTAGGACAAACACCGGATATATATAAAATAAAATAATATAAAATAGACAATAGTAACAGTACGCTATCAATCCAATAGTCTGGAAGTGGACAGACCAAAAAAATACAATGCAGAACAAACAAGGAAAAAGCACTCTGTTAATATATCAACAAATAATATTTATTATATATAAATGACATACATATGTCATCAACATATAAAAAGGCTCTCTGAAAAAGCCAAAATCACAATATCTAAAAACAGTGTAACACAACCTAAATCACTGGACCTCACAGTACATATAAACCATGTATCCAGTAATGAAATAATACAATGTATTCAGAATACTGAAACACTGTTGCTATTGAGACTGCTTAAACAATTCACTATATTGCTGGCCAGCATATATATAATAAAAATCCACTATATGTAAATCCACTGGGAATACAGCGAGGATAAAAATAAATAAATAATGCATGCAAGCTGTTGCAACATATGTATGTACTGTATCCAAGCTACCCAGCTTACTATGCAGCATTTCTACTTTTTACCCATCTCTGAGGCAGTATTATGTTCTAGAATAAGCCTGCTAGCTCTTGACTGGTATTATACTGCAAATATAGATATAATGATACTGTAAAGATAAACACTAAACATTGCATATAAGATGGAAATGGAAAGTAAAACAGTTCTAAAAAGACAAGAACAGATGAAATATGAGCAAAAGATTGTCCCAGAAATAAAAGGGCGACTGAAATATATACTGTTCCAATTGAAGGTACTGTGCACCTTATAAATGTCCGGAAGAAACAATCTCTTTATGCAAGCTTATAATAAATTCTGGGAGATACAAGTAAATAAGTCTGATCCGTCTTATCATATCCTGTCTTGCTAGGCATAATTCCCATGCTGCAAGTCCAAACCGATGGTCTCGTACTCGTTCCTTGGGTTTTCATGCATTGTATTTGGCGTTAATGTATACATTTTCTCTTGTGTCTGATCGGGGGCATGGAGACCATGGAGTGAAATGTCCTTCGTTAGAATGTTGAGCAATTAGCAGTTAAACCACTTATGAACTGAAACTCTTCTCTGTTTTGTTTTAGTCTTCCTCAAAAGATCTCAAAACAATCCAAAAGGAACAAAGCGGCCGATCGCACTGTGGTGCTCTAAAGCTTGGAGAAAATGTGCAGTACACACTACATCGATAAAAGCATTATTTATTGAAGAAATCTTCTTAAAAAACATCCATACATAGAACTGCACATTGAATCAAGATGTTACATGTCAGTACAGCAATATGAGGAATAGGCAAAAACACTTATCTTTACTCCATTCGATCAACGCGTTTCACACGTACACCACGCTTATTCATGATCTTGGAACAAACGTAACATCTTGATTCAATGTGCAGTTCTATGTATGGATGTTTTTTAAGAAGATTTCTTCAATAAATAATGCTTTTATCGATATAGTGTGTACTGCACATTTTCTCCATGCTTTAGAGCACCACAGTGCGATCTGCCGCTTTGTTCCTTTTGGATTGTTTTGAGAGCTTTTGAGAGAGAGTTTCTAGATTGCACGTGGAACATCAAGCAAATGGTATATATGAAGATGTTGTCTTATTATATCAGTTATAGGCTATAGGAGGCTGAGTCTGGAATTTTTTGTGTGGTATATTTACAAGGTTTTGAAGCCACCAACATTTTCTTTTATTGAGTTGTTTTAGTCTTCCCCTCTTGCAAATTGTCACTTTTGTTAAGTGTTTCATGCAAAGGAGACTAGGTTTGTGTTCCTCCAAAAGAGTTTATTATATTCCAGTACATTTTATGAGGATGTTCAAAGAGGCAGTGAAAACCTGTTCCTCACCCCTCCTTCACTAGATAACTCAAACAGGTGGGTGCCAGTTCTGGTCTTGTTAGGTCGGGCATGGGTAGATCTATCACTTGTAAAGGTAGACCATGTGGGCTTTTCATATATATTCCTCCCTCTCACAAACTGAACCTGTGATAAAGGACCTTCAGGTAAAGGACCTGTCATTCCAATTGGTAAGTACACAGAGTGGCTCGGCATTCTGAGGAAGGTGCACAGGCCTGCTTGCTGCATTTTCTTATTGTGTACCAGTAGCAGCATTTTGGATACTGTGATTACATCATCGTTGTGGGCCATACATCCACTACAGCCTTGACTGAGGCCTATTGTAGCCTATATTTCTGTGACTTCAATCCCCACAGACTCATGCAACATTGAGTGGTTTTGCCCCTCTTGTGGCTCTTCCCTTTTGTGGCTCAGCCCTCATGGACTCACAACTATGGCCGGTATTTTTTTGAGGAAAAAGTGGCAAACATATGGTTTCTCCATCCAAGAAGACTTGAAGTGATACTAATGTTTCACAAAAAAAGCATCTCCAATTAATCTTCATAGAAATTGGGTCATGGAGAGTGTTATTTCAGTACTGTCAGAGTTGTAATTCAAGAGTAATTGAATGATAAAGTATCCCCCTCCCGCCCCTTTTACCTAGTTTAAGCCACCTCCTCTCAGATGTGGAATCTGGTCCCTTGACCAGACAGGTCACAGCAAGGGACAATCTTCTTACTGTGAGCATGAGGAAAACCCTGCCCCCCTTGACACTTTTTGGTGTTTTTCCTTATGCTCACTGAAGATTGTCCTTCTCTGTGATCCATCAGGACAGTCTTGTTGCTCTGAGGTGAGCAGTGTTACGTCAGTAAAAGGAGGAAGATACTTTATCATTCAATAACTCTTGAACTACAACTCTGACAGTATTAAAATAATGCTCTCCACTGCCTAAATACTATGAAGATTAATCATGGCTGTTTTTTTGTGAAATATTACTATCCCTTTAAGTTCTCAATCGAACAGTAGATGCTGGCTCCTTTTATTTAACCCCTTAAGGACCGGGAAAATCTGAGGTGGTTTTCACTTAAGGACCAGAGCAATTCTGACCTTTTTCACTATGTCTTTTTCAACAGTGTTTTCCCTCTACGTACTTTATTTTACCCATAAAAATTATATACTGTTTTTTACGCAAAATAGGGCTTTCTTTTGATACCACACTTATATGGATAGCCCACCATTTATTTTAGTAAAATTTAAAAAAAAAACGGTAAAAAACACAATTTTTTTTTTCGCTTGGGATCATTTGGGCGCAATGGGTTCAATTTTTATGGAGACTGCATGAAAGGTATGACCGGACAGTCATACCTACAAAATGGCCAGTTTTAAGTGGGTACTGTCCCCCTCCGGGTGAAAATCCCCATGTCCCTTTTTCCCACCCTATTTCCCACTTTTATTATTGATTAAATCTGGCATGGGTCCACAACAATCACACTTCCACTTTTGGTAATTGACATACTGTTTTTTTTTAATAACATTTTTTTTGCAAAACAAAAATTGTGCTGTGTCTTTTTTAACAGCCAGCCTCCAGGCCAGCAGTGAAGGAGTTAATACCCCCAGCTGCTGATTTTTTTATACACCAGTAGGTGTCTCCTCTCTGCTTCTCTGTTTACTTTGCTGGTAAGGGACAGAGGGGTTGAGGAGAGACTCAGAGACAGTGTGTGAATCGTACTGTTTCATTGACTGAGAATGCCGGTACATGTGATCGCTGCTTCTGCAATCACATGACTCGACACAACTGAGAAGGGCTGAGACTGAGTGCTCCGGTACCAGAGCGTTCAGTCTCAGCCTGGAATAAATCACTAACTCCCACTAACCGCCTACTACAATGAGACTGCAAGCTTATACAGCTAGCACTGGATTTCTCAGTAGGCAGAATATGCACTTGTGCAGGGTGTCAGATTTTTTGGAGCAAATGTCCATCATACCTACCAACACACTCACACCTGCCTGCATCACAAGGTACGTGGTGAGAGACCCTTCTCTCTGCCATTTAACTATCTGTGACCCTCCAGCTGCAGATGAACTACATCTCCCATCATACTCACAAGCAGGGCATAAGTGTGTGTGTGTGTGATGGGAATTTAGGTTGGTGTGTGTATTTTGAGGAGGTAGGCGTGTATGCTGAGGAATTATTTCTGTGTTTTTACTTAGCAGGTAGAGATGTGTGAAATGAGGTGATGGATCTGTGTGGTTAATGTTCATGTCTAAGCGCTGAGGAGATGAGTTTATGTGAGTGTAGGTACTGAAGTATGTGTTCCAAGGACGGTGTGTGTGTGTTGTGTGGATATAAGTGTATATGTTTGCAGGTAGGTGGGTGTGGGTGTGTGTGCGTTCCTGTGTTCTGACTTAAGGGGATAGTAATACTTTGTTTTATGTTTATTTTATTTTGTAGGCATTAAAAAAACATGAAGAACGATATAAGTCTTATCTCTCAAACCTTTATGGTTTAAGAGATATTCACAAGCAAAGTTTCCCCTCCTGCCCCTTTTACCTAGTGTAAGCCATCTCTTCTCAGATGTGGAATCCAGTCCATAGACCAGACAGATAACAACATGACACAATCTTCTTCCTATGAGAACAAGTTTTTCAGGTTTTTCCCTTATCTTAATTGAAGATTGTCCCTCTCTGCAGTCTTCCTGGGCACCTCCCTTCTGCTCTGGCTGAACAGTGTTACATCAGTAAAAGGGGTGGGAGGATGATACTTTGTCATTGAATTACTCTTGAACTACAACTCTGACAGAATTGAAATAACACTCTCCATGGCCCAAATACTACGATAATTAATTAGAGCTGCTTTTATTATGAAACATTACTATCCCTTTAAGTGCTTGCTGATTATATTGTTGTGGGTGTGTGTATGCTGAGGACTAATGTGTGTACTGAGGACTTAGATGTATGTGTGCTGAGGACATAAGTGTGTACTGAGCATGCGTTGAGGACCTAGGTATGTGCGTGTGCATGTGTGTGTGATGAGGAGGTGTGCCGGTGGTGCATTTACTGAGGATGTAGGCATGTGTGAACTGAGGAAGGAGATCTGCACGTACTATGGACTGTAATCAGTGAGTAGGCATGTTTGAGTGGTGAGAAGGTGAGTGCATACTTATGAATTAGGTGTGTGTATATATAAGTGTGTGCATGTCTTTGCTGAAGATATAGATTTATACTTACAAAGAGTGTTTGTACTGAATAAAGGCATATGTGTGCGTTTGTATACAGGCTGAAGAGGTATGGATGTATGTACTATAAGCAGGGCCGGATTTACATCTCAGGAGCCTGTAGGCACAGAAATCTGAAGCACCCCCCTTCATTGGCCTTCTCCACTGGACACCTCCACAATGCTCCTAATCTCCACATTGTCCCCCATCAGCTCCATATTTCCCTCACATTGCCTCCATCATCTCCACATTGCCCCAATCATCTCCTTATTGCCCTCACATTGCCCCCATCATCTCCACATTGCCCCCATCATCTCCATATTGCCCTCACGTTGCCTCCATGAGCCACTTAAAATGTCATCTTAATCTTAAAATGGGAATGGGAATGGGATAGGAGTTAGAGGAGGTAATTTATTTATTTCCAATTCCGCTTCCACACAAACAACATGGCCGTTACGGATACCCAGTAACCTATTCATACCCGGTCCCCAGCGGCGGTGCACAGCCGTCTGGCTTACATCAGTCAAGGGGGTTAAATACAGTGGGGCCTATGCCAACCATGCTGGCAACAACTTGCTCCTCTCTGCCTACTGCTCAGGATGTCACGTCATGAGCGCAGTTACGTTGTTCATCCAGGACCATGGTGGGAAGGGCTGCGGCTCCCTGTAGGCTGCACTGTGTGTCTGGGAGGAGGTAGAGGTGGGACAGTATGTCTGTTCTGTTCCGGGACTTCTGAGTGGAGTGATTCAAGTGAGGACTCAACTAAATGGAATGTGGAGTGGCGCCTCATTGACACTGCCTATTCGGCGCAGCTCTTATATCTCAGTTTTAGGTATCATCATGTCACACAGACTCACAGCCCAGCAGCCCAGCATGCATACCCCTACCACCTGTAGTCCACCCAGACATGGATCAAAAGGCTGGCAGGCTAATAAAAAAAAAAAAACCTATCACAATGACAGGTGCTTCTCTGTGGGGTGCGCCTGTAGGCATATGCTTACTCTACCTTATTTTAAATCCGGCCCTGACTATAAGGAGGAAGGCTTGTATTAGCTAAAGAGGTATGTGCTGTATTAAGGAGCTAGGTGTGTGTGAAGTGAGGAAATAAGGGTGTAAATGTGCATTGGAGAATTGGCTTTGTGCAAACCTACTGCAAAAAGTAAATCTAATCATTAGTGGGTGTGTCTTTGTGTGAGTGTGTGTATATGTATTTCTTTGTATGAGTGAGTGTGTAACTGCCTTTATGTGAGAGTGTGTCACCATGGACAACATAACAATTTATGTCAGTATACTGCTAAAATAATAGAAATGCATGTAATAAATTATCATTATTCCTTTAAAGGAGAACTAGCGACTTCTAGTAATAACTGCTCACTTACCTTACTATGACCCAAAAATACTAACGACCTTTGTTCAAGACATACCGTCTTTATTCAGTCCTGGAAGTTATGCTCATGAAGGCAGCCATGACAGTTACTGGCAGTTTTTTCAAACTGCAGAACTTACATAGTAACATAGTAATTTAGGTTGAAAAAAGACTTGTGTCCATCTAGTTCAACCTTTTCCTATTCCTGTTTACCATCGTTGATCCAAAAGAAGGCAAAAAAAAAAAAAAAAACCCTCAATTAGCAATTTAAAATTCTGCCTTGAATGGGGGGAAAAAAATTCCTTCTTGATTCCAAATGGCAATCAGATTTCTCCCTGGATCAACAAGCCCCAACTAAATATTAATCCCAATACTAACGTACATAGCCCTCTATGTTATGCTCTTTTAAATAAGTATCCAGGCCCCTTTTAAAGGCATCTAATGTATTCGATAGCACCGCCTCCTCAGGCAGTGAATTCCATAACTTTATTGTCCTTACCGTAAAGAAACCCTTCCGCTGTTGTAGATTAAATCTCCTTTCCTCAAGTCTAAGCGGGTAGCCCCTTGTCCTGTGTACTGTTCTGTTAATGAACAGGTCTTTGGAGAGCCCTTTGTATGGGCCCTGAACATATTTATATAGTGTTATCATATCCCCTCTAAGTCGCCGTTTCTCTAGTGTGTAACTTGACCCTTTATTACCAGACTAGTTGAACAGCCCGTTACACGGGCCACAGTGCCACTGCCACCCGGTCGCGGGCCAGTCACGCGCAGTAGAAACTGTCTGTGCCATGGCTGATACAGAGCTGGACGCTCATTCGGAGCGCCCAGCTCTGTATCAGCCGCGGTGCGGGCAGTCTCTACTGCAGCATGCTCAGCAGTGTCTACTGCGCATGTCGCGGCGTTACACACGATTTAGCGAATTATTATATAGGATATGCAGGCAATGCATTGCAAGTCTATGCTTTGTTGAGCCGACTGTTACTTAGAAGGTTAAGTTCACCAAATCAGTGAGCAGAGTTTGAGGTCAAGTTGTCCTACCAACACCTCTGAGCTGCATGGGCAAGTCACTAAAGGGAGAGTAATGTATCAAAATAAAAGCAGCTCCAATTAATCTTAATAGTATTTGGGCCATAGAGAGTGTTATTTCAATTATGTCAGAGTTGTATGATAAAGTATCCCCCTCCCACCCCTTTTACCTAGTGTAAGCCATCCCCCTCAGATGTGGAATCTGGTCCTGGGACCAGACATGTCACAGCAAGGGACAATCTTCTTACTGTGAACATAAGGAAAACCCTGCCACCCCCTTGACAGGTTTTTCCTTATGATCACTGAAGATTGTCCCTCTCTGAGATCCATCCAGACAGTCTTGCTGCTCTGAGGTGAGCAGTGTTACATCAGTAAAAGGGGCGGGAGGGGGAAACTTTATCATTCAATTACTCTTGTACTACAAATCTGACAGTATTGAAATAACACTCTCCATGGTCCAAATATTATGAAGATTAATTGGAGCTGTTTTTATTATGAAACATTACTATACCTTTAAAGTCCAGTATTCCATGTGGCCTGAATTTTTCTGGTGGTGCTGTTGATACAAGAGTTTGTGGAGGGTTCTGTCAGTGGCAATAATTCTTTCCAGAGTTCTGTAGCAACAGCACCACCATACTATTTCAGGCCACGGAAGTATTGCATCCTCAAAAACTCAGGTTTGTGTTGCAGTAATTTTGTTTTATTCATGAAGAAGGACACTACAATATATGTATTTTTCATTTTAGCAGATACTTTCCCTTTCATAACTGCCAGTGGATGATGCTAACTGTAGTTCAACAGCAGCTGGTAAGCCACAGTTTGCATATCATGGTTAACAGTCTGGTTGGACAAGTCTATAGTTGGAGGTTAGAGGCATTTTGGGGTTTGATTCAGTCATAGTGATTAGATGGATCTTAGGCAAGGTAGGCAATCTAGGGATTTCCATGTATTACTATCCCTTAAACCCTGATTGAAGATGCTATAGCAAAGGCGAAATTCATAGAGGGTCAGAAGGATTTTTTGGCCATAGCAAGGTAAGCGGGAGTTATTAAAATTATTAGGAGAGGGTTTGAAAAGGGACAATAACATCACTTATTGCATAAACACAGCTACTGCAACCCTATGTAGTCTCCTTAAAAGACCTTTCGTTAGCCTCCAATTAACACTATGACAAGATGAACATCATGAATAAAACTGATGCTATTGTGCTCATTTATGTTCTTTGCCAGGAATGGATTAGACAAGGCAATAGTTTATGGGAAGGAGAAGGCCTTGGCAGATATCCAGGCTTCTGGGGAAGGATTAGTGAAACTGTTCATTGTTGCTTAATGTTTGCTTGTTGGTCAACGAACCTTAGATAAGGTATCAGAGTCCCAAGCATAGATCTATAAACAAGGTCATGAGTGACAAGCAAAATAAAAAAAAAAAAATTGACAAAAATCTCTCCTCCATCCAGAATACGGTGATATGTATTAATTGCTCACGATATATTTTACAGACATGTAACGGAATTTAACCCTTTAAAGGGGAACTCTCACCGCTTAATGTTCCATCTGAGTAAATCTTCAGTCCATTATATCTAGGGCTATATTGCATGAAATAAAAGAAAAATAAAAAAAAAATAAAATTGAAGATTTACTCAGATGGAACATTAAAGTGGATATATCACATATAGATATCTAATGCTCATTAGTTAGAGCATTTAGCGAAAAAGTTTAATATGTTAGTCATTTTTGAAAAAAAAACTATCTACGCAAAAATTCAAGTTTAAAAGGTGCCCAGCAGCCTACTTCCGCTTGCCGCACAGAGGCTTCTCCCGTCCCATTACCCAGCATCCTCTGATGACGGAGGATGTCTGTCTCTAAGCTGGAGTGATCTCATTGGCTAGATATCGATCTCTGTCAATGAGATCGTTCCAGCTTAGAAAAAGAAAACCTCCGTCATTGGAGGATGCTGGGTAGTGGGACGGGAGCAGAGGCAGTGCTGCAAGCAGGAAGTGGGCTGCTGGGCACGTTTTAAACTTGAATTTTTGAGCAGATAACTTTTTTTTTTTTAAATGACTAACATATTAAACTTTTTCACTAAATGCTCTATCTAATGAGCATTAGATATCTATATGTGATAGATCCACTTTAAGATAAGAAGAACTTTAATAGAGGTGAGAGTTCCCCTTTAAGGACCAGAGTTTTGTGTAAACAGTAGTGAATGCAATGCTTTGTACAATCCTTTGAACTTTAACACCTTAACCCCTTAATGACCCTTGACGTGCCAGAACTGTCACTCCTGTCCTGGCATTTAAGGATCGGTGACAGTCCTGGCACATCATGGAATTCTGGCATGGTAGTGAGGCTGCATGCAGCTCTTCCATTCCAGAATCCTTTGGGCACTACAGATCAGGTGGTCGTTAAGGGGTTAAGGACCAGTGACCTGCCAGCATCGTCACGTGTGTTCATACATTAAGGACCAGTGACGGTACTGGCACGTCATGACTTTTTTAACACAGTGCTCCTGAGGTCACGCTGTGATCATGCAGAGAGTCTAAAATCCAAGATCGGTGAGGTCGGTTCCAGCGTCTGTTTTGGCGAGTCGGTACATGTGATCACTCACATGTACCAGCTCCCCAAATGTAGTCGGCTTACTTTTAAAAGGTCGCACGCAAAAGAGTGTGCAACCTCATCGTGCAGTAATCGTTGTAATGCTGAAAATGGCGACCTGACAACCTTTCCTTGAGGACAAGAATATTAAATGGTCTGGCTCAGAAGATGATCAGCATAGCTATTAATCATAAATTAGTGGTAATATTGACAAACCACATGAGTACCCATCCAATTCTACCCAAGGGTAGAGGTGCTTGGGTGCTCGGTCCTCTAGACCAGAGGTTCTCAACCCATGCCCTCAGTGGCCACTAACAGGTCAGGACTTAGGAATTTCACTGCTAGAGCACAAGTGTGTTGATCAGAGGCTCAGTTGTATTGATTAACTCACCTGTGCTCTTAAAAGGAAATTCTAAAATCCTGGCCTGTTAATAGCCACTGAGAGCACAGGATGAGGACCACTACTCTAGACTGTAGTGATAGTATGTCTAGATACAATCTCAAAGAAACATATGCATCAAAGGATGATAAACAAATAGCCAGATCAAATAATAAAATATAGACAATAGTCTCTATTATAAATATCAAAAAAGTATATATTAAAAGTACATAGTAAAACAGTTCTTTTTCCAAACAGTTTTTTGTTATTGGTATCTGTAAATCTATCTAATTTTCAGTTTCAATCTTTTCCCAAGTCTTTGTGGTTAGCACTTAGGTCTATTTCCATAGGGGATCTCTTTCAGATTACTCTGCCTGGGGATGCTGCCCTCAATAACGTAGGTGGACAACGTAAACTCTCTAGAAGAAAACACAAAACAAAGGGAGCAAACCCTCTAAGAGAGTATTTGTTGGCAATGTATATATATGGTACAATGCCCCCCTTCCAATCTCTGCTCACCAGACCAATAATTATTTCGCAATGATAAAAATGGTGACCTGAGAATCTTGCACTGCATGAAAGCGCAAGATTCTGAGGTTGCACTATAAAACGTTGCAATCAAGCTCAAGTTAGTGTAGAGGACTCACCCCCTGGCGCTGCTCCCTTCTATTATGTTGCTGTCTCAGTACTGCTTCCTGTCTCAGTACTGTGGTGCTGGCAGAGTGAAGTAACCTCCTCCTCCGCTCTGCCCGTGCAGCATGGATTTTTTTTAAGAAATTAAATATTGATGTTCTTGAAAAAGCTAATTAAGTTAGAATTCATAATTTTTTTCCCTTGGGTGCTTGTGTCGGTTCAGTTAAGATGTTGGTGGGTTCATCTCTGGATCAGCAGCTTGAGCATCTAGGAAACCTTGATGCGTGATTTAGTAGCTGTCATCTGAACTGGAGATTTAGCCAACAATGCAAACCTTTGTGTACTCCCCCAGTGAAGTATTAAACGGACGGTAGATGCATGTCCCCAGCTTTCTCCTAAAGCAGGTACCAACATGGATGGATTCAAGTACTCATCTGGTTTAAGCCCTGTAAGAGAGTATCTGATGGCAATGTTTATATATGGTACAATGCCCCCCTTCCAGTCTCTGCTCACCAGACCAATAATTATTTCGGACTCTCATAAAGGTAGTAGATCTCTTTCCTCCAGTCTCCTCCTTTTTCTCCACAGAACGTATCACCGCCAATAATCCAAAATTGATTTGTTAAGATAAAATCAAAGACTCATACTTGATACAAACAGTATTATATATATATAAAATCGCCCAACGCGTTTCGTATCCCTATGTATGGACACTTCTTCAGGGGAACAATAAAAAAGCCTTCAATATCTCAATATACATAAAAATACAATAAATCATATTTTAATACCTTTCGCAATCCCGTTTTTATTTCCTCATGATTCCCCCATTGCGTTAGTCCATCATGTCCGCTCCCAGTGACACACAGGCAGACTCTGATGACCTCACTTCCTGTAACCATAATGCACAGAGGTCTCGGATGTCTGCGTCTCATCAATGGAACGCATGAATCAGCTTAAACAGATATGTGGGCATATATCACCATCTGTAGTTATAGTTCTAAACACACAATAAATTATTAGTGTTGAGCGAGCATGCTCGGCCGATGCTCGGATCGGCTCGAGCATCGCTCTGCTCGGCACATGGCGGTACTCGTACGAGTACCGCATGTGCTCGCCCGCCATGTTCGGGTCTCCTCCCCGCACGTTTTGCGGCTGCTGCGCAGCCAATAAACGTGCAGGGAGGCTCTGACATCGGTGTAATGCCAGCAGCCATGTTGGCTGCTGGCATTACACTGATTGGCTGGCCAGAACCCGTGGTCGGGTGCTGTATAGCACCTGACCATCGAGTTCGGCTCAGTCTGAGCCAGGGAGAGCTGAGGATAGGAAGGGAAAGGCAGTGTAGGGAGGAAAAAAAAAAATTGTGAAAAAAAAGAACCAAAAGTCCTTTTTAGGACTACTGTGTGTGGGGGCAGCAGGTTATTTTGTGTGGGGGGAAAAAAACAAAAAAAAAAAAAAAAAAATATTCTGTTTAGTGTGAAAAGTTGCAGATTAGAGCACATTCTGTTTAGTGTGCACAGTTGCAGATTAGAGCACATTCTGTTTAGTGTGCAAAGTTGCAGATTAGAGCACATTCTGTTTAGTGTGCAAAGTTGCAGATTAGAGCACATTCTGTTTAGTGTGCAAAGTTGCAGATTAGAGCACATTCTGTTAAGTCTTCAAACTAAAATATCAAAGTCACATATTCCATTCAGTGTGCGTCGCCGCAGTTTAGCAGCACATTCTGTGTACTGTGCAGAGTTGCAGAATAGGAAGAAATACTGTTAAGTCTTCAAACTAAAATATCAAAGTCACATATTCCATTCAGTGTGCTTCGCCGCAGTTTAGCAGCCTATTCTGTGTACTCTGCACAGTTGCAGAATAGGAAGAAATACTGTTAAGTCTTCAAACTAAAATATCAAAGTCACATATTCCATTCAGTGTGCTTCGCCGCAGTTTAGCAGCCTATTCTGTGTACTGTGCAGAGTTGCAGAATAGGAAGAAATACTGTTAAGTCTTCAAACTAAAATATCAAAGTCACATATTCCATTCAGTGTGTTTCACCGCCGTTTAGCAGCCTATTCTGTGTACTCTGTACAGTTGCAGAATAATAAGAAATACTGTTAAGTTTTCAAACTCAAATATTAAAGTCACATATTCCATTCAGTGTGTTTCACCGCCGTTTAGCAGCCTATTCTGTGTACTCTGCACAGTTGCAGAATAGGAAGAAATACTGTTAAGTTTTCAAACTCAAATATTAAAGTCACATATTCCATTCAGTGTGTTTCACCGCCGTTTAGCAGCCTATTCTGTGTACTCTGCACAGTTGCAGAATAGGAAGAAATACTGTTAAGTTTTCAAACTCAAATATTAAAGTCACATATTCCATTCAGTGTGTATCACCGCCGTTTAGCAGCCTATTCTGTGTACTCTGCAGAGTTGCAGAATAGTAAGAAATACTGTTAAGTTTTCAAACTCAAATATCAAAGTCACATATTCCATTCAGTGTGTTTCACCGCCGTTTAGCAGCCTATTCTGTGTACTCTGTACAGTTGCAGAATAATAAGAAATACTGTTAAGTTTTCAAACTCAAATATTAAAGTCACATATTCCATTCAGTGTGTTTCACCGCCGTTTAGCAGCCTATTCTGTGTACTCTGTACAGTTGCAGAATAATAAGAAATACTGTTAAGTTTTCAAACTCAAATATTAAAGTCACATATTCCATTCAGTGTGTTTCACCGCCGTTTAGCAGCCTATTCTGTGTACTCTGTACAGTTGCAGAATAATAAGAAATACTGTTAAGTTTTCAAACTCAAATATTAAAGTCACATATTCCATTCAGTGTGTTTCACCGCCGTTTAGCAGCCTATTCTGTGTACTCTGTACAGTTGCAGAATAATAAGAAATACTGTTAAGTTTTCAAACTCAAATATTAAAGTCACATATTCCATTCAGTGTGTTTCACCGCCGTTTAGCAGCCTATTCTGTGTACTCTGTACAGTTGCAGAATAATAAGAAATACTGTTAAGTTTTCAAACTCAAATATTAAAGTCACATATTCCATTCAGTGTGTTTCACCGCCGTTTAGCAGCCTATTCTGTGTACTCTGTACAGTTGCAGAATAATAAGAAATACTGTTAAGTTTTCAAACTCAAATATTAAAGTCACATATTCCATTCAGTGTGTGTCACCTCCGTTTAGCAGCCTATTCTGTGTACTCTGCACAGTTGCAGAATAGGAAGAAATACTGTTAAGTTTTCAAACTCAAATATTAAAGTCACATATTCCATTCAGTGTGTTTCACCGCCGTTTAGCAGCCTATTCTGTGTACTCTGCAGAGTTGCAGAATAGGAAGAAATACTGTTAAGTTTTCAAACTCAAATATTAAAGTCACATATTCCATTCAGTGTGTATCACCGCCGTTTAGCAGCCTATTCTGTGTACTCTGCACAGTTGCAGAATAGTAAGAAATACTGTTAAGTTTTCAAACTCAAATATTAAAGTCACATATTCCATTCAGTGTGTTTCACCGCCGTTTAGCAGCCTATTCTGTGTACTCTGTACAGTTGCAGAATAATAAGAAATACTGTTAAGTTTTCAAACTCAAATATTAAAGTCACATATTCCATTCAGTGTGTATCACCGCCGTTTAGCAGCCTATTCTGTGTACTCTGCAGAGTTGCAGAATAATAAGAAATACTGTTAAGTTTTCAAACTCAAATATTAAAGTCACATATTCTGTGTAAGATGAAGAAGGCGGGTAAAAAGGGACGGGGAAGTGGACGTGATCCTGAAAGTTCAGGGCGCGGGTCAGGACGCGGAGAAACTGTGCCTGGTGCCAGAGCACAAGAAAGAAAGACATCCACCATACCTAGCTTCATGTGTAATTTTACAGGGCGTCGCAGGACATCACTCTCGAGGTCCGACCACTGCGAACAGGTGGTCGGTTGGATGACAGCTGATACTGCTTCCAGTCGGTTAAGCACCACCCTGTCTTCCACCAAGTCCACTCTCAGTAGCCAAGAGTCTGGTCAACATAATCCTCACTCTGATCATCCTTCCTCCCACCATACACGGTCTGGTCAAAGAAGTGATCCCACACTGGGATATAGAGAGGAGCTCGTCTCATCACCAATCCTTCATTTGACCCTCTCTCCAAGCACGCTTGCAGAGGAACATGACATCTTGTGCCCTGATTCACAACCTCTAGAGGCTACCCAATCACAAGAAGATGACAGATGTGAACGGCATTTAAGGTCAAAGGAAGTAGTGGATGATGATGATGATGATGAGACACAGTTGCCATTAAATCAACCACTATTTCCGTCTCAAGACCTTGTTGAGGAGAATGTTATACAGTTGTCAATGACTGAGTATGTGGTGGGATCAAGACTTGAGGAGGATGATCAGAGTGAGGAAGTGGAGGAGGACTTGGTGGACGATGAGGTGACTGACCCCACCTGGGAAGGTGTAGAGCCGAGCGATGACAGCAGTCCTGAGGGTGAGCCATCTGCAGCACCGCAACAGGCTGGAAGAGGCAGTGGTGTGGCTACAGAAAGAAGGCGGACCGCACCAAACCGGCCCGCAAATGTTCCACGGAGCACCCCCTTGCGTAAATCTACCTTGCCAAGGGGTAGGTGTTCCGCGGTATGGCGTTTTTTTAAGGAAAGTGCGGACGACAAAAGAATTGTAGTTTGCAACCTGTGCCACACCAGAATGAGCCGAGGCATGAACACTAGAAACCTCACCACCACCAGCATGATCCGACACATGGCATCCAAGCACCGTAGTAAGTGGGAGGAACGCCTGGATCGCCCATCTGTGTCTGCAGGCCACACCACTGCCTCCTCTTCCCCTGTTTTCGGTGCCGGCCAATCGCCTGTCGAAGGCGCATGCCCGCATACCTCCCGCCCTGCACCTGTAGCATCTGAAGCACCATCAGCGACCACATCCACTTCCCTGTCCCAGCACAGCGTCCAAATGTCGTTACCCCAGGCATTTGAGCGCAAGAGAAAGTACCCAGCCACCCACCCACAGGCCATAGCACTAACCTCACACCTTTCAAAATTACTGGCCATCGAAATGCTGCCATTTAGGCTTGTGGACACTGAGTCCTTCCGCAGCCTGATGGCAGCAGCTGTCCCTCGGTACGCGGTCCCCAGCCGCCACTACTTTTCCCGGTGTGCCATCCCCGCATTACACCACCATGTGTCCCGTAACATCACCCGTGCCCTGACCAACGCAGTTACTGGGAAGGTCCACTTAACGACTGACACATGGACAAGTGCTTGTGGCCAGGGACGCTACATTTCCCTGACGGCACACTGGGTGAATGTCGTGGAGGCTGGGAGCGACTCGGACCCTGGGATGGCACGGGTGCTACCCACGCCGAGGATTGCGGGCCCTACCTCCATCAGGGTTTCCACCAGCACCTACGTTATTGGCTCCTCCTCCTCCGTTTCCACCTCCGAATTCTCTACACACAGCGCCACTCCCCCATCAGCCAGTAGCTGGAAGCAGTGTAGCACTGCAGTGGGGAAGCGTCAACAGGCCGTGCTGAAGCTGATCTGCCTTGGGGACAAACAGCACACGGCCTCAGAGCTGTTGCAGGGGATTAGTCACCAGACCGAGCAGTGGCTCTCGCCACTCAACCTGCAACCAGGCATGGTTGTGTGTGATAATGGGCGTAACTTGGTGGCGGCTTTGGAGCTCGGCAAGCTCACACACGTACCATGCCTAGCGCATGTATTTAATTTAGTGGTGCAGCGATTTCTAAAAACCTACCCCAATGTGCATGATCTCTTGACCAAGGTGCGCCGCGTGTGTGCACATTTCCGTAAGTCATCAACAGCTTCAGCCGGCCTGTTGAAGCTGCAGCAGCGCTTACAATTGCCAGCTCACCGGCTGCTGTGTGACGTGAGCACGCGCTGGAACTCCACCTTCCACATGTTGGCCCGGCTTTGTGAGCAGCAGAGGGCAGTAGTGGAGTACCAGCTGTTACACGGTCGTCGCCTCTCCGTTCAACTTCCTGTAATCAGAAGTGAGGAGTGGGAATGGATGTCAGACCTCTGCGAGGTTTTACGCAATTTTGAGGAATCGACACAGATGGTGAGCGGCGATAACGCTATTATCAGTGTAACCATCCCACTTCTGTGTCTACTGAAACGCTCGCTGCTCACAATTAAAACCGACGCTTTGCATGTGGAAGAGGTGGAAATGGGGGAGGAAGAGCTTACACAAGGTGATAGCCAGAGCACCCTCACTTCGTCTTCTCAGCGACAATTGGAGGAGGCGGAGGAGGAGGAGGAGGAGGAGGAGGAAGACACGGTTGCCTCCGCTACAGAGGGTAGCCATGGAACTTTAGTTCCATCTCTTCAGCGTGGGTGGGCAGAAGAGGAGGAAGAGGATGAGGATATTGAGAGTCATCCTCCTGGTGAGGACAGCGAAATCTTGACTGTTGGTACTCTGGCACACATGGCTGACTTTATGTTAGGCTGCCTTTCCCGTGACCCACGCGTTGTACGCATTTTAGACAACACGGATTACTGGGTGTTCACCCTTCTGGACCCCCGCTACAAAGAGAATTTCTCATCTCTCATTCCTCCGGTGGAGAGGACAAGCAAAATGTTGCAATACCAGAAGGTTCTTGTCGAAAAATTGCTCCAAAATTTTCCATCTGACAACGCTGGCGGCAGAGTACGTGCTACCTTGGCCAACCGAGAAGGGGAGAAAAGGGGAGCACACAGCAGTTCCGAGAAAGGCAGGGCAACACTCTCCAAGGCGTGGGACACCTTCATGACACCCCGCCAGCACCCTCACCCTGATGCGCAGCCTAGTGTCACAAGGAGGGAAAAGTTTTGGAAGATGGTGAAGGAGTACGTAGCAGACCGTGTCAGCGTCCTCAATGATCCCTCTGTGCCTTACAACTACTGGGTGTCCAAGCTGGACACGTGGTATGAACTGGCACTCTACGCCTTGGAGGTGCTGGCCTGCCCTGCCGCCAGCGTTCTGTCTGAGCGGGTATTTAGTGCTGCTGGTGGCATCATAACAGATAAGCGTATCCGCCTTTCCACCGACAATGCTGATAGGTTGACACTTATAAAAATGAACAAGGCCTGGATTTCCCCTGACTTCTCCACTCCACTGGAGGAAAGCCCCGGGGGAACATAAACTCACTTTATATATGTTATTTACAATGATGTGAATACTCTGTATTCCCATTCACCCCTTCCACCCAAAAAACGGGTATATGGTTGACTCTTAATCTTCTCATCCTCCTCCTCCTCTTCCATATGCCCTGTGCTATAATTTTTATATAGGGCCAGCTCACCAGCGGGCCCTGTGATATAATTTTTATATAGGGCCAGCTCACCAGCGGGCCCTGTTTGCCAATTTTTATATAGGTCAGCTCACCAGCGGGCCTTCTCATATAATGTTTTATTGGGTCAGCTCTCTAGCGGGCCCTCTCATATAATGTTTTATAGCGTCAGCTCACTAGCGGGCCTTCGCATATAATGTTTAGGATGGTCAGCTCTGCAGCAGACCCTCACCCATAATGTTTTAGATGGTCAGCTCAGCGCACGTTTCCCTCTTAATCATGGCCTCAGTTCAATAAAATCAAGGAAATTTTGGGGAGAATTTGCCTCTGTGCACGTTTCCCTCTTAATCATGGCCTCAGTTCTGAAAATCAAGGAAATTTTTGGGAGAATTTGCCTCTGCGCACGTTTCCCTCTTAATCATGGCCTCACTTCCGAAAATCAAGGAAATTTTTGGGATAATGTGCAGATGATATACAAGTAAATATACAGCAAATATTGTTTGGTAACAATTTTTCGCCTAAAGTCGTTTTTATTTTCCTTTTTGTGTGTTTTATGGTCAGTCTGTAAAAATGGCATACTACGGGCGAAAGATCGTTCCCAGCAGCGATGTTGGAGTCCAAGATGCATCCAGACATCCTCCCTATGCTGTCCCTGAACCATTTCTGTGGTGTTTCCATAATTTTCTGCCCTTTTCCTATGGACCAGGCACCCTCCCCTCATCAGAGCAGGGGGTGCCTGGTGTAATGCTCGAGTCCTCCCATTGACTTCAATGGGGCTCGGGTGCTCGGCCGAGCACTCGAGCCTCAGGGGGTGCTCGGTCAGAGCACCCGAACACCCGAGCATTGGGGTGCTCGCTCATCACTATAAATTATATATCAAAAAGATCCCCTAACAACATAAATAACTAGCTGGTATTCCCATACACTATGCTTAAAACATTATGTTAACATAGTGTATTGTAATACTCCTATCTCTCTTCAATATGGACATATTTCATAGAAAACTCTATGTATAGGGGATAAAACTAATAACTGATAGCAACAGTAAAGGCTCATTAATATACATACATGAAAGGTCAAGTTGTCATTCTTTTCCTTTTTCCTAGCTCAAATACCACAGATCTATCTCCTCAGTCAAACCATTAGGTGTTAAAGAATTAAGTGTGTATATCCAAAGTGCTTCCTTCCTACACAGTAAACTGAACCTATTGGGAACAGACCTAAGGATAAAATCAATTCCCTTCACTACCATATTTTCCAGACTACCTCGTGAGCACTCATTAAAATGCTTTGGAACACTATGATCTATTTGCTTTTTCTGGATGTTTCATCTGTGTTCACCTAGGCGTTCTCTTAAGGTTCTTGTTGTTCTTCCAGTGTAATTCTTTCCACACCCGCAAGTGATCAAATAAATAACATATGACGTGCCACAGCTAATGTAATGATCTATTTCAAAAACTTTCTTTTGTTGTGATATTGTAAAAGATTTTGTTTTATGATCCATATATTTGCAGTTGAGACAGGATTTAATATTACACCTAAAATTCCCTCTTATACTATCACCTGTTCTCCATACAGATTTTATTTGATTCTTTTCTATTTTCTTCGGTTTGCTTGGCAGAATATAAAATTTCACATTACGGGCTCTGCGGAATATAACTCTACTTTTTATTGATAGTTCATCCACCAGCAGTGGGTCTTCTCTTAATATCTCCCAATTCACGTCCAGAATACCTTGTATCTGTTTTACCATTGGATTATATTGGGTTACAAAGCATAGCTGATGTTTTTTATTTATCTTGTTCTTTGGTTTCGGAAGTAATAATTGGTCCCTAGCTAGGTTTTCCGCTTTGAGGATAGAATGATCCAGAAATTCCTCTTTGTAGCCTCTTTCTATAAATTTCTGTTTCATAATTACACACTGCTTCTGAAATTCATCCAAGTTGCTACAGTTCCTCAGTAGTCTACTAAACTGCCCAAAGGGGATGTTACTTTTCCATTTACCTAAATGGCAACTTTGGGCATGCAGGTAATTATTCTTGGACACCTCCTTCACATATACTGTGCTCATAATATTAGTATTTTCTATATACAATTGACGATCCAAAAACTTAATCCTTTCTTCATCCATCTCCCATGTGAACTGGATTCCTTTAGTGTTGGAATTAAAGAATTGTATCATAGATTCCAATTCTCCTCTGGTTCCTTTCCAGGCAAGAAGAACATCATCTATAAAACGGCCATAGTATACCAGGTTCACCCCCCATATTATTCCACACCTGTTCTTCCTCCCAATAACCCATGAATAAGTTGGCATAACTAGGGGCGAACCTGGTCCCCGGATCTGCAAATAGAATCTATTCTGGAATGTAAAATAATTGTGGCTCAATATGAACTGGACTCCTTTAAGGATAAATTCTTTTTGTGCCAACGGTAATGTTGTATCCAAATCCAGAAAGTGTGCCACTGACTCCAGACACAGGTGATGTTGAATAGATGTGTATAGGGACATATCGTCTAGAGTAGCCATGCAAAAAATGGTCCAAAAATGCAGACAAGTTTGAGGTAAGGCTGTTCATATCCGAGATTATTGGTCATCCCGGGGGATTTTCTAGCCTCTTGTGCACTTTGGGTAGATGGTAAAAGAAAGCCTTATTCGGACTAGATATAAATATAAAATTGACTTCATCTTGACTAATGATATTTCTTGACAGGGCTTCTTGTAATAAGGACTTGAATGATTTGAGATATATATCCGTAGGATCTGACTCTAAAATGTGATAAGAGTTGCAATCTCCTAATAGCCTATATCCCTCCTGTAGATAATCAGTGGTGTTCTGGACCATCAATGCTCCTCCCTTATCTGCTTCTCGCAACGTAATTATATCCATTGTCTTCAGTTCTTGTAGGGCCTTTCTCTCTCTTCCTGTTATGTTATTTCCTCTCTTTGTTCTTTTACCTATAAGATTATTAAAATCATGTAACACTCTCTTATAAAAGGTTTCCACAAATGGGCCCTTAAAATTCGAAGGATAAAATTTAGATTTGCCCCTAAGTTGGTACGTATAAAGGTGTTTTCTCTAGTCTCCATCTCACCTCTTCCATAGAGTTCTCACTTTTCATTCAATTCATATGGATTTTTTATATTCCTATCTTCTGGGCCAACTTCATTTTTCTTACTATTAAAAAACCGTTTCAACGTCAGTTTTCTTTGAAATTGGTTTAAATCCACAAAGAAATTACATTTGTTAGGATGCTGATTGGGAGCAAAAGCCAAACCTTTTTGTAAGAGTGATACTTGGCTACTAGTGATGGTAATGGATGACAAATTAATTATACCATTTCTTGCACTACCTGAATTAATTGTTTCGTTTTTGCTTCCTTTTTTCTTTTTACCTCCTCTACACCCTCTATACCTTCACCCAGCTCTTTTCTTCTTTTGTTTTTTTTTTGTTGGACTTCTCCCAAAGTGTTTGGATGGGATTCTTCATTTTCGATGTTGTTAATATAGTTGGTCCCAAAAAAGACACAAAAGTCGATGGAACTGAAGAGTTATCATCCATTTCCACTCTCGAATAAGCTTAAACCAGATGAGTACTCAAATCCATCCATGTTGGTACCTGCTTTAGGAGAAAGCTGGGGACATGCATCTACCGTCTGTTTAATACTGCACTGGGGGAGTACACAAAGGTTTGCATTGTTGGCTAAATCTCCATTTCAGATGACAGCTACTAAATCACGCATCAAGGTTTCCTAGATGCTGAAGCTGCTGATCCAGAGATGAACCCACCAACATCTGAACTGAACCAACACAAGCACCCAAGGGAAAAAAATTATGAATTCTAACTTTATTAGCTTTTTCAAGAACATCAATATTTAATTTCTTAAAAAAAAATCCATGCTGCATGGGCAGAGCGGAGGAGGAGGTTACTTCACTCTGCCAGCACCACAGTACTGAGACAGCAAGCAGTTCTGAGACAGCAACGTAGCAGAAGGGAGCAGCGCCAGGGGGTGAATTTTCTGCACTAACTTGAGCTTGATTGCAACGTTTTATAGTGCAACCTCAGAATCTTGCGCTTTCATGCAGTGTGAGATTCTCAGGTCACCATTTTTATCATTGCGACATGGTGAATGCATGATGAGGTTGCATGCTTTTTTGTTTGCAACCTTTTAGAAGTACCAATGTAGTCTATCCGGTCCTTTAGGGTACAAGTATGCACAGTCTGCTGCTCGTTAAGGGGTTAAAGGTTAATGTAGTAAAGTCCTTGTCTACAGAAATCGTTGTGAGCCAATTACATACTATGAAGACCTAATGAATTTAAAGTGGCAGTGCCTTCTAGGATAAATTTCAAATATAGCAATAAAATGTTAACCCTTTGAGTGTCAGAGAGGTATTCATATACTCGAAGGGTTAAAGGAGAACTAACAACTCCTAATAATAACTAACCACCACTTTCCTCACTCTGACCAGAAAATACTAATGGCCCCATGAATGTTGTCCTTGTGCCGTTTGTTTAAGAGATAACATCTGCAGTCAGTCCTGGACATTATGTCCATGGAGGCGGACATTGCAGTTACTGGAAGTTTTGTCAGACTGAAACAGACAATGCATGAGACTACTTAAAGAGATAGTAATACTTAGGGTTGCTCCGATACTGGTATCTGTATTGGTGCCAATACCGGCATTTGCGCGAGTACTCGCGCAAATGAGGCCGATGCCAGCACCGATACCGTGTGTCAGGGTTGGTGCAGCAGAGAGGGAGCTCGGGGAGCTGCTCACAATGCTCACCGGTCGCCTCCGTCCCTCTGCAGCCTTGGAGCGTTGCCGCGGGTTACCATGGCAATGCTCCGACGCTGACCTCTGCCGGGGCTCGCGAGAGAACAGTGAGCACCCAGCAGAGGAGGGTAAGGCAGGTAAAGGGGGATCAATAGAGGCAAGATGGGGTGAAG
Organism: Rhinophrynus dorsalis; assembly: GCA_037306005.1. Classification (NCBI taxonomy): domain Eukaryota; kingdom Metazoa; phylum Chordata; class Amphibia; order Anura; family Rhinophrynidae; genus Rhinophrynus; species Rhinophrynus dorsalis. The sequence continues at coordinate 529,150,910 of CM074721.1, forward strand.
AAAGAGGCAGAGAGACGGGTCAAGAGGCAAAAGGAGGGGGATCAGGAGACAAAAGGAGGAGGGATCAGGAGACAAAAGGAGGGAGGGGGGATCAGGAGACAAAAGGAGGGGGGATCAGGAGACAAAAGGAGGGAGGGGGGATCAGGAGACAAAAGGAGGGGGGATCAGGAGACAAAAGGAGGGAGGGGGGATCAGGAGACAAAAGGAGGGGGGATCAGGAGACAAAAGGAGGGGGGCCAAGAAGAGACAAAAGGAGGGGGGATCAGGAGACAAAAGGAGGGGGGCCAAGAAGAGACAAAAGGAGGGGGCATCAGGAGGGAGAGACAGAAAGAGTCAAGAGGGTGGGATCAAGAGTCAAGGAGGGGGAGAAAGGGGGATCAAAAGGAAGAGAAAAAGCCAAAGCAAAAGAGGGGGGCTCAAGAGGGGGAGAATGAAGCAAAAGGTGGGAATCAAGAGGGGGAGAAAGAGGCAAAAGGGGAGAATCAAGAGTCAAGAGGTGGTGTGTATATAATATAATAGACTTTAGGTACTTGGAAAAATGGCAAATAACCGAAAGCAAAGTATCGGTAATTGGTATCAGCAAGTACTTTAAAAAAGTATCGGTACTCGTACTCGGTCTTAAAAAATTGGTATTGGTGCATCTCTACTTAAAATGTAAAAAAATATATATTGTAGCGTTTATCCCCCTGAGTAAAGCAAGGGAACTCCCACTGCTGAGAGATATTTTATTAAAAAATTATAACAGCTCAAACTTGAATTTTTTAGGTGCAATATCACAGTGGCCTGAAAATTTACAGTGGTGCTGTTGCTACACCATCCTATAGAGATTTATGGTCTATGGACCAGAGCAGTCCATAGGATGGTGTAGGAACAGCGCCACTGTACATTTTCAGGCTACTCTGATATTGCAAAATAGAAAGGGTAGAGAGACAGCGCACCAAAGATCTAAGTGCATGGACTCTCCAACTCACCTTCTCCTCTCATTTCCTTACTCGGTAACACAGATTTTCCCCCAGGTCTCCTAACTCCTGAATCTTTTGCGCCTCTAATACATAATGGTCTTCATACTCTTGAACATCTCTTTCCTCTTCTGTCATCCCGGGCTCATCTTCGACGCCGAATCCTAACCCGCTCGACTCTCTCTCGCGCTTCTCTTACCGGCAACTGCGCAGCTGGTTCCTTACCACTTGCTCCAATGGCTCTCTTCCCCATAACCTAACCACGTTTGAAAAACTGATCTCTGGATCTATTCGGCCCCGTCGGCCACTCTCGTTTCTATACAACCTGTTAGCGGTCTCACCCTCCCCCACGAAACCCTATTTCTTCACGGCTTGGGAAAATGATTTATCCATTTTCATTTCGTCTGAACTTTGGACCAAGATTCTTTCCCTCAATTGCCGCCTCCCTAGAGGTTCCCAGTTTAAAGAAATGAACTACAAACTTATCTCTCGCTGGTATATGACCCCACACAAGCTAGCTCTAGCTTTCCCCCACACGTCTTCTTCCTGCTGGAGATGCACAGCAGCGGTTGGGGACATTTATCACATATGGTGGACCTGCCCCATAATCACCCCCTTCTGGTCTGCAATACTATCACATATTCTGCCCTTTCACTAACTCTACTCCCCTCCCCTCTTCTATGCCTTTTCTTAGTGGACTAACGTGCTTCCTACCCTCCACATCTCGCTCCTGTTCTCCACCCTCTTCTTCATATTGCTAAATCGCTAATCCCCATCAAATGGAAATCCTCCTCACCTCCCACGGTTTCCACTTGGTTCGAAGCAGTTGACTCCTGGCTTCACTTGGAACGCTGCCATGCCATTGCCACGCATTCTCTCTCTTCCTTTGAAGAAACCTGGCACCCATGGTTCACCTATCGATCCTCTCTCTCCCCGGAGACTCTGGTCCTCCCATGATTCACTTCATCGCACGTCCCTTGGCCCCCCCCTCCTCTTCGCTTCCCGCTTATGTATGTTTGTCTTCCTTAGGCTGGCATATTCTCCTTTCACCTGCACCCATCGCTGTTAGACCACAACTTCCCATTCCCCCCTCCTTTCCTTGACTCCCCTCCCCCCCTCCACTAAGACACTTTCTATCTGTTCTGCAGCTCCTTCACCAGCTTATTAATTTCCACTGTCCTTCTTTCTTATTGCCATGTCTCCAACACAGTTTCTTACCGCTTTCCTATTGCCTTTTCTGCTCTTTATTCTTTCCCCTGCTCTCTCTTTATATATTCTATATCTTATAATTGTTCATTACAGTTTTTTTTTGACATTTTATACATGTAGTTTTCTTGTTGATTGTGAATGCATGTATATTACGTATCAGTGACCTGATATTGTACTATTGTTTATTCCTTAATAAAATTTACAAAAAAAAAAAAAAGATCTAAGTGCAATATTAAATTAAAAGGAGTATAAGCTTAAAAAGACCAGTGCTCACATGTGGGATAGAAAGAATAAAAATCCGTGCAGGGAATTCTCAAATAATACAAGTATATTTATTTATTAATAGGTAATTCTAAAAAAAAAAAAAAAAAAAAAAAAATAAATAAATAAATAATGATAAAAATATAGTAAGATAAAAAGTAGGTACAAATACACAGTGTATAATAAGCATATACAAATAGTAGCTAAACACACTATCGGCTGCTACATACAGTACACATAAGTAACTATGTTGACCGTCTATTAATTGACTTCTGGAGGATCAAAAGCAACAATAAAGCATGGACGTCTTCCAGAGCATCAAAACCCCACTGTATTTACGGGGATGTGCGTCTTAGAAAGCAGTAAAAGACATATATCACAGGGAAGGAGACAATAGTTCAGGCAGGGTCATGTAGTGACACCCAATTATTCAGATCTGCTTACCAGATTTTTTCTTGTTTGGCTGCATATCGGGTGGTCTTTGTTACAATGTTCCCAAGTCTGCTCCTCGCCCTTCTATGTTGTGTGTCCTCCTGCTTGATATCGTTCCCCCTGTGCTGTGCAGTGCGATGGAGATACGAACTTGCTTGCCTGTTCAACACGTTGTTTGAGAGTAGTTGTCATTTTATAAATATTGCGTGTGGACACTGTTAGATCTCCAGATCGTCAATAAAAGTTCATATAAAGAATCCACTCCAAAAATCCTGGTTAAGTTCAACGCGTTTCGGGGTGATCGGACCCCTTCTTCAGGAACTCCAAGTTTTAGAAAATTAAGGTGCCAAAATGGAGCTAATACTATTTAAAAGACAGTGAGCCAATCAGAAAATAGAAAAAACATGCATACTTATATTCAATCTGTTCACTATCTTAAATAAATATATACACTGATCTTAATCAAATGTCTTACATGTCTAATCAAAGGGTATATATATGCGGTCCTGATTATGAATGATAGACATAAAACGGTACTGTGACCCCCTCGCCTGATGCCCACAATTAAGAAATGCAGAGCGATGTGGCTCTGTATTACAAGACTGCCGATCTGCCGGAGGGAGATCAGTATTCCCTCTGGCAGACCGGTTGTGGGGCATTGTGGAGATTGAGGGACATTGTGGAATGGGCAATGTGGAGATTGAGGGGCAATGTGGTTGAGGGGGCCAATGTGGTCAGGGGGCCCATGGCAATTCTTGCACCAGGGCCCCATGGCTTCTAGTTACGCTTCTGACTCTGAGTGCCAAAGTGGTTTTTAAAGGGATAGTAATACCTAAAATGTAAAAAAAAATATGTTGTAGGGTTTATCCCCCTGAGTAAAACAAGAGTACTCCCACTGCTGAAAGATGTTTCATTCAAAAGTTATTAATTTTCAAAGTTGAATTTTTTAGGTGCAATATCACAGTGGCCTGAAATTGTAGAGTGGCGCTGTTGCTACACCATCCTATGGAGATTTATGGTCCTGAGACCATAGGATGGTGTAGCAACAGCGCCACTGTACAATTTCAGGCCACTGTGATATTGCACCTAAAAAATTCAACTTTGAAAATTAATAACTTTTGAATGAAACATCTTTCAGCAGTGGGAATACTCAGGGGGATCTCTGAACACTCAAAGCTGCAGTTTCTGTCCCTTATAGTTATGCCACTGCCCTCCTGTTCTCTAACCTTTTTATTATGCATTTCTGTAGGTAGTGGGAATGTCTCTGATCTGTGCTGTTTGCTATCCCCCGCGTAACGCAGCATGGAGATGACTCGTGGGCACTACACTGCCCCCAGTGGTAGTTCCAGGTTGTACTGACATTGACAAAGCAAGTCACAGCCCTTGAAGTCACAAACGAGAAGAGGCAGCAGATTCGGGGCTGCCACAAAAACACTCGGGGCTTCAGCTCCCTTAGCCCCCCCCAGCAACGTCCCTGATTGGCACCATAGAATAACATAAGAACTGGAGAGTTTATCACACGGAAGAAGTCATCTCCAGGTTATCACTTCTAATTCATACTTTAGTTCATCGCCTCCCCCAAGATATGCAATAAGATGCAATAAAGAGGGGATGAAGTGGAGATAACGTCTCCAGTTTTATATAAATGATCCAAGTCCTATTTCATTGTATGGATCCTGTAAATTTGGAGAAATCTTAATGTATTAGCTGCATAGAAATACTTAGGACTTGCAGTGTTTATAACTCTGGAAAAGTCATCTCCACTTTATCATCAATTTATCACACTTTAGTGTAACCCCCCCCACACACACACATACAGATTAATTTACATCTCAACAGAATCCAAGAAAATGCATAGAATATAAATATATTTATAGCAGATTTTGAATGGTCTATGAGGGAACATGAAGAAATATTCCTTGATAATGTTATTAACTGCAGTGTAATATAGTATAGTAAATTAGGTTGAAAAAAAACACAAGTCCATCAAGTTCAACCTTTGCTTCATAACCCAGTGACATGAGAGTTTTATGTCTTTCCTGCTGCCAAATAAGTTAGTCTTTATCAGACCTTCCTGTTTTGCCTACTAATACACAGTATAACTCTGTATGTTCCCTTTTGAAAGAACTGTATCTAATCTTCTCTTAAACATATCCATTGTATCTTCCATAACCACATCCTTGGACAATGAATTTCATAACAAACCCTACTGTAAAATACCCCTTCCTCTGCTGAAGTTGAAACCCCCTTTCCTCTAATCTCCTCTAGTCACCTGATCAGGCCTTGGAATAAATAGCTCAGCAGAGAGATCCTTGTATTGACCTTTCATATACTTGTACAATGTGATAAGGTCTGCTCTTAGTCATCTTTTCTCCAGAGTAAATAAACCAAGTTTGTCTAGTTGTTCCTCATATGTCAAGTCCTCCATTCTCTTAATTCATTTTGTTGCTCTTCGCTGTACCCTCTCCAGTTCTAAAATATCCTTTTTCAGGACTGGTGCCCAAAACTGTACTGGATATTTGAGGTGAAGTCTTATCAATGATTTGTACAATGGCAAACTGATGGTATCCACTCTTGCTTCAATACCTCTTTTTATGCAAGACAGGACTTTGTTTGCTCTTGCTACTGCTGTTTGACACTAGTCACTGTTTCCAAGTTTGTAGCTGAAAAGGATACCCAGGTCTTTTCTAGCAATGAGTCCCTTAAAATGATTCCATTAAGTTCATAAGTAGCATTGGGATTTTTTCTGCCATTTTATGTGAATCCCTCTGTAGAGAACAAATATCCTGTTCTGAATTAATTACCATACAATTATTGATATTTTGCTTACTATATCTATTTCCAGGTCATTTATAAACATGTTAAAAAGCAGTGGACCGCAGAGTGAGCCCCTATCGGCCGCTCTTTAGCTGTCAAATCTGGCCCACACTATCACATTGGAACGATATCACGCTATGGCCTCAGGTAAGTTGAGTGTTTTTGCGAACTCGTGGACGCAGTGGATTTCCTCAGACCCGTGAAAGCAGCCTATTTACTTCTCTTACCGTGCTTAATATTTCCGAATTTGGACCTTTGGACACTGTTGTTGGAAGTGGCATGTCTCTGGGATTGCCCTACGACTGGCTTTTGTTGTTGTCATAAGGCAGGGGTACCTGGCTGGACAGGGGGCGGCGAGAGGGTTACCATTTTTTTTTTCTTTCCCCCTCCCTCCTTCCCCCTTTCCCTCCTTCTCAAACACTTCCACATTCAGATATCCGTATTACTAGCAGACGCTACTATACAGTCACTTTTGACCATTCTTACTAACTCCATTTCTATCTCGACCTTCCAGACGACGATAAGCTCTTCTAAATTGGTTTATTTTATACAATGTATTTAATCGTTGCTCTAAATTCACTCTAATTCACCGATGTCCAAATGTATATGTCATATATACATGTGTGAAGTCCAATGAGTTTCTGCAATTATCTACCATGTACTTGTTTGTGCTTGTTTGTACTCTGCTTGTATATTTTTCAATAAAGATTCTATTTTAAAACTCAAAAAAAAAAAAAAAAAAAAAAAAAAGCAGTGGACCTAGTCCTGAACCATGAGGTACTCCACTATCAACTCTAACTGTATTGGAGAATTGTCCATTTACAACCACACACTGTTCCCTATCCTTCAACCAATTTTCTGTTCAGTTGCAAAGGTTATCCCCAGGGCCGGATTTACATCTCAGGAGCCTGTAGGCACAGAACTGTGAAGCGCCCCCCCCCCCAATTTGCCAACTCCACTGGACACCTCCACAATGCTCATCAGCTTCATATTGCCCCTCACCTTGACCCCCATCAGCTCCAACTTGCCTCCCATCAGCTCCATATTGCCCCTCACTTTGCCCCATCATCTCAAAATTGCCCCTCGCATTGCCCCATCATCTCCATATCCCCTCACATTGCCCCCAACCCCATCAGCTCCAACTTGCCCCCCATCAGCTCCACATTGCCCCCACCATCTCCATATTGACCTCCATAGGCTCCAACTTGCCCCCCATTAGCTCCACATTGCCCCCACCATCTCCATGTTGCCCTCACATTGCCCCCCTTCGGCTCCAACTTGCCCCCACCATCTCCAGGTTGCCCTGACATGGTCTGTTTCCTACCTCCCTGGTGGGAGACCTGTCATCTGTGCCTCCTTGGCACAGTCCTGTAGCTGATGGAGCTCCCTCGCGGTCTCCTATTCAGGAATGCAGAGCGCTGGGAGATGATGTCATCTCCCAGTGCTCTGCATTCCTAAAGATGCGAAGAGGGAGCTGACCACCTACTGGACTGTGCCAAGGAGGCACAGACCTGTCCTGCCGGGGAGTTAGGAAATAGGGAACGGGGGGAGGGGGCAGCGCCAGCGAGGTGGCTACACTTTTTTTTTTTTAATTAAAAAAATAAATAATAAAAAAAAAAATCCCAATGGCAGGCGCCCCTCGGTGGCATGCGCCTGTAGGCAGGTGCCTACTTTGCCTAATGGCAAATCCGGCCCTGGTTATCCCCTAGCCACAATTCCCTTATTTTATACCCCAGCCTTCTGTGTGGCACTGTATCAAATGCCTTTGCAGAATCTAGATATATTACATCAACTGCCTTACCATTATCTATGTTGCTACTTACAACTTCATAGAAGCTGAAAAGATTAGTTTGGCATGATGTATTCCTCATCCATTTTGATTCCTGCTAATAATCTTATTTTTGGTGGTGTAATCCAGGCCACATTTTGAAAGTTGTTCAATTTCCCTTTACTGTCTACTAAATGAGGCATGAGGGGGCATGCAAAAAGATGTGATAAATCAATAAAAACATCAATGGAGATGTGTTCTAAACTCTAACAGTCCCATGTTAGTCTATGGAGCCAATGCACTAAGATTTCTCAAACTATAGAGATCTTAGTACACTGGCTCCATAGAATAACATAGGAACTGAAATTATATCACTGGAAAAGTCAACTCCCTATCATCTCTACTGTATCCCACCTTAGTACTTAACACCCCTGGTGTGTAAATGCATCATTATGTAAAGCAAGGAGTGACATGAGAGAGGGTTAGGTGCTTAAACACCTAAAGTTTATATGAAGAAAACAATACATTATAGAATTTATAGCAAGTGACCTGCTACAAAGGGAAAACGCAATCTCCAATTTCAGATTAATTAAACTGAACTATTAACCACTCAGGGTGCCAGTAATGTCCCCAACACATTGCTTCACAGTATGATGAGACCTCCTCCACAATCAAGAGGTTAAAAGATCAATTTAGTTCAAAAGAAATTTTAATTTTCCCACTATGATGCAGTTGATTTATCCCAGAATTGCTGTTCTTTTCTTATGGGTATTGTGCTTTACTAAACTGACTCTTGTGCATAATAGCATTCTGTTGTTTGCCAGTGATTAGGTGGCCCCACTTTCATGACTTCTATCTCTGTTTGTGAATTTATTTAATACCTTTAATGGCTAACTAAGCAGATTTAGAATGCAAGCTTTCAAAACCTCTTAGGTCTCTTCCTCAGTCATTTTAACATGCCTGAGGAAGAGACCTAAGGGGTCTTGAAAGCTTGCATCCTAAATCAGCTTATTTAGCCAATAAAGATATCAAAAACTATATTTGCCTCCTGTATTTCTACAGCTAACACGGTATCACTTCCTGGTCTAAAAAGTAGCATGTGCTGCTCTGTTTGTTTAGTTCCAGAGTCAACAAAGTCATCACACTGGTTAATATCTGTAATAAAAATGTGATACATATGCCCCACTCCAAACACAGAGCAGAACTGCCAAGTTGGGGGCAGCAAAATGAGGTTTTGCGTAGAGTGGAAACAACAATCCTTGTACCAGTCCTGACTTTACTCGTGTGAACAGGCAACAGCAAAAACACAAAGAATATAGTCACATTAGGAAAAAAGAAAACTGTACTTCTTTATTCCCACAGATAACTAACTGCACCTAATGTCCAAAGTGCTATTCACACTTATTATTACACATAATGAGTACTGTTGTTTCTACAGCAAATCTGTCATTGGAACTGCTCCAGGGTAGAGGAAGTTGTCCTAATGATTTTGTCTGTATAGCACAGCCAGATGTCAATTGTATCTATTCTTGGATAGCAGATCATCAGTAAATATTGCTCTCCTACCAGCCTAGGAACAAGTTTGCATACCTTAGAACATATTAACTTCCCCTTAATTGATGCTATTATTTAACATCAAACAAAAAGAAGTTATGAATACCTCTTACCAATGAACCACACAAACAAGAAAATCATCTCCCCCCAGGTAGGCCTACGATTTCAGACAACAGTTTTTATCGGAACATGCCAGTATTTATGTTGTCAACATTCTGACACATTTTGCAACTTCCTCACCTTTCTAAGTTAGGGACTCCAAGACATTATTGTGAAACTTGAAAATGTTATACTGGGCAAAATGTATTTTCATACCTGCCAAGTGTCCCTCTTTAGGAGGGACAATCCCTCTTTGAGACCCAAATCCCTCTGTCCCTTTTTTCTACCCTTTTGTCCCTCTTTTTTGGAGATCAGACTGTGTGGTGTGTATTACATAGCTCTACAACAATAAAACTCACATAAATGTGTTGTTAATCTTCAATATATGTGTTTATAAATTAATCTGTGTAATTAAAATACTTTGATCTTGTTCTAAATCATTAATCAGTTACACAAAGAGGTGAAGATAGGTCAAGAAGTAATGTAAAATTCTTGGAAATGCCCCGCCTATCAGCCACACCCCCAGAAACGCCACCCAAGTCAGAAGTGTCCCTCTTTGACCATTTGAAATGTTGGGAGGTAAGTATTTCTTGTTTAAACATTGAATCTCTACACAGGAGAAGTCAAAGAACGGTATACAAGCTTCAAAGTCTTTTCTGACTGGGGGATACAATATTCCAGGCAAAATCACTCAGTCACTCCTCGGTTACATGTTAACACATAACCTCTATTCATATGATGGTAAATAATAGCACCAAGTAAAGGAAGAACAACAGGAATATCATATGATGCAGCATATGAAACTTGGACCTAGAAAAGCTGTAACTGCAAGCAGTTATTTACTGCTAACCTATACAGACAAAATTGTTATATGGCTGCACTATAGAGAATAATTACTCATGACTTGGTCTAGAACTACTGAGGAATTGCAATCATTAATTGACACATTGTATAGCAACACCTATAATCTGTATTTAAAGCCAGCGATAAATAAACAGCATGTTTCTTTCCTTAGATAATATAATTATTTGTTTGTGCAAAGATCAAAGATATATGCAAGATTCTAGAAGCAGCTTAAAGACAATGGGGTTCCCACTTGATCCCCCAAAAAGAAAGACATCTAAAAAATAAATAGTCCAAGAGCTTATAGGATCTATAAAAAATTATATTTATTAAGTAAATGGAAAGAGAAAACAATTATCAATGGGAACAGAGGGCAAGTTCCTATATAGATATACTAGCAACATGGGACGGCGTTGCCCGTCATGTTATGACCATTGGGCGCACGTGTTTGAAATGCAGACACACTGATAAACACAGACATATGCAGCATACAGGCAGACACATACCATACATCCCAAGTGTCCCTCTTTAGGGGGGACAGTCCCTCTTTGAGGGCCAAATCCCTCTGTCCCTCTTTCCCACCCTGTTGTCCCTCTTTTTAGGAGGTCAGACTGTGTGCAGGGCCGGCTCCACCTATAGGCGAGTTAGGCGCCGGCCTAGGGCGCACACGTACTGGGGGCGCGGGCATGCAGCGGAGAAGAGGTGCGCCCACACACACCACGCCAGGAACCACAACACAGTCAGGTATGTGTTGCTATAGAGCTCCCTCATCTGGTCGGATCTTTAGTAATGCAGAGCGCGCTGGGAGTCATGATCTCCCGCCGCGCTCTGCATTACTGAAGAGAAGACTGCGCGGGAGATACAGGTATGTGATGAGGGGGCAAGTTGGAGCTGAGGGGGCATAGTTGAGCTGAGGGGGCAAGTTGGAGCAGATGTGGGGCAAAGTGGAGATGATGGGGGCAAGTTGGAGCTGTTAGGGGAAAGCTGGAGCTGAGGGGGCATAGTGGAGCTCGTGGGGGCAAGTTGGATATGATGGGGGCAAAGTGGAGCTGATGAGGGTCAAAGTGGAGCTGATGAGGGTCCAAGTGGAGCTGAGGGGGGGGCAAAGTGGAGCTGGTGGGGCAAGTTGGAGCGGATGGGGGGGGCAAGTTGGAGCGGATGGGGGCAAGTTGGAGCTGCTGGGGGCATAGTGGAGCTGATAGTGGAAAGTTGGAGCTGAGAGGGCATAGTGGAGCTGGTGGGGGCAAGTTGGAGCGGATGGGGGCAAGTTGGAGCGGATGGGGGGCAAAGTGGAGCTGATGGGGGTAAGTTGGAGAGGATGGGGGGCAAAGTGGAGCTGATGGGGGTAAGTTGGAGCTGAGGGGGCAAAGTGGAGCTGAGGGGGCAAAATGGAGCTGGTGGGGGCACGTTGGAGCTGATGGGGGCAAGTTGGAGTTGATAGGGGCAAAGTGGAGCTGGTGGGCCAAAGTGAAGCTGATAAGGGGCAAGTTGGAGCTGGTGGGGGGCATCTCTTACAGGCATCTCCAGAACAGGGGCAGAGTGGCTCAGGGGGCAGAGAGAGGACAATCATGAAAAGAGGTTGGGTATAATAGGCAGGGTATAAAGGGGTGGGACACAAGGGGCGGAGCGAAATGGGCGGCAAAATTAGGTTTTGCCTAGGGTGGCAAAAATCCTTGCACCAGCCCTGACTGTGTGGTGTGTATTACTTTGCTCTACAGCAATAAACTTCAGTATATGTGTTTATACATTAGTCTGTGCAAATAAAATACTTTGGTCTTGAACTAAATCATTTATTCAGTTACATAAATAAGCAGTAATAGGTCATGAAATAACCTAAAAATTCTTACTAATGCCCCGCCCACCAGCCACACCCCCAATAATATCACCTAAAACTAACGTGTCCCTCTTTGGCCCTGTGAAATGTTGGGAGGTATGCACATACACACAGTGAGCGGCAGAGACATGCAAAACACATGTACACACAGACACACTGGAGATGCACACATGGACACACATATGTAACAGAGATGTACACACACATGTAACAGAGATGTACACACACAGACACGCAACATATATGAGCAGAAACACATGTGCTCATGAGTTGTGTACCCCTCTGGCACTCAAAGGGTTAAGGTATAGAGAGGCATGTCAGAGTTAAATAGCAGTGGGAAGTGTGTTCATATCTGGGAACACTGACTTGTGAAGTCCCTAGAGGGGACTGATGTGGTGCTGATGTGGAGAGACAAATGGGGCAATCTGGGTTAAAAGTGGGCGGGGCTTAATCACGAGTAGGGGCGGGGCTTAACATAAATGTGAAAAAGTGTTAGTAATAGGCTGGGGAAGGAGGAGAAGTGGGAGGGGAATGCAAGTTTACAGTGTGAGGGGTTTGAACACACTCCATGAGGGGTAAAACTTGATACAGAACCCTGTGGCAGTCAGTGGGTTAAGTGTGAATCTGATGGCTGTCTGTCCTGTGTCTTGCATGGCAAATGGTGACAGTGAAGAAGTAATTCAGCAATGAGGGCCTACCTTAACCCTTTGAGTGCCATTTTGTTCCCCTGGTGATGCAGCACTGTTCAGTGGCTTTACTACAGGTCCTGCTGAGGCCACTGGGAGTCAAGGTGAGTGACTGTGTGTCAGCCATCTTTCTTTCTGGCTTTGTGTGTGTGTATGGGTGTTTGGTGCTGTGTGAGTGGGGCATGAGTGTGTAATACCTGTGAACTTTTACTTGTGGAGTCCCTCATGTGGTGCTGATGTGGAGAGAGCAATGGGGCAATCTGGGTTAAAAGGGGGCGGGGCTTAACATAAATATGGAAAAGTGTTAGTAATAGGCTGGGGAAGGAGGAGAAGTGGGAGAGAAATGCAAGTTTACAGTGTGAGGGGTTTGAACACACTCCCTGAGGGGTAAAACTTGATACACAACCCTGTGGCAGTCAGTGGGTTAAGTGTGAATCTGATGGCTGTCTGTCCTGTATCTTGCATGGCAAATGATGACAGTGAAGAAATAATTGAGCAATGAGGACCTACCTTAACCCTTTGAGTGCAATTTTGTTCCTCTGGTGCTGCAGTACAGGTCCTGCTGAGGCCTCTGGGAGTCAGGGTGAGTGACTGTGTGTGTGTGTCAGCCATATGTATTTCTGGCTTTGTGTGTGTATGTGGTGCTGTGTGTGTGAGTGGGGGCATGTCTGTTTGGTGCTGTGTAAGTGGGGCATGTGTGTGTGTGTGGTGCTGTGTGAGTGGGGCATGTGTGTGTGGTGGTCTGTGTGTGTGAGTGGGGCATGTGTGTTTGTCTGTGGTGTAGGAGCAAGTGGCGGCCATATTGTTTTTTTCTGACTTTGATAGTGGTGGGCGGGCTGCAGAGTGGGGGCGGGCCAACTCCCTGCATGATTGAATCACCCAATAGGAGTAGTAACTCCTGCTTTATGCCTCCCCTGGGTGTGTTTTGGCAGGCACAAAGTCTTCTTTTATATATATAGATAGATGCAGTCTACAAATGCAAGTATGAAACTGCATTTACACTAGTTCTCCCAAAAAATGACAACTAACAACACATGTTGGATTGCACAACATGCTACATCTACAGAAATAAAATCACTTAAAGGGATAGTAATGTTTCATAATAAAAGCAGCTCTAATTAATCATCATAGTATTTAGACTTTGGAGAGTGTTATTTCAATTCTGTCAGAGTTGTAGTTCAAGAGTAATTCAGTGACAAAGTATCCCCCTCCCGCCCCTTTTACTGATGTAACACTGTTCAGCCAGATCAGAATGGAGGTGCCCAGGTAGACTGCAGAGAGGGACAATCTTCAATTAAGATAAGGGAAAAAGCTGAAAAACTTGTCAGGGGGGCAGACCTTTCATTGTTCTCATAGGAAGAAGATTGCCCCCTGCTGTTATCTGTCTGGTCTATGGACTGGATTCCACATCTGAGAAGAGATGGCTTACACTAGGTAAAAGGGGCGGGAGGGGAACTTTGCTTGTGAATATCTCTCAAACCATAAAGGTTTGAGAGATAAGACTTATATCGTTCTTCATGTTTTTTTAATGCCTACAAAATAAAATAAAGTTAAAATGAAGTATTACTATCCCTTTAACTACAACAAATCAGAAGCTCTTTGTTTTGGTTTATCTCCAAATGATTTGACTACGCTTACCCGTAGGTACAAATTTAAATACTCTGCTCCCTCTATATGTTATTTGGGTATTCGTATTTCTTTTGACATTGACTCCTTACCGTCTATCAGTCTTGCACCCCTTCTGTCTGACACTGAAGAGTCTCTATCAAAGTAGGGTGACCACATTTCCCTTCTGCCATTCCGGGACGTGGTCACCCTATTGCCTTACCTTGAGTCCCTGGTGGTCTAGCGGCGTGTCAAGAGGGAGCTCTGTGCCTCCTCCGGCACAGAGCTGAAGCTCCCGCGCGCTGTGCTCAGTAATGCAGAGCGCTGGGAGATGATGTCATCTCCCAGCGCTCTGTATTACTAGAGCGCTTACCTCCAGGAGATCAGGTAAGCTGCATTGCCGCCCTGGATGTCAGCCTGCAAGCGGCGTCCATGATGTGACACACCGCTTGCAGGCTGACATTCAGGGCGGCTTGGCTTCATTCCGGGACACTTCATTGTCCCGGTTGAAGGGGACCCGGGACGCGGGACATGTCCCTGAAATAAGGGACAGTCCCGGACGTTCCGGGACCCGTGGTCACCCTATATCAAAGTGGCATTCCCTCCCTTTATCATGGCTAGGCTGTGTTAATCTTATTAAGAAGGTCATCCTTTCCAAAGTACTCTATATACTTAATTCGCTCCCAATACATATCCCCTCACACTATTTATCCTCTCTTAATGCGCTATCTCGCTCCTTTTTATGGGCTCAGAAAAAATATCCTTATCCACTTTTCTATTCTTACACAAAGCATGCATAGAGGTAGGTTGGGTCTACCAGACTTTCTGCTGTATTATCAGGCAGCTACGTTAGCCAAACTTTTCAACTTCATTCAAGTTCCTCCACCTCTCTGGATAGGCACTGTGGCCGAAGTGTTGGGACACTTAAACCCACCACAACTTTGTTTGAGAGATCAACTCTCCATCCCTATTGCTTGTAGAGACCATCTGGTATTGGGACACATTTTGAACGACTGGCATACAATCAAAAAGACTCTCTCCCTTGCCCCTTCACCCTTGAAGTCCATCACTGGCAACCCTGACTTCTAGTGTTGAGCGAGCGTGCTCGGCCGATGCTCGGATCGGCTCGAGCATCGCTCTGCTCGGCACATGGCGGTACTCGTCGAGTACCGCCATGTGCTCTCCCGCCATGTTCGGGTGGCGGGGATCTGTGCCGGAAGAGGCACAGATCAGAAGACGCTCCGCTGGACCACCAGGGACTGGAGGTACGGGGGCATTGCGGAGATGAAGGGGGACATTGTGGAAGAGGGGCATAGCGGAGATGAAGGGGGACATTGTGGAAGAGGGGCATAGCGGAGATGAAGGGGGACATTGTGGAAGAGGGGCATAGCGGAGATGAAGGGGGACATTGCGGAGATGAAGGGGGACATTGCGGAGATGAAGGGGGCATACAGAGATGAAGGGGGCATAGCGGAGATGAAGGGGGGCATTGACCAGGCACCCTCCCCTCATAAGAGCAGGGGGTGCCTGGTGTAATGCTCGTGTCGCCCCATTGAAGTCAATGGGGCTCGGGTGCTCGGCCGAGCACTCGAGCCTCAGGGGGTGCTCGGTCCGAGCACCCGAGCATCGGGGTGCTCGCTCAACACTACTGACTTCCCCATTGGTTTGAATAATCCAACTCTGAAACAACAATGTCTGAAACAACACTCTCTTGATTTGCCGCAATCCCTTTCACATATTGACTTGTTGGACACCTCAAGGAACTTTCCCAATTCGCACATTTTTAATTCCTTACCCTGGCTTACCAGATTATAGATTGATGGCTTACGGAATTAAGAACAGGGGCTCCTCTCAGGGCCCTGACAACCTTGGAATCTCGTCTATCTGGCCTAATCCCAACATCCTGCGCACTTTCCTTCTGTTATGCTCATTTGCTCCACGCTTTACCTGCAAATAAATATTATTATTTCAGACAGTGGGAACATGAATTATCTGTACAATTCAAAACCACTGAATGGTATGCCATTTCCAGACATCTTCTCAGATCTTCACGTAACTCAGCAATCATATTAATGAACTAAAAATTTCTTGCACGCTGGTATATGACTCTGCAGATACTTTCTGGGATCAATCCAAATTTAGATTCTACCTGCAGGAGATGTCATTCAGGTCCTGGTATCATGTTCCATTTATGGTGGTCCTGTCCTGGGATTCAGCCCTTCTGGGTCAGTATTCTTGATCTAATTTGGATCATTTTCTCTATAACTCTTCCGTGGGACCCGATGAATTGCTTATTTCTATTTAGAAATCCCTCTGTTCCCGTTACGGGAAATACCCCCTGGTCCTGCTTTCATCTCCTTCTCAATGAAGCCAAAGCGGTCATCCCCTCATACTGGAGAACTCAAGAGACTCCTCCCAATGCTGTTTGGTGGTCTAAAGTTGATCGCACTTTAGATATGGAAAGATGTCACGCCATTAATCTTGGTACATTATCAGACTTTTGTTCCTTATAGACATACCTAGGAACTTTTGAAACAGGGCTACCCGGAGGGTAACCCTGTCAGTGCCCAGGGGGAGGAAAATGACGCTAATCGCATAACAAAAGGGGTGGGGCTTAGTCACGGGGGCGGGACAAAAAAACACACAAAAAACCCCTGCAAAATGGATGTAAGAGGGCGGGGAGTGGGAGGAACCGGGCGGGATGGAGCACAAGTGGGCAGAGTTTCTACTTAAACTCTGCCCACCCGGTGATTCACACACATTGCCCCGGAGACCTGGTAATTCACTTTGAAATCCGGAGTCTCCAGGGCAAAACCAGAGAGTTCCTAGGTATGCTTATGGAAGGAGTGGTTTACACATAGGAATAAACGGGTAATTTGAGAACTTTACACTGAGTGTTTAGTCTTGCAATGAAACAGTCTTAATAGTTGGGTTAAGTCCTCTGAGCTGCTTGTTGGGCATGTAGGGTATGTGAAGGGGTCTTATTATTTTTTTTTACTCTCCCTTCCCTCTCCCCCCTTCCCTTTCCAGTCCATACTCTAGTATACCCATACAACTGATACAGCTCTGCAATGGATATAATTTCTTTATGTATATACCATTGTTTGCCATTTTTTTCTCTCTAACAAAGTTAAAAAAAAAAAAAAAAGACAATTATGTGTCAATGTGTACCCAAGTATCGCTGAGTCCAAAAATGGAGTAACCAAAGGCCACATGCCCATGTGCATTAAAAATGCCTGCGTAAAGGGAACGTGTATTGATGATAGTGCCATCCTAAATGGTTAAATACACAACAAAAAGGCAAAATACTGTTTTATAGAAATAAACACAACAGAGCATGTGCATGCAAAGAGATAAATCGACCAAATACTAATGTTCTATATGGAAGAAAAATCCCAGTGATAAATGATAGATAAATAAACCAAAAAGAAAAGAAAAAAACAAAAAATTAAAAAAAAGAAACCAAATAAAAAATAAAAAAATATAAAAATAAAAAAATATATAAACTCAGAGAAGGGCTAGTAAAATGGTGACTGGTCTACAGGAAAATAAATATCAGGATAGACTAAAGGATCTGAACCTGTATAGCTTGGAGGAGAGAAGAGAGAGAGGGGATATGATAGAAACATTCACATACATGAAGGGATTCAACAAAGTGCAGGAGGGTAGTGCATTTCAAAGGAGTAAAAATGTTAGGACAAGAGGCCATAGTCTAAAACTAGAGGGACACAGGATTAGATGTAATGTAAGAAAGTTTTACTTCAGTGAGAGGGTAGTAGATAAGTGCAACAGCCTACCAGCAGAAGTGAAAGACGTTAAAGTGGATCTCTCACCACTTTACAAGTTAATACTTTCAGAGTTGTAGTTCAATAGTAATTGAATGATAAAGTATCCCCCTCCTGCCCCTTTTACTGATGTAACAATGCTCACCTCAGAGCAGCAAGACTGTCTGGATGGATTGCAGTGAGGGACAATCTTCAATGAGCATAAGGAAAAACCTGAAAAACATGTCAAGGGGTGCAGGGTTTTCCTTATGTTCACAATAAGAAGATTGTCCCTCACTGTCTGGTCAAAAGACCAGATTCCACATCTGAGGGGAGGTGGCTTACACTAGGTAAAAGGGGCGGGAGGGGGATATTGTTAGCATCCTATGCGGCGGCTGCTCGAGCCAACCGCAAGTACCTCTGGCGGCTCCAGCCACATTGCCGTCCTTTGGGGCTGCCTCCGGTGAGGCAGGCTCGTGTCGGCGTCAAGCTGCGGGGAAGCGGCGTGAGGCTCAGAAGCATCCCCTGCTGGCGGGAGGCGGCAGTCATGTCAGTCTTGGCGCACGTCCAGAGTCAGGACGTGCGCTCTATTTAAAGTGACAGCCACCTCTTGGCTGCTCCTCCTCTTCCTGTCCCTCTGCCTATTTGAACTGCCTGGACACAGGGCTTAGTTGCCCTTTCGTTTGTGTCCAGTGCAGTTCTATTGTTTGGGCTCAGTGTATCATCCGGCTTGTCTGACTACCGCTACGTGTATGACCTCTGGCTTGTCTGACTATCCGTTCTGGTGTTGCCTTGGGGCTCTGTCCACTGCACACCCAGCATACAAACGCTTCAGTGGACATCCTTACAGCTGCAAATCTTGGCTCTGGTTGACGACCCCCTCTGTGCATGACCTCTGGCTTGTCTGACCATCCTATCTAGTGCTGACCGTTGGCGTTATCCACTACATTGCTGGTGGCCTTCCTTCCAGTGGATAACCAACCCAGTGCAGGCTTGGGGCTCTGGTAGACTTCTTCCTATTGCCTCCATACGTTGCTGGTTCCCTCAGGTGTGGACCTGAGACTTTTGGTACCCCTATCTCTGTCTGGCTACTCCCAGGTGCGGACCTGTGGTACTGCAGACTATCCAGTTCCGTTGTTGGGGCACGATTATCTAGAGAATCACACGGTAGCAGGCTTCTATTCCTGGTAGTCGTCTCTTGCACCGTTGTATGCTTCTCCATATATTGCATATTTTACTGTCTTGTGATATCTCTGTAACTTGTTGCCTGAATAAAGTTGGTGTTACCTTCAGTACTCGCCCTGTGTTTCCTTGAGTTACCATGACAGATACTTTATCATTCAATTACTCTTGAACTACAACTCTGACAGTATTGAAATAACATTCTCCATGGCCCAAATACTATGAAGATGAATTGGAACTGCTGTTTTTGTAACATTACTATCACTTTAATGTTTAGTTGAACTTCAGTATGTATCTTTGTCAAGGTACAAATTCACAGACTTCACAGAATATATAATTGTGTATCTTGTGAATGTACTCTGATGTGATCAGGCTTCAGATTGTCAGTGTTTGACAGTCAGCTTCTTTACTTATCATTGCATCTACATGCCACCAGTGTCCTCCAAGATTTGTCACAATATTTAGAGACATGATTTTATTTCTAGAACAAAACAAGAACTGAACTTTCAATTCAGTTTTGCTATTTTGTTTGCTTCATGCAATGCAAGAGAGAGGGCTAAATCTTCTATTTTCTCAGGCTCGGCTTACTTCCTTATCCATTCTGTTTTACAACAATATTAGAGATTCAGGAAACTCACACTAACTTGCAAGGGATTGTTCATGTTGTCTCTCCTCAAACATGCAAGTCCCCTTGAAGATATGAACTTGGTTCTCGAGTTAAAGAATGTTCCTTTCTGTCTTCCTCCTATACTGCTATGTTTTCATCTAGAAGAGTATCGGAACTTGATGCTCTATCTTGCAGAGCAGCTCACTTTGTCCTTCATTTAGTTATGGAGGTGTCAAGGTTTGGCTGAGTGGTTCTGCCTATCGATTCTGCTGTCTGAGCTAATCTAGTTCTCTGCACTCCATTGTTGCTGCCTTCTGAGTTCCTGGGTCTGGCTGAATCAGCTGATTACTCACCTGACTGTTATCCAGCTTGGCTGATTACCAGTCCTGGTTCCTGACCCTGGCTTGTCATTTGGTTTATGCTCCTGGATCACGGTTCTATTTTTATTTTTTTGTAAGGTGTTTTGAATTTTACCTTTTGTGTCCTGTCTAGTTCCTGGTCCATAACAGTACACAAGGACCATGAATTCAGAAGGTGCAGGCAATCCACTGAATATTTTTGTCAGGCTGGACCAGGTAGACCAGTGCATGGACCAGTTTGTGTTAGCCCCTGCGGACTTTGATGATCAGTACTGCGCATCTGGCTCCACTGCCTCAGCAGCCCCCAGTGCAGTCTGTTCCTATAGCTGCTGCAGCTCCTGCTCTGGCTGTCATTAATGATTCTAATGTTGCGAGAGGCATGACTGGGTCCGCCCTGCTTCCCCAGCATTATGGGGGAGACCCTACCCAGTGCAGAGGTTTCTTGAACCAGGCATGGGCTAACCCCCTTTAGGAGACTCAGAAACCTATAGTACACAATTTTCCTGAGTTTGTAGTATGCTTTAAAAGGGTATTTGATGTACCGGGCCGTTCCAACTTGGCTGCCAAGCACCTAATGTCCATCCAAAAGAGTACTAGGACGGTTGTGGACTATGCCATACAGTTTCATACTCTGGCAGCCGAGGTTGGTTGGAATAATGAGGCTCTTGTGGCTGCTTTCTCTAATGGGCTCTCGGATATGATTAAGGATGAGATTGCAGCCGGGGCCTTGCCAGTGACTTTGAGGATTTGGTCTCATATTGCATCCTGATTGACTCCCGTATCCATGAGAGACCTTCCTTTAGGGAGCTCCTGCGGAGGCATCCGTTTAGCCCTGAGCTTTTCGTCCCCACCCTTGCCACCCTCTCCTCCTCTTAGTCTTGAATCCTTTTGCGATGTGAAGCCTATGCAGCTTGGGTTCACTTGCCGTTTTGCTGCAGAAAAAGCCTTCCCCATAAACCTGGTCTTGCCCTGCGGGGGGGGGGGGGGGGCGTCGTTGAGGGGGGAGTACTGTCAAGGTTTGGCTGAGTGGCTCTGTCTGAGATAATCTAGTGCTCTACACTTCATTGTTGCAGTCTTCTGAGTTCCTGGGTCTGGTTGAATCAGCTGAACTCTCTGATTACTCACCTGACTGTTATCAGCCAATAACCAGGTTATTTATAGCAGCCTGGCTCACTTCCCCTTTGTCCTTGTGTTTGTTGCTGACCACTGTGAATTCTACTGAGCTCCTGTTTATCCGTGTATGACCTGGCTTCGGCTCCTGACCCACTGGCTTGTTCCTGACATTGCGGACTTCTGTGCTTCTGACTTTGGCTTGGCTGATTACTTGTCCTGGGTCCTGACCCGCTGTCTTGTTCTTGATATCAAGGACTTCTGTGCTCCTGACGCCGGCTTGGCTGATTACCTGCCCTGGTTCCTTACCCTTGCTTGTTATTTGGTTTATGCTCGTGGATCACGATTCTGTTTATTTTTTGTTTCTTTAATAAAGGTGTCGTGCATTTTACCTTTTGTGTCCTGTCTGGTTCCTGGTCCATAACAGGAGGGCTCTGCCAGACTTCCAACTTTAGGGAATGTAACCTAGCAACATAGTAAATTAGGTTGAGACACAAGTCCATCATGTTCAACCTTTGCCTCATAACCCAGTGAAATGAAAATGATATAGCTTTCCTACTGCCATATGTTAGTCTTTATCAGACCTTCCTGTTTTGCCTACTAATACACAGTATAACTCTGTATATTCCCTTTTGAAAGAAATTTATCTAATCATCTCTTAAACATATCCATTGTATCTGCCATAACCACATCCGTGGGCAAGGAATTCCATAATTTAACAGACCTTACTGTAAAAAAACCCTTCTTCTACTGAAGCTGAAACCTCCTTTTCCCTAAACTCAAGGTGTGTCCCCTGGTTATTTGATCAGGCCTTGGAATGAATAGCTCACCAGAGAGTTCCTTGTATGTATACTTTATACAGTGGACAAGAACTGACTTTGCCATTCACCATGTCCCAAACCAATCTATGCAAGAGCGGGGTGTTGATAACCCATGTTGTTGCTGCTGGTTACTCACCACTAGTGTGTCTGGTTGAGTGGGGCTTGGACCTGGAAGTCACAATGCCGATGATGATTGACAAAAAGGCCATCTTTGCTTTTCCAAGGTCAGACTTTCCAATTGTTTTCTCAAACACAGACACAGTGTCCCTTTTTAGAGGTGGAAGACTGAGCATTTGCCTTTCAGCTAACTTTTTGGCCATGTCATCTTCTCTCTTACCTCAACTTCATCTATAGCTGGAGAAGAGGAGGATGCTGGCTGGATATATTGTAGATCTACATCATCATCATCAGTGATTAAGTCATGCTCAGCATCACCCACCGCTTCTTCCTCACTACTAGGGATGTGCGAAAGTTGTCGCCGTGTTCCCGCTAGAAATTTAGCGAAAACCACGTTGTTATCCGTTTTTTCGTGGGAATATCCTCTTTAAAACTAGCTGTTAAAATTTTCGCATCTTTTGCCCATTGGCCAAAATCTTTTGCCATTTTTTCAATGGCTAAAAAGTTTTCGCCCATTGATATACATTTTTTTTGCATTTCCGCTATAAAAACGTGACATTTTCGCTGAAGGCAGACACAATAGAAGCAGCTTCAGAGCGAGATAGACGTGCTATGCTGTTCTCTTGTGATAGTTTGCAAAAAGTGAGGCAGGAGAGGCTCATAGTGACTCCTATAACTATGAGCAGCAAAAAGAGTAACTGGAAGGACCCTTATTATGTGTCTGAGGAGGAGGAGGAGGAAGTGACTAGCAGTACTGAAACAATGCTGTCCAGTCCCCCTAAATCACCCCAAGGGATCTTGGGGAATTTAATGAGAAGGGAGGGAGGAAAGGGAATGGGAAGGAAGGGAGAAAAGGATAGTACTAGTGAGAGCAGGACAGGTCAGCTGCCTGTGCCTGCTGCAAGACGTGGTGCCCCTGCTGCCAGTGCCACCATTTCCGTTCCTGCAGCTCCTAGTGTTGTACCTTCTGCCAGATGTGATGTCCCTTCTGCTAGTGCCACCATTGCTGTACCTGAAGCCACTAGTGTTGTACCTGCTGTCAGACGTGCTGTCCCTGCTGCTAGTGCCACCATTGCTGTACCTGAAGCCACTAGTGTTGTACCTGCTGCCAGACGTGCTGTCCCTGCTGCTAGTGCCACCATTGCTGTACCTGCAGCCACTAGTGTTGTACCTGCTGCCAGACGTGCTGCCCCTGCTGCTAGTGCCACCATTGCTGTACCTGCAGCCACTAGTGTTGTACCTGCTGCCAGACATGCTGCCCCTGCTGACAGTGCCACCATTTCTGTTCCTGCAGCCACTAGTGCTGAACCTGCTGCCAGTGCTGAACCTGCTGCTAGTACTGAACCTGCTGCCAGTACTGAACCTGCTGCCAGTGCTGAACCTGCTGCCAGTACTGAACCTGCTGCCAGTGCTGAACCTGCTGCCAGTACTGAACCTGCTGCCAGTGCTGAACCTGCTGCCACCAATACTTTGCCTGCTGCTAGTGTTTCTTGTAGTACTCAGGGGGGAAGGAGAAAATGATGCCAAGTGTGACAGCAAGGAACCTTAAATCACACTTGCCATTCCCGAGCAGTCCTGCCACTGCTAGTACTACTGCTACTAAGGTCCAGCAGCTTGTTAGCATTAGGAGTGAAGGAGGGGGTAATCAACAATATCCTCATGTTACTAGTGACTGTGAGACTGAGGAGAAAGACTCTGCGGCTGAACTTGATGTGGTTGGTGTTAGTAGTAGTAGCAGTAATGGGCAAGTAGCCGGAGTGGTAGGGGAAACATTTGAGAGCTTCCAGACTAGCAGTCAAGGGAGCCCACACCATTCCTCTGTCTCTGGGAGTCCCCTTCCCTTCACTACAGTGTCCAAGTTGAACATAATCCTTAAGAGGCCATAACTGGTGTTGGGGGAGAGCAGGCTCAGAATTAATACCACCACCACCAGCAGGAGCACAGATCAGCTGCCTGTACCTGCTGCTAATTCTGCTAGTACTAGTCTTCCTTCTTCAGGTCAAAAGGAAATGGCAAGTGTGACATTAGGGGACCCTCTGACACATTGCTCATCACCACTTCCAACAGCAGTGAGATGTCTGGAATAGAGCAGCAGCAACAACAGCATGTAGGAACTAGTGGTGGGGGTGATGATGATGCAGGAGAAGCTGGGGCGGAAGAGACATTCATGGCCTTTTTAGCAGAAAGTGAGAAGGAATGGGAGACAGGGATGAGGATGGGCATCACCACCACCACTAGCAAGGGCATCTTGGGATTAGAGCAATTTGCAACTGCTCTAATTCCTTCTGATGCTGAGATGCAAGGGCAGAAGGATGCTGAGGACCAAGCTAGTGTGACACAAACCACCGTGGACACAGTGGGAATGGGGTCAACAAGGGATGCTGGAGTAGGACAGGTTCCACTTGCCATCACCAGCATTACTCCTGGTCCTAGTTGCAGTACTGAGTCTGAGACAGTAGCAGCAACAGCAGCAACATTATCTGCTGCTACAGACAATGAAGGGGAATGTGGAGGACAAGAAGAAAGAGGCCATTCATCCCCATCTGTTCCCTTTCCCCTGAAGTCATCATGGGTGTGGGACTATGTTTCTGTTGGGGCAGGCACAGTATAGTCATCAGCAACGGCACTGTGCACAATTTGTGACAAGTCAGTGAAAAGAGGAAAGGAGGGAGCACACCTTGGCACAAGCACCCTGATATCAAACATGAAACACAGACACCATGACATTTACATAAAACATGTTAAAGACAAACATTTACCACAGAAATCAAGCACCGCTTTTGCTGTCCCTGACTCACCAGAAAAGCAACAAGAGGTGAGGAAGAGATCAAAGAGCAGGAGGAATAGAACAACCCAGGCAGAGACTGGAAATTCGAGGACGAGTGAAACAACTAGCTCGCCATCACCTTCTAGGGTAACTACATCTTCTGCCAATCCACATCATTCATCGTTACCTCCCCCGCCAAATGATAGCCACTCTGTTGATGATAGGATGTGGCAGTTCATCTCTACCCATTGCACACTGTGTGGTGCACTGACCACATATGCCAGTGTGGTGGAGGAGAATCACAGTCAGTGCATCAAGTGGCATCCGAGGAGATTCCATCCTGCAGAGTATGCTAAAATGGTGGCAGGGAAGGTTCATCATTACTATTAAACTGTCAGCAAGTTGTCATGTGTCCTTAGTGGGTCTGGAAAAGGGGTACAGTGACAGTGGCAGTACTTGATTTCAGGTGTCATGGTGTTTGGATACAGTTGTGCCCCCAGATGTTATTTAGCACACACACACACTGTGCACATTGCAGTTGTGTCACAGCTTACCTTGTTTCCAGCGAAGCTCTGCGTCATTCCACGCGTCATCTGCAGGTGCGAGGCTTTAGAGTGAAGCAGGCCTCTGTTTTATGCCATGCTTCCTGTAGTCTCCTCCTACCTACTTCCTTCCTCTGAGCCTGCTCCTCCTACCTACTTCCTGAAGAGGGGTTTAAAGGGCAGCCTGAGTCTGACTCAGTTGTTCTTGCATTGTTGTTCCTAGCACTTCTGCTCTTGGGCTCTGTGTATGACCTAGCTAGTCTTCCATCCAATCTGGTGCTGACCTGTGGCTCTGTCTGACTACTCTTTGATTATCCCTTTAGTGGACACCCAACCTGGTGCAGACCTGTGGCTCTGGCTGACTACCCGAACTGTTTATGACCTGGCTTGTCTGACTACACTCTCTGGTGCCGACTTGAGGCTCTGTCTGACTACTTTTAAGTTTTTCCTTTGTACCTAGCAGACACCCTAATTAGTGCGGACCTGGGGCTCTGGTAGACTAGCTCTAATACTGTCCACAGGCATGGGTCAATTAATGCTCCATCCTGACTGCAGGTGTGGGTCAGTTATTGCTCCATACTGACTGCAGGTGTGAGTCAGTACTCTAGCGACGTCGGATCAAGATCCTGTGTTCCTGTTTCTGTTCCTGCTCCTGGTTCCTATTGAGACTACCAGTGGCTGAGGCCTAGTCTCTAGCAGAGTGGTCTAGCTTGGCAGCCTACTATTCCTGATAGCAGTCCTCGCTAGATTGTAACCCTCTGCTTGTTACTTTTGTATATATTGTGCACTACTTTTCTGTTTTCAATAACGTTGCATTTAACTATACCGCACTGACCCCTGAACATCTTTGGGAAACCGTGACAAGTTGCTGATGATACCCGTTGTTCCTGCTCTCAAGGGAAAAAATATATTCTAATAACAACACATCCATGATGATTTTAGAAGAGTGGCAGGTGGAGAAGATTTAATGGCCAACTTCTTCT
Organism: Rhinophrynus dorsalis; assembly: GCA_037306005.1. NCBI lineage: Eukaryota > Metazoa > Chordata > Amphibia > Anura > Rhinophrynidae > Rhinophrynus > Rhinophrynus dorsalis. Next base: position 529,177,229 of record CM074721.1, read on the forward strand.
TTTCTTCACATAGACTAGGGGCTACTTATTTTGCTGCCGTGGCAAGTGGAACCTTCATCATCCATCTTCCATGTTACTGCTATTGTTGACCCCATTCCCTTTCAGCTGCCTGATCATCCTGCTGCTGAAACAACTCAGCAGCAGCAGTACGAACAGCAGTTGCAACTCAGGACTCGGGGGGACATTTGACAGTGGCCACTGGCCAACATGATCTTCTGGCATTAGGCCAGTAGGACATTTTTATTTTTTTCCTCAGGGCTTGTGTTTTGAAAAAAAATAAAAAAAAACCTAGTCCTACAAAAAAAATAAACAATTTTTGGGGGGTTTGTTTCTAAGAAGCCTAAGTCCTACAAATCAATGTTTCCTTAGGGCTTGTGTCAAACAAGCTTAAGTCCTACAAATCAATGTTTCTTCAGGGCTTGGGCCTCTAATAAGACTAAGTGATACAAAGGCATCTAACAACAAATAAAACAAATCATCATCTACAAAATACTCTACCAAGTAAAGTATCAGTTCACCCCAGTGGCAGGGGGTTCCCGTCTCTATCACTTTAAATGCAAATGTCTTATTTTATTGAATTATTTTTTTACTAGTATCAAAGCCCGTATACACAGGCTAAAGTGTACCCAGCTGCCCCGGCTGCTGCCCCGGAGCAGAGACAGGAGGTGAGCCATCTGGAGCTCCCCGCTCCGGGTCAGCTCATTCGGCGAGTCTCTACTATGCATGACTGCAGTCATTCGCTGTAGAGACTCAACAAACGAACTGATCCTTAACAGGGAGCTCCAGACAGGTCACAACAAAGTTCCCTGTGCGTGAAACCACACATGCACAGTGGAGACTGCTGGAACAACAGTCTCTACTGCGCATGTTCAGTTACGTTCACAGGGAGCGACGGATTCTATCATTTTATGTTATAGGATTAACTGTCCCCCCAATAGCAGTCAAGAAACCCCCCAAAACAAATTCCCTGTTCAAATGATTCATTCATTCACCAACACATGCACCCTCCTCAGACCCCTGTATACCATGACTTATGCTTCCTATTTTATTTTATTTTATTTAGGATTTTATTAAGTTCCCCCCAAATACCAGTAAATAATGCCCCAAAAACCATCCTCTGTTACACTGATTCTTTCCCCACACCCCACCAACACAGATACCCTCATGCCCCTTTTATACTATGCCTTTGGCTAATAAAATAATATTTGCTATGTGTTGTGTGTAACTTCTATGTTCCCTTTGATTTCCATGGAATGAGCTAGACGTAAAAAGCGGAAAAAAGCAGAAAATCTGCACTTATCACGGGAAATTTTTCACCAAGCGGAAAGTGCCATTTTTTGCTGATTTCAGTTTGAGGCGTACATTTTCGCCCGTCACTACTCACTACTTTTATATTCTTCTAGGCATCAAGATCAACTTCTCTTTACTTGTCCCCTTTGAGCCATTTTCACAATGTTCACTATTACCTTCAGGACAGGTGTTTTTGTGCTTGCTTGTCTCACTGTCTCAAGGTCAGATGCAGCAGTTGGCTGAGCTGCTACACCTTCTTACATTATGCCATTAACTCTTGAATGCAATTTGCGGTCGTTGTCAGAGTTTTTCAATGTTTATGCTATTGTTGTTGGTGGAACTTGTTGTTGTGGAACTTTTGGTGGGACTTTGACACACTGCATCGTCCTAGGGAGGAGAGAGATCACCAAACATGGCTGCAGTCAGTTTTTGGACTACTGCTTTACTCACATGTCCCTGCACTGCTTCTAATACTTTCACCCTCCCCTTACCCCTGGTACGTTTGCTGGACATTACTCAACTACTGTATGTGTGTTTACTGTAAAGTACACAATAGAACTGATTGAGTTTGATGTCTTGCTGTAGATCTCTACAAAATATTTTATCTCATCTAGTATAAGTCTGTCTCAGTCACAACTTATGTCAGAGTCCTTGTATCTCTCACCTATAATTTTTATTTTATTTTAATTAACTGTACCCACCATCCGTAACACTGTCAAAAAAATGCACTACTTCTTTCCCCAGACTCCACTAGGACAGAGATGCCTGTGTCTTCCCAGTCACACAGAATTTTGGGGTAGTTAGGGTAATTCTACTTTGCTCCCTTCTCATACCCGTGACACAGAGAAAACAGCCAGATCAGGAAAGAACTTGGATCACAGCTGCCTGTGAGTCTACTCGGTCACACAAAATGCCGTGGTATTTGGGGTTAATTTCCTTTGCTTCCTTCTCACACTCCCAGATTCCCCTAAGACACAGATAACAGGCACATCAGGAGAGAATTTGGTTCATAGCTACCTGTGTCTACTCAGCCACACAAAATGTTATGGTGTGTGGGGTAAACCTCCTTTGTCCCCCCCAAAAAAAAACTTCCCTAGCACTGAGATAACAGTCAGATCAGGAAGAAATTTGGATCATGCCTGCGTGTGTATTCCTACTCAGTCACATTGAATTCTGGGGTATTTGGGGTCAACCTCTCTTCTCCCTTTCAGTCCTCCAGTCTCCCCTAATACAGAGAACAGATTTCCTGTCTACAAGACTCCTAAACTAAGCTTGAACTCCAATTTATTAGCCTGTCTTCTGTAGCTCAAACACGTCCTGCTTTCTCGTCCTCTCAGACTTGGAATGGCATGCTGTGGCAACCTGACAACACTTTTACACTATGTCTTTGGAAAAGAAGGGAAACTTCCCATTGATTTCAATGCAACGAGCTAGGTGAAAAAAACTGCACTTTTGTGAAAATGTTCAGCTCAATGAAAAGTGCCATTATCTATTGTTCTCTTTTGAGGAAAAATGTTTTGCCGATCCCTAAAGTTGAAGTCCCACTGAATGGGAGCATCAGAGAACATGAAATGAGGCATCCAGGAAGCAAAGCGGTCAAGGAACTGTGCAGTAGGACAAGGTGGTCTGTAAATGAGAGTGACACACAAGGAAAGAGGGGAGAGGAGACAAAATGTGTGAGTTTCAAACTTAGTAAAGGGCAGAGAAAGAACAAAGGGGATTAGCTGAAATCTGTCAATCGAGGACAATAGGATGCTTACTCTGCTTCTCTGTCTGTAACTGGGTCTAGGGGTGTGGGTAAATTGTGTGCTGCCATATAAAAGTGCAGCAATGGAGGCTAGTTTTATGATGTAAGCCAGTTTAGAGTGATGGCAAGAAGTTTTAAAAAGCGTGAAATCGACAGATCGTGAACAGCAGTTAGATTATTGCACATAGAGCAGGCGTTCCAGGAACAGAAATAAAATAGAAAGGGGAGGATGATAGGCGACATGGTACAGGTGTTCTGGGTATTGCAGTACAACATGTCAGCTGCAGCACTCAGAGGGAGAAGGGTGAGGAACAGGAGGAGGAAGGGAGACAAAGCATTGGGGCATTTGTTTATGCATGGGGTAGAAAGAGATGGTAGAGATAGGGAAGAGAGGGATGAGAAAAAGTTCATGGGACCAGAAAAGTGGTGAGAGAAGAAGTGAGGGTGCAGTGCGAATGGACAACAAAATATAAGTAGCTCCACCAAAACGAATTTATCAGGGTACTTATACACTATATAGTGCAGGTGCCTACTAGTATTATCTTAACAATGCGAATGGTGTTACAGTTAATTTGGACACAGGTGGAGGCAAAGAGACAATTCTTGTTTTAGCCATCATGGTAATTTTTTTCCCTTGTGCTTTGCTGTCAGTAGGCAAATCCTAGGCAGTGAGCTAAGTTTAAAGGGATAGTAATACTTCATTTTATATTTATTTTATTTTGTAGGCATTACAAAAACATGAAGAACTATATAAGTCTTATCTCTCAAACCTTTATGGTTTAAGAGATATTCACAAGCAAAGTTCCCCTTCCGCCCCTTTTACCTAGTGTAAGCCATCTCTTCTCAGATGTGGAATCCAGTCCATAGACCAGACAGATAACAGCAGGGGACAATCTTCTTCCTATGAGAATAATGAAAGCCCTGCCCCACTTGACAAGTTTTACAGGTTTTTCCCTTATCTTATTTGAAGATTGTCCCTTTCTGCAGTCTACCTGGGCACCTCCCTTCTGCTCTGGCTGAGCAGTGTTACATCAGTAAAAGGGGCGGGAGGGGGATATTTTCTCATTGAATTACTCTTGAACTACAACTCTGACAGAATTGAAATAACATCCTCCAAAGTCCAAATACTATGATGATTAATTAGAGCTGCTTTTATTATGAAACATTACTATCCCTTTAAGAACTTGGGGATGTAGAATTTTCAATATTCCCTGTGTGCAGTGGTACCTGTGTGCCCAAATGGACTAAAAGAATCATTCTTTGATATATTGAGAAGTACACAATTCGTCTTGTCCAGTGAAAGACTGCACACCTTGGAGCAGCTGCTGTTGGACTATAACTCCATTCATTCTGTAAAGCTGTTGTAGGTCACTAATAGCTGGTGTGCTTTAGGCTTCCCACCCCTGCTTTACAGCAAACACTCCAAAACAACAGCAATAGATTTGTAGAGCTTAAAAAAATAAACAACATGACACAAATCTTATCTCTCAAACTGCTATGGTTTGAGAGATATCATCCGCCAAAGTTCCCCTTCTCCTGATGCCAGCTGTAAAGCTGACAGAAGGAGATCCGTGTCAGCCGACATGAGGAGACTCTTCATCAGAGCCGCAATACCGCAATTTAAAAAGAACTACTTCTTTGGAACGGACTAAAGAGTGTGCTTGCAAACCAGGCACACTTTGTAGACCGTTCCAAATAAGTAATTCTTTTTAAATCGTGCTATTGCTCTGCTGAAGAGCCGCTTGTAGGTCCCGGTCCGGGAACTCCTGCAGTCAGCTTATAGCTGAAGAGGAGAAGAAGAGGGAGAGGGAAACATTAGCGGATGATATCTCTCAAACCATAGCAGTTTGAGAGATAAGCTTTGTTGCATTTAGCTTATGTTTTTAAGCTCTACAAATCTATTAAAACTTTTTTCGGACATTACTAACACTTTAAAAAGCCATTGAGAGCCACAGAAGTAGTCACTGCATTGCAGTGCAATGCAGTGAACACCACTTTGGTGTTCAATCTCAGTACCAGAAAATGAGCTCTGTTATGTTGCTAATGCCCACCAGCACTCAAAGGGTGAGTTCACTTAAAAGGCAACATGTTATTTAACTCTTTGAGCGCCAGAGGGGTACGGAGGGGTGCTTTGCAATGCATTCTGTACCCCTCTGGTGCTCAAAGGGTTAAATTATTGGGGAAGAACACGTAAAAATCTCATTGCAATATAGGGTGTCCTCCCATTGCTTGCTTGGTGACACAGGGACACTAGAAGAAGAAAAAAAATATATATATATACACTTTATAGCGCTCCACACATTGGATGCTTACAAGTTCACATACATTTGTGTAGTTGGATAAATCCTAAAAAACAAGGGCAAGTCACCGTTGGTAGTGATCAATGTCTCTCAGTCTTAAGGTGGCGGCTATATTCCCAGGTGTCTCCAGTAGCACCTTACACTTGACGTAGAACTAGATAAACAAAAAACAGGAGGAAGCGCACACCATCTGAGAGCAATCCACTTAAAGGGATAGTAATACTTGAAAATAAGTTTATTTTATATTGTAGCCCTTAAAAAAACATGACAAATGATATAAGTCTTATCTCCCAAACCTTTATGGTTTGGGAGATATTCAGAAGTAAAGTTTCCCCTGGAGTGACGTCATTGCTCCACCCTTCAGATTTGGAATCCGGTCCCGGGACCGGCTGTGCCTCTCCAGAAGTGCTGAGATCACCATCTTTAAAAAGAATTTCTTAATTGGAATGGTCTACAAAGTGTGCTTTCAAGCCAGGCACACTTTGTAGATAGTTCCAGTTAAGTAGTTCTTTTCAAAGATCGTGATCTCTACACTGCTAAAGAGCTGCCGGTTGCTCTGTGGACCGAATTGCAAATCTGTCCACTAGATGGCAGACTTGGCTGAAACAGCCAGGAAAAGAGAATTTTACTATATTTTACATGTGAATATCTCCTAAACCATAAAGGTTTGGGAGATAAGACTTATATCATTTTTCATGTTTTTTTAAGGGCTACAATATAAAATACAATTATTTTCAAATATTACTATCCCTTTAATAGAATAAGGAGAATGAGCAAATGATTCTACTTACAAGATATTTTCTTGCAAGTATTGCCCATATATTAGAATATCTGACTTTCTTCAATCCGAGAGTTCCATTCTGTTATTCATAGGATAGATATCTGCATAAAATAAGAGAAACTTTCTCTAAGAGTAACTCTGTATAACAGAGATCCCCAAATCGGCCCCTAGTGATAGAAGCAACTCACCGGATGAATGTTCTGAGCTTGCCAATAAAGCCCGATCTGGCTTGGTATAATGATGTACAAGCGAGGTAAATCAAAATCTGTAAAAATTCTTTTATTGGTATAATAAATTTCCCTACGCGTTTCGTGACGATATACTCCACTTCATCAGGGGATTCATACATTCATCCACAGGGACACTACCTTTTCTTAAAATTCTAGATCTCCCATCATTGATTGGGCTCCTACACCCATCCAGGTATCTGAAGCACAGTGGTGAAGTCCCTAGCATCACATGGGGTTAAAAAGCACAGACTTGCTTAATCCTTAGAATAGCCTTAAATCCATCCCAGGTGTCTTACGATGAATTTCTCTTTTAATCTCTGCTATTTCTGCAGAGCGACTATTCCATATATCTATTACCCTTATCGCTAATTATGATTTAACCCCTTAAGGACCATTGACGTGGCAGGACCGTCATGCTGGTCCTGGTACGTCAGGTACTTTTACTCACCACACTCCTGTAGGAGAGCGGCAATACCGGGCACTGAAGTTGATCGCTCCAAGACCGGAGCGATCTCTTCCATTGCCCCGTTTGACGTGCCACCCCACATGATCAGTCACGTGGGACGGAACATCAACGTTTCCTATGTGGTCCTCAATGGACGGCACTCCCCAGGACCGCTGGTCCTTAAGGGGTTAAGTAGATTGCAACAACAAAAAAAAAACACACATAGGACGATGAAGGGAATATATATTTTTTATTGTATATAAAACAAGTCAAAACATTTACAAAATTGAGACCTCCAATGCAGGGATTTGGGGAGGTGGGTTGATTCATGTAGGACTCAGGATTAAGGTTTATGTTGGGCACCCGACAATCTCCAGGTTTTCAGACACTGTATCAAAATCATCACAGACTTGCCGATGCTGAGGATCCTGACACTCTCGTTCACTTGGCCACCATTCAATCCAGGTTTCCTTCCCAATGATATAGGAGTAACTAGAGAAAGACAGATAGTTGTCAGTGTTAATTACAGATAAATATAACCTCAAAAGGTAATAATATTACATAGCTTAAAGGGATAGTAATACTTCGTTTTATCTTTATTTTATTTTGTAGGCATTAAAAAAACATGAAGAATGATATAAGTCTTATCTCTCAAACCTTTATGGTTTGAGAGATATTCACAAGCAAAGTTCCCCTCCCGCCCCTTTTACCTAGTGTAAGCCATCTCTTCTCAGATGTGGAATGCAGTCCATAGACCAGACAGATAACAGCAGGGGACAATCTTCTTCCTATGAGAACAATGAAAGGTCTGCCCCCCTTGACAAGCTTTTCAGGTTTTTCCCTTATCTTAATTGAAGATTGTCCCTCTCTGCAGTCTACCTGGGCACCTCCCTTCTGATCTGGCTGAGCAGTGTTACATCAGTAAAAGGGGCGGGAGGGGGATACTTTATCATTGAATTACTCTTGAGCTACAACTCTGACAGAACTGAAATAACACTCTCCAAAGTCCGAATACTATGGTGATTAATTAGAGCTGCTTTTATTATGAAACATTACTATCCCTTTAAAGGAGAACTAACACCTCTTAATAATAACCCCACACTGACAGCCCGAAAATCATAATGGTCCTCAGGAACTTTGCCCTCGTGCCTTGGTCCAAGAGATAACATTTTCAGCCCTTGAGGTTATATCCAAGGAGGCAGACATGACAGTTGCTGGTAGTTTTTATTTTTTCAAACTGAGGCAAATTTAATGAGCATTCCTAACCTTTAAAGGGATAGTAATGTTTCATAATAAAAGCAGCTCTAATTAATCATCATAGTATTTGGACTTTGGAGAGTGTTATTTCAATTCTGTCAGAGTTGTAGTTCAAGAGTAATTCAATGACAAAGTGTCCCCCTCCCGCCCCTTTTACTGATGTAACACTGCTCAGCCAGATCAGAAGGGAGGTGCCCAGGTAGACTGCAGAGAGGGACAATCTTCAACTAAGATAAGGGAAAAACCAGAAAAACTTGTCAAGGGGGGCAGGGCTTTCATTGTTTTCATTGTAAGAAGATTGTCCCCTGCTGTTATCTGTCTGGTCTATGGACTGCATTCCACATCTGAGAAGAGATAGCTTACACTAGGTAAAAGGGACGGGAGGGGAAACTTTGCTTGTGAATATCTCTTAAGCCATAAAGGTTTGAGAGATAAGACTTATATCATTCTTCATATTTTTTTTAATGCCTACAAAATAAAATAAAGTTAAAACAAAGTATTACTATCCCTTTAAGTTCTAGAGAAGTACACAATGTATTGTGAAGCACAGCACTGCATACCACTATTGTCATTGAAGGATGAAGATTACCATGTGTGGTGAGCAGAGGTTGAGGTCCTGTGGTCCTTTTAGAAACAGTCATGTTTTCCTCCATAAACATGAAATCCAGGACTGTTTGAAGTCATCCCTTGAGCAGTTTCACAGGGTGAAAAGAAAACCCCAAAATACTATACTAACTAAGCATGGTCTATGTACCCTGATAATGTGGTTGTGCAAAATCCTTTGAGATTTCGACTCTGGGCAAGAGCACTGGTTCTACGACTCTGGAAAAATCTGTTCAGCTCCCATAGAACCAGTTGCTCAGCAGAGAAAGGAAGTGGATCCTCATTCTCCCTAGTCTTATTGGATTGACCAAGACACTTGGCAGATATTAGCAACCAAGCAACAGAAGCAAGTTAGTGGTAGTCATGGGCACATAGGCAGTATTATCGTGTTTACTTTTAATTTAAGCAAGGAGTAGTTAACTCCATCACTCGAGTGCATGTTTTCAGGATATCTGTGCCTTTATACATGTGGCTCTATCAGTAGCTAAGTCCTGTTAACTGACCGGTCTGTAATCAAATAGGAATATTCAGAAAACTATTATTGAGGACCAACTTTGCTTATTCCAGGATCAAACCATAGTTTAATCTCCAGATAAAACCACTGAACTAAAAATCTAAAATCAAACTACATTATTACTCCCTTGGATATGAGGGAGGTCTTATGGTTAATGTTAAGTTGATTTAATATTGCAGACATTAAAAAAAAGATTAACAATGATGTAAGTCTTATCTCTCAGATCTTTATGGTTTGAGAGATATAACTTGCTAAAGTTACCTTTTCCTGGCTGTTTTACTCAAGTCTGCCATCTAGCTGACAGCTGCAGATTCCAGTCATTTGATCAGACAGAGGCTCTTCAGCAGAGCTGAAATCACCCTATTTAGAAATAAATACTTCATTGGAACAGTCTACAAAGTGTTCTTGCAAGCCAGCCACACTTTGTAGACCATTCCAAATTAAGTATTTATCTTTAGATATCGTTATATTGGCGCTGCTGAAGAGCCACATCTGGTCAATTGACCAGAATCTGCTTCTGAGAGCTTTACAGCTCGTCAAGCAGAAAGGGGAGGGACCAGAGAACTTTATTTTCCTATATCTCTCACCATAACGGTTTGAGAGATACGATTAAGTGCAAGTACTCTCTTTTTATTGCATCTACCACATAGTTAATACTTTTTTTCTGACATTACTATCCCTTTAAATGTAATGTGGATCTTTCTTTGCTTGTCTTGTTTCTCATTGCTATGTGATTCTTTCATCCATTACCACTGCCATCTTAGGTCCCTCATGGAACCAGTGTTAGTCAGTGGGAGCAGGGTTCAGGTTTCCACAAAAGTGCTGTGTTAGATCACGCTCACCTATTATAAATGTATGTTTATTTCTATGTTGGAAGAACTTCTTTCTGATTATAATCTCATGGAAAGCAATGGCCCCACTAATATTTTAAAGACTAACTGGGTCTGTCAGGATTAGAGTCTGGAAATGCACACCCGGTAGGCAATGGTTCCACTACATTGAGCTTCCTTGGATGCTGGACAGCTCTTGATACCAATGTAATATCATGATGGTCAGTTTTAGGACAACCTGCAGTCTAGCATCTTCCAGAATGTTCTGTCTCCACAATGATTTCCTTTATATGTCTATCATATGTGCTTGTTATTTGCCAGATTTTTGAGCGTTATTCCAGTGATGTAGAATTCTTTATCTTGTTTTCCGGATTGTCTTCTCAGTACCAAAACTGGCTTGATCCTGTCAATGACCGTTATCCACTCATAGATAAAAAGATATATACTCCATCTGATTAGGCCTGCTTTTCACTGCTGTTTACAACTCCTGCTTAGCTTGACTTCATTTAATCACTGTTACCTGGTTACAATTGCTATAATTAACCCCTTAACGACCCTTGACGGTCATAGTACGTCATGGGTCGATCTGACTGAACGACCCATGAAGTACTATGACCGTCACGGCTGCACGCCGTTCGGGGAGCCGGAACCGGAAGGACCGAAAAAAAAAATGCTCCGTAATCCTTAACTGACCTCGCCGTGCCGATCGGACGGTCGTTAATGGGTTAAATTCACCTGCTCTTCACATCTGGTTATAACTCCTGCTCAGTCTGACTATGCCTAATCTCTTTTCTCTTGTAAAAAAATTATCTGCTGCAACTGACCACACCTGTTCTTGACATCTGATTATGACCACTGCTCAGTCTGACGACATCTAATCTCTGTTCCCTGGTAATAAGAACTCTGATCTGGTTGACTACACCTGTTCTCTGCTTCTAGCCACCTTCAGATGCAAATGGTCAAGTTTCTACCAACTTTTAAAGGGGAACTACCACCCCGCAATAACTTTACATGAATTAAGTCTTCATCTGGCGACTAGCTGCTTAGTAGCGCTAGTCGCCAGAAATATTACCTGGTTTGAAAGATTTTGCAGTTTTTCGGAGGCTGACAGTAGCAGGAAGCACGGACATCTTGTCATAGTGACGTCCGTGCGCCTGCGCTGTCAGTCCCTTTTGGAGCCTGCTACTGTGAGCCTCCGAAAAACTGCAAAATCTTTCAAACCAGGTAACATTTCTGGCGACTAGCGCTACTAAGCAGCTAGTCGCCAGATGAAGACTTAATTCATATTGCGGGGTGGTAGTTCCCCTTTAAACTTGGTAGCGAGAGGTGGGCAGTTGAAGAGCTGTAGTTCTGTCTATTAGATTTATATTCCTCAAGCAGAGACTCATTTTTTACCATTATCTTGGTTGCCCCTTCTTATAAAAAAAACACAAATCCAAATTGAACATGAAGTATTGCGTGTGAAACCATGGGTTAAAACCGCAATTATATAAATGGGTATTTTTGTGTAATTTGTATTTGTCACCTATAGTTTAATTGGTTTGCTCCAGAATGGCTTTGCAGTACACTGCACACCCATTGGTCCTCAGCTGGTTAACCTTTTGAGTGCCAGAGGGGTACACAACGCATTGCAAAGTAATGTGTTGCATACCCCACTGGCACTCAAAAAAGTTAAACACCATAACCATGAAAAAGAGTCACAATTATTATCCCATTACCCCTCAGTTACCCCTCTGGCACTGAAAGAGTTACATAACAATACTTGCAAGTTTCTCTTACCCAGATGGCTGTTCCCAAAGATCAGTGGTTACTCCCCAGATAAAGTAATCTCTATTTTCCACCAAATTTAAAGCCGCACGGCATTTTCTATGGCTGATAAAATTTCGAGTGTTGCCCTGGGAACCCTGATCGGTACCTAGAGAGAGGGAGGAAAATGAGGGTCTCATATTTGATACAAACTGAATAAAAGGAATAGGTATGGCAATATTTTACAGAAAATATCAGAAGCTTGGACCAGCTAATGCATAAGTAGTGCTTCTCGCTGCTAAATTGCACCATTAGGAAGGGTTAGCATCAGTAGAGTATTACTTCAATACACGCTCTGGGATGGCAACAAGAGTCTAGACTTTAAAGTAGCAGTACACTTTTTTATTGAAAAAGCAATTTATTTATTTATTTTAATTGAAAAAAAAAATTCACGGCACCGAAAACAGTAGTGAAATTAAGATATCATTATACATAGAGGGCTAGCAACAATATTCAGGACTGCAACCTTTGAAGAGCCAGTCTTTTGTAAAGCAATCTGTGGGACACTCATCTGACACACAAAGGGTAAAAGCAGAACTATACTCTCGGAATTAGTTTTTCTTAACAGAAGCACTTACATAGGTAGTAGTCCCTCATACAAAAGTCAGGTGTATCTATATAATTACTGTGTGTAATAGAAGGACTTACCTAGGTAGGAGTCCATCACACAGCAGTCAGGTGTATCTATATCATTACTGTGTGTAACAGAGGGACTGACCTAGGTAGGAATCCATCGTACAGCAGTCAGGTATATCTATATAATTACTGTGTGTAACAGAGGGACTGACCTAGGTAGGAATCCATCGTACAGCAGTCAGGTGTATCTATATAATTACTGTGTGTAACAGAAGCACTTACCTAGGTAGGAATCCATCACACAGCAGTCAGGTATAGCTATATAATTACTGTGTGTAACAGAAGCACTTACCTAGGTAGGAGTCCATCATACAGCAGTCAGGTGTATCTATATAATTACTGTGTGTAACAGAAGGACTGACCTAGGTAGGAGTCCATCATACAGCAGTCAGGTGTATCTGTATAATTACTGTGTGTAACAGAAGTACTTACCTAGGTAGGAGTCCATCATACAGCAGTCAGGAATATATATATACTTACTGTGTGTAACAGAAGGACTTACCTAGGTAGGAATCCATTATACAGCAGTCAGGTATATCTATATAATTACTATGTGTAACAGAAGGACTTACCGAGCTAGGTGTCCTACATACAACTATCATTTATATCTATATACTTTTTTTTTTTTTTAGTTCTATTTAATCTCGGTTTTTGTTTACTAATGACCATTATGAGCCACTCAGGATGCCTGTAGAGCATTGTTTGCATGCCTACCAAGTGTTCCTCTTTAGGAGGAACAGTCCCACTTTTAGACCCAAATCCCTCTGTCCCTCTTTCCCACCCTGATGTCTCTCTTTTTAGGAGATCAGACTGTGTGGTGTGTATATAAGTGAATCACATTGCTCCACAGCAATAAAACTCACATTATTGTTTGTTTAAATGTCACTATATGTGTTTATAAATTAGTCTGTGTAAATAAAATACATTGGTCTTGTTATAAGTCATTTATTAGGTTACACAAGGAGGTGTCAGTAGGTCAAGAAATAGCCTAAAAATTCTTGGTAATGCCCCGCCCACCAGCCACACCCCCAGAAACACCCCCTAAAACACAAGTGTCCCTCTTTGGCAATTTGAAATGTTCGGAGGTATGTGTTTGTACACTGGAGGTGTGATCTACAGGAAGATTTCAATAGCAATCCCTGTTTACAGGAAACTGTGAATATAATACAAAACATATATAAATAAATACATCAGACTGCTGTATGAAGGGTACCTATCTTTGCACGTAAAGCTGTTACATTAATATTCAGTTGTTCCTAGAGTAAAGTTCCCTTTTAAACATGATACCAAGGGCTTCAGCCCGATCATCCAAAGCCTTTTGCCCAGTTTACCATAATATCCCCACACAACCTCTCTCCAGACATTAGCTGATTTCATCTCTTCACAGTTTCCTTTTATCAGGAAAGGGCAACCTGAGACCCTACAATTATTGTGGCGTAAAATTCCCATCATCCCTTGCCATTTGGGGAGATGTGTTGTCCTTAATGAGTGAAGAGCTACAGGTTGCATTCTCTAGGAGAGCTGAGTCGCTGAGAAACAGTTCTCCATAGGATGTGACAGAAACTGCTGAGTCATGCTGCTAGTTAGTACTTTCAGGAAGTAACCACACTGTAACTCCCTTTCTGATAAGCTTAACAGGACATACTTGAAAACCAAAGAAATCTCAGTCTATTTTTCCTGGTAAAACATTTTCTAAACACAATTTAATGAAACAGCTAACAGGCGTGTGGGTTCCCTTGTTTTACTCATCAAGAAAAGCCCTATAACATATAAAGTTTTCATTAAAAAAGTTTACTGTTTCTTTAATTAGTAGGATTATGAACATTTCATCTACTTACCTTCTTTAATGACTGTTATAATCTGCATCACGTAATTATCGAAGTTGTCATTGTGTTCTATTTTAATGAGCTTTGCTTTGTACACTGTGGATAGAAACACTCAGTCAAGCATACATTTAGGGTCATATGCACAATAAAGTGGAGCGGGGTTATGATAAGGAAACTGAACCATAGGACAAATTAAATCCCCCCAAAATTAAAGCCCCCAAATTAAAATCTACCAACATTGTTTCAACACTTTAAAGGGGAACTCTCACCTCTGTTAAAGTACTTCTTATTTTAAAGTGGTATCCGAGGTAAGCTTCCATCCATTTTTTTTTCCTAACATGATTTAGCCAGAGATTTTACCTTTTAAAAATAATCTGGGGCCATCAATTAAGGACAGTCTGAGGTACAGCTCTGTACCACTGCCTGTCAATCTTTGCCTCTTCCCCTCCCCAGTAGCTCCTCGTTCCCACCTCCTACTCTGACGGAGGAATCCAGCGCGGGAGTCGATTGCTCTCGTGCCAATGACAGCATTCAGCTCAAATGGAGGAATCCTTCGTCAGAGTAGGATTGCTGGACAATGAATTCACTGGTTGATAAATCAGTGTGCCAAAACCCCATAGATAAAAATGATTTGATTACTAGAACTTCTAGTGGCAGAGCAAGGACACATATATAGATTCAAGGCAAATTGCAGTAAGTCTTCAGCAATGATAGAACAACTTTTACCTCTACCACTTTAGGAGGAAATGTGTATAAAAGATATATATGGATAGAGAGAGAGAAAGAGAGAGAGACATAGAGAGGTGGATAGAGAAACAGAAATAGAGATAAGTATAAGGAGATTGATGCCGAGAGATATATTAAGAGAGAGACAGAGAGAGAGTCAGAGGAAGAGATACGGAGAGAGAAATACAGAAAAAATAAAGAGATAGACAGATATATAGATAGGTAGACATTAGAATGCAATTTTTATCTCTGTTGTGCCTTACACTCCCACCATCCTCAGCCAGGTAAAGGGAATATATCACATAAGAAGGAAACAGTGATAGATAGTCAGAGAGATAACTGTAGAAGTAAGAAGTAAAACCTGGTGTTTCCACTTCTGGAAAATGCTTTGTTAAAAGTCTGATACAGCTCAAACTTACACATTTAAAGGGATAGTAATACTTAAGTATTAGTAATCCCTATATTAATTTCCTATTAAAAATAAATGTATTGCCCCCAGTGTCATCTATCAAACCTTTATGGTTTGAGAGATAATCGCTCCTAAAGTTGCCCTCTCCCTCCTCCTTCCCCGTAATCAGTGTTCTAGCTGACTGCGGGGAAGACAGTCGTACGACTTTCAGGCGGCTCTGCAGCGCAGCCGCGATCTGCAAGCACACATAGAAGACTTTTTTTTTTTTTATTAACGCGATCACAGCTCTGCTGCAGAGCCACCTGATGATCTATGACCGGATTTCCCTTCAGTCAGCTACAACGCTGACTTCGGGGGAAGGGGGAGGGAGAGGGCAACTTTAGGAGCGATTATCTCTCAAACCATAAAGGTTTGAGAGATGACACTGGGGGCAATACATTTATTTTTAATAGGACTTTTTAATAGGATAGTAATGTTTCACAAAAACAGCAGCTCCAATTAATCTTCATAGTATTTGGGCCATAGAGTGTTATTTCAATACTGTCAGAGTTGTAGTTCAAGAGTAATTTAATGATAAATTATCCCCCTCCCGCCCCTTCTACTGATGTAACACTGCTCACCTCAGATGTGGAATCTGGTCTCATGAATGGACAGCTCACAGCAAGGGACAATCTTGTTACTGTGATCATAAGGAGAACCCTGCCCCTCTTGACAGGTTTTTCCTTATGATCACTGAAGATTGCCCCTCTCTGTGATCCATCCGGACAGTCTTGCTACTCTGAGGTGAGCAGTGTTACATCAGTAAAAGGGCTGGGAGAAGGAAACTTTGTCATTCAATTACTCTTGTACTACAACTCTGATAGTATTGAAATAACACTCTCCATAATACTATGAAGATTAATTGGAGCTGCTTTTGTTATGAAACATTACTATCCCTTTAAGGTCCAGTATTCCATGTGGCCTGGGTTTTCCTGGTGGTGCTGTTGATACAAGAATTTGTGGAAGGTTCTGTCAGTGACATTAGTTCTCTCCAGAGTTCTGTACCAACAGCACCACCATACTATTTCAGGCCATGGAAGTATTGCATCCTCAAAAATTCAGGTTTGTGTTGTAGTAACTTTGTTTTATTCATGAAGAAGGACCCTACAATGTAAGTATTTTTCATTTTAGCAGATACTTTCCCTTTCATAACTGCGAGTGGATGATGCTAACTGTAGTTCGACGGCAGCTGGTGAGCCACAGTTTGATATCATGGTTAACAGTCTGGTTGGACAAGTCTATAGCTGGAGGTTAGAGGCATTTTTGGGTTTGATTCAGTCATAGTGATTAGATGGATCTAAGGCAAGGTAAGCAATCTTGGGATTTCCATCTGTAGGGTGCTATAACCATTGGCTTGTTGGGAATGACGGGAGCTTTAGAATATGTTGCGTACCCCTCTGGCACTGAAAGGGTTCATTTCCAACAGCTGGGGAGCCCTGAATTGCCTACCCTTGCACTTACAAATTAGTGTAACTCACCATAGTCCACGCCTGGCTCGCAGGCCTTTTCCATTCTCAGTTCTGCTGTGATATCAATGTCCAGCTGCTGCTGCATGAAACAGTTCTCTGTAAGGCAAAGAAGGAGAGAGTTCACAGGTCATACTCTTGGGCAGGGTGTGAAACATATGACTCTCCAGCTGTTGTTGCACTAGAACTCCCATTATTTGGAATGATGAGAGTTGTAAAACAATAGCAGCCGAGTCCATCTTGTGCTGCGCTAGCACGCTCATACTTTTATATGAATGCATCTTAGAAGGGGATCTGCTCCTCCATATAACACCTCCTTGTCAGTTGTCTTATTGTTCCCTATAACTCCTCCCTATAACTCCTCCTATTGTTCCATATAACTCCTCCCTATAACTCCTCCTATTGTACCATATAACTCCTCCCTATAACTCCTCCTATTGTTCCATATAACTCCTCCCTATATCTCCTCCTATTGTTCCATATAACTCCTCCTATTGTTCCATATAACTCCTCCCTATATCTCCTCCTATTGTTCTATATAACTCCTCCCTATAACTCCTCCTATTGTACCATATAACTCCTCCCTATAACTCCTCCTATTGTACCATATAACACCTCCTTGTAAGTTGTCTTAATGCTCCATATGACTCCTCCCTATAACTCCTCCTATTGTTCCCTATAACTCCTCCCTATAACTCCTCCTATTGTTCCATATAACTCCTCCCTATAACTCCTCCTATTGTTCCATATAACTCCTCCCTATAATTCCTCCTATTGTTCCATATAACTCCTCCCTATAACTCCTCCCTATAACTCCTCCTATTGTTCCCTGTAACGCCTCCCTATAACTCCTCCTATTGCTCCATATAACTCCTCCCTATAACTCCTATTGTTCCATATAACTCCTCCCTATAATTCCTCCCTATAACTCCTCCTATTGTACCATATATCTCCTCCCTATAACTCCTCCTATTGTTCCCTGTAACGCCTCCCTATAACTTCTCCTATTGCTCCATATAACTCCTCCATATAACTACTCCTGTTCCTGCATATAATTCCTCGCTATAACTCCTCCTATTGCTCCATATAACACTTCCCATTGCTCTATATAACCTCTCTCTGTATCTCCTCCTATTGCACATATAACCCCTCTCTATAACTTCTCCTATTGCTCATATAACCCCTCACTATAACTCCTCCTATCAGACCATATAACCTTTCATTATAACGCATTCCACTGTGCCATAGAACTACTCCCTATAACTCTTCCTATTGATACATATAACTTCAGCCTATATCTCCTTCTATTGTTTCATATAAGTCCTCCCCATAACTCCTCTTATAGTTACATATAATTCCTTCTATTGCTCCATATAACCTCTCAGTATAACCCCTCCTATTGCTCCACGGAACTCTACCCTATAACTCCTCCTATTGTTCCATATAACTCCTCCTATTGTTCCATATAACCCCTCCCTATAACTCCTCCTATTGTTCCATATAACTCCTCCCTATAACTCCTCCTATTGTTCCATATAACTCCTCCCTATAACTCCTCCTATTGTTGTATATATATCCTATCCTTATGACTCCTTTTATTGCTCCTTATATGCACATACCTCCCAAGTGTCCCTCTTTGAGTCCCTCTGTCCCTCTTTCCCACCCTGGTCACCCTCTTTTTAGGAGACCAGACAGCGTGGTGTGTATATAAGTGTATCACATTGCTCCACAGTAATACAACTTCCATTATTACATGTATAAACTTCAGTATCAATCTTATAAATTAGTATTTATAAATAAAATAATTTGATTTGGTTCTAAATCTTTTATTCAGTTACACAAAGAGGTGTCAGTAGGTCATGAAGTAACGTAAAAATTCACAGCAATGCCCCGCTCCGCAGCCACACCCCCAGGAATACACCCAAATCAAAAGTGTCCCTCTCTGGCCATTAGAAATGTTGGGAGGCATGTATGTTCTCCCTGTGACTGCTGTCATTGCTGTTCTTCTTGTTCTGTAAAACTCCTCAATTGAATTAATACTTTTGTACTATAAATCCTCTCACTATAATTTCCGATTTCTCCAGATACACAAAATATATATTATTCATTATCTCTCCCTAAGTAGCACCACCTTAACGTTTGACTCACCCTCAGCACAGCGGCAGAGATCGCCCTTACAAATCTTGCCCAGGAGTGCGCTGTCTTCGTCCACGTGGTAGAATTTAGTGCAACGGCTTTCTGCCAGAGAGGAAAAGAAGAGTTAAACAGGCCTGGAAATGTGCTACCTGTTAGGGTTAGCGAGCTGCGTTCATCTATAAATCACGAAGGGAGCATTCAGGACGTTTAACCCTTTGAGTGCCAGAAGAACTCAAAGGGTTAACAGGAGCCAGCCAACTGCACCATACGAGAGAATTTAAAAATCTCATTAACTGTTTGTGGACTAGAGGTGTGTGCAACACTTTTCAATGCATTGCTGACCCCTCTGGTCCGTAAGGGGGTTACTTGTGGATTTTAACCCCGTGAATGCTACAGAGGTCGTAACGGCATGCTGTCCAGCATTCAAGGGGTTAACAATCACATTTAAAGAAGCAGAGCATTTTTATTATGAAAAAACAAACAAAGCCTATATTGTAGGACAGTTCCTGCCAAGTGAAACAAAGGTACGGCTCTTATCGGGAGGTGATTTTTTTTCCAAGGTTATTACAGTTCAAATTGTTGTTTTGCATATATAAAACTGTTAGCAGCAGCTCCACCTAGTGGAAAAACAGTTGATCTGGTCTGCAGACAGGTATCCTATTGCATTCTTTGGGAGAGGTCAGTCACAGTTCTCCATAGAATGTGATCACAACAGCTCTACTGCATTGTGACAAGTTGAATTGTAATAATGTTTGAATTAAGCATTTTCCAGCAGTGGAAGTAACATTGTTTTACACGATATGTAATTTCACAAAAAAAAAAGGAAACATCAAAGGGATAGTAACACTTGAGTCGCAAAAACATGTATTGTAGATTGTATCCTCTTGAGAAAAATAAGAGGACTTTCACTGATGAGAGGTGTTTTATTAAAAAAATGATTGGAGCTCAGGATGGTGTAGCAACAGCGCCACGGTACACTTTCAGGAAGTTAAGATACTGCACCTGAATTAAAATATTCATGTTTGATCTGCAGTAACTTTTAAATAAAACACTTCTCAGCAGTGTTTTACTCAGGAGGATAAACTCTGCTAATATAAAGTTTTAAATTACAATGGCAGTTTGGGAAATTTGCATTTGCCCTTTTGGTGTCATTGGTTCGTTACAGAATTGCTCTGATTTTATATTTGTGCAAATTATGTGTACTACCTCTTTAAATGGATAGTATAGTCCCATAAAAAGTATCGCTTAAATCGTAGCTGCAGTACAACAACATTCAACGTGCTTACTCCTTTCTCTCAAGCCGCTATGGTTTGAGAGATATAAGAAAATAAAGTCCTCCGTTCCCTCCCCTTTCTTCCTGATGAGCTGTAAAGCTGTCAGAGGCAGAATCCGGTCGCCCGACTGTAGGCGGCTCTTCAGGAGCGCTGTCATCTAGATATCTAAGTCTAATTACTTCATCGGAATGGTCTACAGTGTGTGCCTGGCTTGCAAGCACACGTTGTGGACCATTCCTATGAAGTAATTATAGTTAGATATCTAGATGACAGCGCTCCTGCAGAGCCGCTGTCTGGTCCCAGATGCAGGGTTTCATGACGTCCGCTGCACAGAAGGGGGAGGGAACAGAGGACTTTATATTCTTATTTCTCTCAAACCATAACGGCTTGAGAGAAAGGAGTAAGCAAGTTGAATGTTGTTTTAAGCGATACTTTTTATGGGACTATACTATCCCTTTAAATGCGCTGCAAGACGTGTGAGAGAACCTGCATGTAAGGCCGCAATTCCTGCAGGAAGTCTGACATTCAGTGTGGTGGAGTAAGTGGTGTTTGTCTGCAGGGTCACTTACCTGGAGTGTAATAATCGTACACCGTTGCAGCTGCAGGTTGAATGAGACCAACTTCAAAGATCTGGTGAGCATAAAACTTCACACAGTCCTCCTCTGCATGAGAGATCTGAAGGACGAGGGGGAGAGGGAAAAATGTTAGGGTACTGGTAAGGGTGGGAAGAAGAGAGGAACTGGGGAGATGAGGGGGTTGAAATGGAAGAGTAATAAAGTAGATATATTTGAGAAAACATTTTATACAGAGATACAAGTACTTTGGTATCTGGCAATACCTTTTTTATTTGGACTAATAATGTAAAATCTCAGGTATGATATTCATAATTTTGCCCCTTTTCACCTTAGTTGAAGTGGGGAGGTGAGTATTACAAAAATTCCTCCACCCACCTCAATATGCTGCTACCTTCCCTCTACTCCCACCCTCTAGATGCATGTGGAATATCTGCACAGTGGGTGTTATGCTTGCATGTGCAGCCCACTTCCTGCATCCCCCTGTGAGGACCCGTATTAACTCTAGATAATGGTAATGCTCTTTGAGGACCTGAACGGCCCACTGCACAGGAATCCCAGATGCCTCTAGAGCAGAGGTTCTCAGCCCGAACTACACAAATTTACTAGTTCTTTAGTCTAAAAATTGTCATCATTTCTGTCAAAAGGCTAGGCAGAGAGAGTGTGTCTAGTTGGTGTTATCTGTATGTTAACGGTTCTTTGTGGAGCAACTGCAAACCCTCTGGATTAGAGCAAGCCTAATACTTATTTTAATGGAAACCTTAAAGGATGATATGTCAATAATCTTACTGTCAGGTCATTTTGAAAGTTTGCAGGTATATTTTTTGAGTGCTTATGTATATAGATAAAACAATCTATATAGCCTTCTGTGATTTTACTGTAATGGGTGGAAGATGTCAGGTAGTGTTGGTGTAGTGACATGGATATGAAGGCTGGGTGTATGCAAGTGGTTGGCCGTAGGGTAGCAGAAAGCCTGAAAGCATCAGTGCATTCATAGGCAAGGCAGGGAAATGCCTCTGATCACTGAAAAATACCAGAAGGTATCTATCATTGATGAAAGTATCTCTCAGTTCCACCATTTGGTAAATAGACCTCTGTAAGGGATGGTTTTTGGTGATCTCCTCACGGTTAGTTGGGGGTTAATGCTCTGTGGTCATGTAGCCAGCAACAATAGAGAGGCAGGCAATGCCATCTTCAGTTACGTAGTGTTTATGAGAGGCAGGTAGTGCCATCTCCAATTGTGCAACATTCAGTGTTATATAACAGTTTAGATACGCATGTGTAGTGGTAAGTTAGTGTTATATAACCAAGCAAATACGCATGCGTAGTGTTAGACATACCTTGCATACCTTTAAGGGTGTAATCTGTATTTACTCTATAATCAACACATTTTTTTGCTTAGAGCCATCTGAGACTAGAGAGAGTGTACCTGGATCTCAAGTCTGTTTGTTTACCTGTTTAACGATACTACGGAGTTTCGTGTGGAGGGCTCTCCCACATTGATGAACAGCTCGGTAGCTAAGTATCTTGATTTGTTTTATATCATTGCATGTTCAATAAACTGTAGTTATACTTTTCACTACCAGTGTGTGTTTATGTATTTTCTTTATCTTTATTCTGAAATTCCAGACCTCTAATAAAACAGAACTCATACTGGTTGGGAGCAAGTATAAGTGGGAGATATTCTCATAAGATCTAAGGCAGGGTTAGGTATCTTTTGGCAACCAAGCTGTTGAGGATTGCTGACTGGTTGTGTGTGATGGGAGTTGCAGTTCACAACAGCCAGACTGCTAAAGGATAATTATAACTGATCTAAGGTAACTGGAGAGAGAAAATAAGGGTAACCATCAGTAAGAAGATGAAGACATGGGGGACAGAAGTATTGACTTGAACTTACTTTATCAACATAGAGGATGAGTGTTCCCTTCTCGCTTGCTCCTTTGTTGAGCTCGTACTTGGAGATGTATTTGTCCACACCCTTTGATAGCTGTGTGCAATGACAGGACGGAAGTACAACACGTCATGGACAGTTAACAGTAGGATGGATAGCAATGCCTCAACTACTATGCATTAAGTTGTCCCTGTCACCTCAAGAAAAGTTTAGGTAATGATAATTAAAAAGTGCCTATATATTGTACTTATTATCTGTTGTAATAGCTTTTGTGAAATGCATTTTTATCTGTTGAAGGAACAATCTGACACATTGTGCTAAACTGTTGATTTTCTTGGGCAATATTACTACACTAGTTGAACAGCCCGTTACACGGGCCACAGTGCCTCTGGCAGCCGGTTGCGGGGCAGTCACGCGCGGTAGAGACTGCCCGCGCCTCTGCTGATACAGAGCTTGTCGCTCCTTCGGAGCGTCCAGCTCTGTATCAGCCGCGGCGCGGGCAGTCTGTACTGCGCATGACTGCCGCACGCGCAGCAGTGTCTCCTGTGCATGTCCGGCGTTACACACAACTTAGCGAATTATTATATAGGATACTGTGGTATGAATTAATCTAGGCAGAGCACAAATGCTGGAAAATACACACAGAAAATGGATATGCACTACCGTACTTATCAGCAGTAGTAAATTAATTACATAGTAGTAAATTAGGTTGAAAAAAATACTCAAGTTCATCAAATCTAACAATTTCTTCGTAACCCAGAGTAATGAGAATTAAATAAGCTTTTCTTCTGCCAAATTAGTTTGTTTTTACCGGAACTTCCTGTTTTGCCTACTAATACACAGTATAACCCTGTATGTTCCCTCTTGAAACAAATATATCTAATCTTCTTTTAAATATATCCATTGTATCTGCCATCGCCACATCATTGGGCAAATAATTTCACAATTTAACAGACCTGTTACTGTAAAAAAAATCCTTTCTCTGCTGAAGTTGAAACCTCCTTTTCTCCGATCTTAAGGGGCGGCCCCTAGTTATTTGACCTTGGCATTAAAATCTCACCATAGATATCCTTGTATTGACCTCTCATATGCTTGTAAATTGTGACAAATTCTCCTCTTAAAGGGATAGTAATACTTAAAATGTTAAAAAAAAATATGTTGTAGGGTTTATCCCCCTGAGTAAAACAAGAGTACTCCCACTGCTGAAAGGTGTTTCATTCAAAAGTTATTAATTTTCAAAGTTGAATTTTTTAGGTGCAATATCACAGTGGCCTGAAATTGTACAGTGGCGCTGTTGCTACACCATCCTATGGAGATTTATGGTCCCAGGACCAGAGCTGTCCATAGGATCATGTAGCAACAGCGCCACTGTACAATTTCAGGCCACTGTGATATTGCACCTAAAAAATTCAACTTTGAAAATTAATAACTTTTGAATGAAACACCTTTCAGCAGTGGGAGTACCCTTGTTTTACTCAGGGGGGTAAACCCTACAACATATTTTTTTTTTTACATTTTAAGTATTACTATCCCTTTAAAAAACACTGTAGTAGAGAGTTTGGGAAACGTAGTGAAAATACAAAGACTACACAGGCGGTTTGTGAAGTCTTTGTATTTTCACTACGTTTCCCGAATTCTCTACTGCAGTGTTTTTTTATTTTTGTATTTTTCAATAAATTGGATATTTTATATTTCATCTCTGTGTGGAGTGTTTGGGTGTTCCGGAGCGTTGCGGATCTGTAGAGCGCTCCCTACCAAGTTGTCTTCCCGTTTGTAGAAGTCCTAGTTGGGCCTGTGGGGGGCAGCTCTGGATCTGTGAGGCCTAGATGGCCATGTGAGTGAATGTATTTTATATACAAATATTGTATATGCCTGACAATTAGTAGCAACTAGGAGTTTCTTTTCTAATGCAAATTCTCCTCTTAGTCATCTTTTCTCTAGAGTAAATAAATCAAGTTTGTCTAGAATTTCCACAAACGTCAAGTCACCTACCTCACACATCGCTCCTCTAATACCACTCCTCTCTGCCAAACCCTATAGTGGCTCCTGTTAGCATTTAGAATTAGGTTCAAAATATTGGTGATAAAATACAGAGCCCTTACTAACACTGCTCCCTCCTACATTTTATCTGTTTCCAAATTAACTCGGACTCACCATCTTCAATCTGTGCACAATCTTCTCCTCTCCACAGCTCTTATTACATCCTCCCACTCCCGCCTACAGGACTTTTCCCTTGCTGAACCTGAGCTCTAGAATTCCCTCCCCCACCCCATCAGATTCTCCCCCAGCCTTCAGATGCTCCCTGAAAACTAAGCTCTTCAGGGAAGCCTATCAAGAACCCATATAACTGTAATGAGCAAGGCCAGATCAACAGCCTGTCCAACTTTTCCTCACTCTCATTGTCTTCTACAATCACTCTCCCACCTACAACACCATCACAACCTCATTGTTCACACAAAGTCTTGTTCTCCCAAACAGATCCGCTACATGTCTGGACCACTGCACTGAAAACAACCTCTTTCTTACATCCACTGACCAGAAGTTCATTTGGTTCATAACTCTTCCTCCTCGTGTGTCCCACCTACCTCCCTCTAGACTGTAAACTCTTATGAGTGGGGCCCTCTTATCCTTGTTTTCTATGTTCCATATGTACTGTTTATTTCAGGGATATCCTGAAATCATGCACTGCTGATAGTTCTTGAGGACCAGGCTTGGCTATCCCTGCCCTGGAATATAATATCTTAGCTTGAGCAGGGTCATATCTTTGTGTGATTCTTCCTACTTTTAGTACCCACCTTATTAAGGCTTTCGATGTCCGGAGTGAAGCCGGTCAGCATGGAAAAGTCTATGATCGACATGGTGGCATCAACAGGTTTAAGATGTCTGGTGAGAAAAGGAAGAGCTGTCACACAACACTTGTTTAAACCCAATATTTACAAAAAAATGTGTTAGAACAGGGGTAACCAAGCTTGATCGTATCTCTCCTTGAGCAAAAGTAGATAAATTAAAGAGATAGTCATGTTTCACAATAAAAGCAGCTCCAATTAATCTTCATAATATATGGGTCATGGAGGTGTTATTTCAGTACTGTCAGAGTTGTAGTTCAAGAGTAATTGAATGATAAAGTATCCCCCTCCCTCCCCTTTTACTGATGTAACACTGCTCACCTCACAGCAGCAAGACTGTCAGGATGGATCACAGAAAGGGACAGTATTCAGTGAGCATAAGAGAAAACCTGTCAAGGGGGGCAGGGTTTTCATTGTTCTCACAGTAAGAAGATTGTCCCTTGCTGTGAGCTGCCTGGTCTGTGGGCCAGATTCCACATCTGAAGGGAGGTGTCTTACACTAGATAAAAGGGATGGGAGGGGATACTTTATCATTCAATTACTCTTGAATTACAACTCTGACAGTATAGAAATAACACTCTCCATGGCCCAGATACTATGACGATTAATTGGAGCTGCTGTTTTTGTGAAACATTACAGTACATTTAACACCTTAAATACAAGGGGTATGGCAATACATTGTGTTACAGTCCTCTTTTGAGCCACTTGTGCTCAAACATCAACATATTGAAAATTGAGCAGAAAGCATCTATCTATCACATATCTATCTATCTATCTATCTATCTATACATCTATCCCATATCTATCTATCTATCTATCTATCTATCTATCTATCTATCTATCTATCTATCTATCTCATATCTGTCTATCTATCTCATATCTATCTGTCTATCTATCTATACATCTATCCCATATCTATCTATCTATCTATCTATACATCTATCCCATATCTATCTATCTATCTATCTATCTATCTATCTATCTATCTATCTATCTATCCTTTCCTCCTGAAGCATCACTCTGCCTTTAACCTTTAGGAGACTAGCTGAGTAAAATGATCCTCAGCATTCAAGGGTTTAATTGTATGCATATTTCACAGTTTTTTTTAAATCTTTGAATCAGCAGGTCCACTTTGGCTTTATACACATAGTGAAAGTGTAATATCAGTTTAGAATGGCAAAAGACACACACTCCACACCTGAAACAGGCTTCAATAGAGATGGTTGACTTGGCATCTGCAGGCCGTTTAACTGTGAAAGAGGAAAGAATAAGTAAAACACAGCACAATGACACCCTAAACATCTTTAAAAAATTGGTAAATAATATTAATATGTAAAGTCTTCCCAACACAATGTACCAATGCACACATAACACTGGTAAATTGATAAACACACTCACCCAATGGCTCATCCTTCACTTTAATTTTGAGGTCAAAGTTATTGCACTTTCTTTCCTTCTCTGTTACAATCGCATGATACACGGATATTACCTGCACAGGAAATGACATCATCATTTTATCTGGAGTTATGGATATTATGAGTTTTGTTCAGGGTATCAGGGTATTACAATTTGAGTTGTATTTGAGGTTCTTATAAGTATTTGTAAGGGTTCTAGGATTACAATATATGGAACATTTATGGTTGTGGACATTAGGGTAAGAGTGTAAGAGTGCTAGGGTTAGAATATAAAGATTATTTGGGGTTGTGGACTTTAGAGGTATTGGGTAAGGGTGCTACAATTAGGATTTAAGGAGTATTTGGGGTAATACGTATTACCAGTATTGGGTATGAGATATTGGAGACATTAGATGTATTGGGTAAGGGTGCTAGTTTTAGACTATAAAGAGTATCAGGTTGTGGATATTCGTGATATTGGGAAAGGGTGCCAGTGTTAGAATATAAAGAGTATTTGGGGTTGTGGACTTTAGAGGTATTGGGTAAGGGAGCTAGAGTTAGGGTTTAAGGAGTGTTTGGGGTAGTACATATTTCCAGTACTGGGTAAGAGATGTTGGAGATATTAGAGGTAGTATTAGTGATATTGGGTAAGGATAAGAGTGTTAGAATATAAAGAGTATTTGGGGTTGTGTACTTTAAGGTGCTAGAGTTAGGATATAAAGAGTAATACATTTTATGGATATTAGCGGTATTGGGTATAAGTACCATGTTAGAATATAAAGAGTATTTGGGGGTGTTGACACAGCAGTATTGGGTTAGGGTGCTAGAGTTAGAATATAAAGAGTATTTGGGGATGTGTATACAGTGGTATTAGATTAGTGTGCTAGAGTTAGAATATAAAGAGTATTTGGGGATGTGTATACAGTGGTATTAGATTAGTGTGCTAGAGTTAGAATATAAAGAGTATTTGGGGATGTGGATATATTGATATTGGGTTGAGGTGCTGGAGTTAGAACATAAAGAGTATTACATTTATGGATATTAGCAGTATTGGGTACAAGTGCCATGTTAGAATATAAAGAGTATTTGGGGATGTTGATTCAGCGGTATTGGGTTAGGGGCTAGAGTTAGATAGAATATAAAGAGTATTTGGGGATGTGTAAATATTGGTATTAGGTTAGGGTGCTAGAGTTAGAATATAAAGAGTATTTGGGGATGTGGATATAGTGATATTGGGTTAGGGTGCTAGAGTTAGAATATAAAGAGTATTTGGGGATGTGGATATAGTGATATTGGGTTAGGGTGCTAGAGTTAGAATATAAAGAGTATTACATTTTAGGGATATTAGCGGTATTGGGTACAAGTGCCATGGTAGAATATGAAGAGTATTTGGGGGTGTTGATACAGCAGTATTGGGTTAGGGTGCTAGAGTTAGAATATAAAGAGTATTTGAGGATGTGGATATAGTGATATTGGGTTAGGGCGCTAGAGTTAGAATATAAAGAGTATTACAGTTTAGGGATATCAGCGGTATTGGGTACAAGTGCCATGGTAGAATATGAAGAGTATTTGGGGATGTTGATACAGCAGTATTGGGTTAGGGTGCTAGAGTCAGAATATAAAGAGTATTTGGGGATGTGGATATAGTGATATTGGGTTAGGTGTTGGAGTTAGAATATAAAGAGTATTACATTTTATGGATATTAGCGGTATTGGGTACAAGTGCCATGGTAGAATATAAAGAGTATTTGGGGATGTTGATACAGCGGTATTGAGTTAGGGTGATAGAGTTAGAATATAAAGAGTACTTGGGGATGTGGATATAGTGGTATTAGGTTAGGGTGCTAGAGTTAGAATATAAAGAGTATTACATTTTATGGATATTAGCGGTATTGGGTACAAGTGCCATGGTAGAATATAAAGAGTATTTGGGGATGTTGATACAGCGGTATTGGGTTAGGGTGCTAGAGTTAGAATATAAAGAGTACTTGGGGATGTGGATATAGTGGTATTTGGTTAGGGTGCTGAAGTTAGAATATAAACAGTATTGCTTTTTACGGATATTAGCAGTATTGGGTACAAGTGTCATGTTAGAATATAAAGAGTATTTAGGGATGTGGATACAGCGGTATTAGGATAGGGTGCTAGAGTTAGAATACAAAGAGTATTTGGGGTTGTGAATATTAGAGGTATTCAGGATATGGGGGTTAGGTTTAGATTATAAAGAGTATTTTGGGTTACATATATTCAAATTATTTGTTAAAAGTTTTACAAAATATTTACAGTTATGGAGACCTTGGGAAACAGTATTAGTTTAGGTCACGCATTCAAGCTGTTGGAAACGACAACTCCTATTATCCCTAACCAGCCAAAAGACTGGTTTTGGATAAGAGGAATTGTACTTCGTAAAGTATAGAGTACCAAAGATTATCTACCACTGACAAACATTGTTATAGATATCATGGGTATTTGGCATGTTTGTTCAGGTTAGATTATAAGGACTATTTGAAAAGATTATGACTCTCACCTGCAGAGTTCCTTGTCCCTTGCCTTTTGCCGTCACCACAAAACCTTTGTTCACTCTTGTCTGTAAAAAATTATTTTGTTAGAAAAACACATCCCAAATCCATCTCCCTCACACACACAGAGCACAGTACCAACTACCTGCATGGCACAGACCAGTGCCAACCTTACAATCACAGGGGGTATATCCTTCTCATTTACAACAGATATTTGACATTGGACTTCATCATACAGATATGCAAAACATTTCCAGCCTCACTGGGCAAAGAGTCAGCCTCTATTTCAAAGAGCACAGAGCCAGCCTCCGTTTCAGATGCATAACAGTGTCAAGCCTCACTCTTATGCAGCACAGTAACCATTTACATCTCAGCTCCCCAGGCAATGCACTTAACTCACACTGTCATCCCGCCCCCACTCTTCATATTATCCTGCCCCCATCCAATCTTGCTTGCACAAAAAGTACTCAAAGTCTATAACATACAAACAAAATTTTTTTTCTTTAACCCAGTAGATACAGAAAAGGTCTCCAATGCATTGATTAACAATGTGAAGGAGGACCCTCAGTACCCAAGAGGTTGACGATCAATTATCTCATTTGATTAAGTCTGATACTATGGGTAATAAGCCGGAGGCTGCAATGTGCAGCCCAAAAAAGTGATTCCTATTACTTGTTTGGAAAGAGTCAGAAAAGTGGTCTCCAAGGCTGAAATGCACCTGGAAGAATGTGGTTCTTAGCAACAAACCTTGTGGGTTGCAAGAAGGACTAAGGGGGGCCTGTATCATGCTGCCATACATCAATTTTGAAGGTCAGTCTCTACTTGTGGGACCAATGAGTTACCCTGGGGACTCTCATCTGCTTCTCAATTGATCTGCCATGTCTCACAGTGCAGCCCTTGTTTCATCATCATCATCATCATCTGATCCCAAGGTAGCAGACATGTCTACAGAGCACTATGCAAGTGTTAGTTGCCCTTTCAATAATGGCCATTGTATATGTAATATGTAAATTGTAACTAAAAAGGAGCAGGTATCTGGTGCAGAGATACGGTTATAGTTCTGACCACGCCCACAAATCAGAATGTGGGTGTGGTGAGCACAGATGTGCCTTTCAGGGTGTTTGCCTATTTTGCCTAATGGGATGTTAGGCCATAACAGTAACAGCCTCCCCATCAGACCAAGCATTTTCAAAGATGCAACATATACATATATTTTATTTAAAGTGAGTTTTTAGAATTGATTATATTGATAATGCCATCCTTTTTACCACATGCAGCAGATGGACATGGCACAGAACACAATGCCAGCATCTTTTTCATACACCAGTGACTAAAGCAAATGCAGTTCCTGTTTCTGTACTCTGCACTAAGCGGCTGGTGAGAGTTGATTGGAATTGTGGTCTGGCAGCAGCTGAAGGGCCTCATGCTGGCTCTAGACACTTCCTTATCCGGTCTTGTTTAACCCATTGGATACTAGTTACGTCTCCCTAACTGCCTAATTAATGGAGTCTCGAGGGAGTAGGGGTATTCAAGGTGTTAATCTTTTCTTAAAAGCAAATCTCCATAATATGCGTTTTCCACTGAGGTCCTCTAGCAATCAGTAAGTTAACCCTTTGAGTGCCAGAGGGGTATGCACTCAAAGGGTTATAATCCCCATTTAAATCACAGGGAATTTTTATGAACTTTTATTTCTCTCCAATGGGACATTTGGTTGGTCCCAGAATTATTAGACATTCTTAACAATCTTATCAATCAATCAATCGTATCAAGGTCCCTTTGAGGACCAGAGGCACGCATATTAACCGCTTGATGACCAAAGGGGGTGTACAATGTATTGCTTCTCAATTTGTTGCTTAACCACTGGTCTTTAAGATGTTAATAGGCCTCCCCCTCCACTCTTGCACTCACCTCTGCAGAGCGAGCCAACATCGCGTTCTCCATATTGATTCGATAATGCATGGGATTTTGTCTCTCTGGGAGCTTAATACCAACATCCAGGTCTATCTCATTGAGGGATGGGATGTCTAAGAAATACTGAGAAAGACTTTCGAACAGCATGATGGTAGCCTAGAACAACATAAAAGTAAAGAAAGGGCATTGTTTTGTTGATTTATAAAACTATAGGCAAGATAATAATATTCTAGAAAATTGATTCTTAGTTCTGTGGAACTGCAGTTCAACATGGAAATAAAATAGAATTATGGAATTAAGTAATGGAGGACAGCAGAAGAAGGCTTAAGTGTCAGACAGTGTATGTGTAATTGGAAGTTGACCACTAGAGGGAGCTGCTAATGTAAAAAAAAAAAAAAAAAAAAAAAAAAAAAAGAGGTTTAAACAGCAATAACTCTGGAAATATGTATCTCTCAACAGTGGGAGTACCCTTATTTTACTCAATATATATTTTTTCATAAAAAAAAAGTTTACTGCTCCTTTAAGGGCAATATTTTCAAAAGAAAACTATTCCTGCTATGGAAAAGGGTCTTTTAACCTTTTGAATGATAGAGGGTTATTAATGCAATGGAGATCTCTCTAGCACTCAGATGGTTAACCCTTTGATTGACAGTGTGGTATGTAACGCAATGCATTGCATACCCCTTTGACATTCAAAGGGTTAACTGTCCTTTTTAAAGGGATAGTAATGTTTCAAAAAACAGCAGCTCCAGTTAATCTTCATAGTATTTGAGCCATAGACAGTGTTATTTCAATACTGTCAGAGTTGTAGTTCAAGAGTAATTGAATGATAAAGTATCCTCCTCCTGTCCCTTTTACCTAGTGTAAGCCCCCTCCCCTCAGATGTGGAATCTGGTCCACAGACCAGACAGATCACAGCAAGGGACAATCTTCTTACTGTGAGAACAATGAAAACCCTGCCCCCCTTAACAGGTTTTTCAGCTTTTTCCCTTATCTTAATTGAAGATTGTCCCTCTCTGCAGTCTACCTGGACACTCCCTGCTGCTTTAAGACGAGCAGTGTTATACCAGTAAAAGGGGCGGTAGGGGGATACTTTATCATTCAATTTCTCTTGTACTACAACTCTGACAGAATTGAAATAACACTCTCCAAGGCCCAAATACTATGATGATTAATTAGAGCTGCT
Organism: Rhinophrynus dorsalis; assembly: GCA_037306005.1. Classification (NCBI taxonomy): domain Eukaryota; kingdom Metazoa; phylum Chordata; class Amphibia; order Anura; family Rhinophrynidae; genus Rhinophrynus; species Rhinophrynus dorsalis. Next base: position 529,209,863 of record CM074721.1, read on the forward strand.
TTTATTATAAAACATTACTATCCTTTTAAAGTAGCTAGAATTCTTAATTTGGTCCCCATGGTACTGCTGATTTGAATATAGGACCCACAGTATGTGTCACTCACTTGTGTGGATCCATACACTGCTCCGTAATATCTCTGTGCATTAAGCCAGCGCACAATGGGACCTGTCTGATCATACTGCTTCATACGCAAGAGGCATAGTAAGGCATAGGACGTGGCTTCCAGGGATATAAAATGGGAACCTGGCTCCACCCAATGGGTTTCATCTGCAGGGGAACAAAAGAGTATGGTAAAGAGAAATCAGTCAATAAATAGGAGATGGAAACAGAAAGGAATGTAAACAGAGATGCTGCTGTGATTTTGTTAGATGCTAAATTTTTTTGTGGTCCGAGGGCTAGATTCTATTACAGGTGCTAATATTATCACTGCTTTTATCTCCAGTTTTCCCCATAGACTTCAATAGGAAAATGTTTGCTAAAACGAGTGTTAACATATAGCAGCGGTAATAGAATCTAGCCCCGGATATCTTGAAACTCTCCAGGGGCTAGATTCTATTGCAGGTCATAAATGTTAATACCCGTTTTATCAAACATTTTCCTATTGAAGTCTACGGGGAAAACTGGAGATTAGGGGCTAGATTCTATCACAGGTGCTAATTTTATCTCTGCTTTTATCTCCAGTTTTCCCCATAGACTTCAATAGGAAAACATTTGATAAAACGGGTGTTAATATTTAGCACCTGCAATAGAATCTAGCACAAAAGCAGTAATAAAATTAGAACCTGTAATAGAATGTATCTGCTGATCTGACCCACTGATTACAATGAGTAAAGAGTGGCACCACTTTAGGGCCAGATTCTATTGCAGGTGATAAATGTTAACTCCTGTTTTATTAAACACTAGTTGAAGAGCCCGTTACACGGGCCACAGTGCCACTGCCAGCCGGTCGCGGGGCAGTCATGCTCAGTAGAGACTGCCGCGTCATGGCTGATACAGAGCTGGAAGCTCCTTCGGAGCACCCCACTCTTTATCAGCCTTGTCACTGGCAGTCTCTACTGCGCATGACTGCAGCACGCCCAGCAGTCTCTACTGCACATGACTGCAGCACGCCCAGCAGTCTCTACTGCACGACTGCAGCATGCTCAGCAGTCTCTACTGAGCATGACTGCAGCACGCCCAGCAGTCGCTACTGCGCATGACTGCAGCACGCCCAGCAGTCTCTACTGCGCATGACTGCAGCACGCCCAGCAGTCTCTACTGCGCATGACTGCAGCACGCCCAGCAGTCTCTACTGCGCATGACTGCAGCACGCCCAGCAGTCTCTACTGTGCATGACTGCAGCACGCCCAGCAGTCTCTACTGCGCATGACTGCAGCACGCCCAGCAGTCTCTACCGCACATTACTGCAGCACGCCCAGCAGTCTCTACTGCGCATGACTGCAGCACGCCCAGCAGTTGCTACTGCGCATGACTGCATCGTTACACACATACAAACTGTAGGAGACTAGGGTCTAGATTCTATTACAGGTGCTAATTTTATCTCTGATTTTATCTCCAGTTTTCCCTATAGACTTCAATAGGAAAATGTTTGATAAAATGGATGTTACCATTTAGCACCTGCAATAGAATCTAGCCACTAGTAGAGTAAAAATGATACCTTCACTGGCTAACTGAGCAGCTCTCGGATACAAGCTTTCAAGACACCTAGGGGCTAGATTCTATTGCAGGTGCTAAATGTTAACACCGTTTTATCAAACATTTTCCTATGGAAGTCTATGGGGAAAACTGGAGATAAAGGACTATATTCTATTGCAGGTGCTAATTTTATCTCCAGTTTTCCCCATAGACTTCAATAGGAAAATGTTTGATAAAACGGGTGTTAACATTTATCACCTGCAATAGAATCTATCCCAAAAGCAGAGATAGAATTAACACCTGCAATAGAATCTATCCCAAAAGCAGAGATAGAATTAACCCCTGCAATAGAATCTAGCACCAGGTCTCTTTTCTGGCATAATAAGCATGAAGGCTGAATGTACAAAACATGACTTTAAAACTCATGCACATTATTTTAACATTTAAATTCTAATGGCAGCAAAATTCTTATCAGTGTGGACCATAAATCATTCTCTAGACCCCAGTAAAGTCTCTTTAAAGTGGACTACAAAATGCAAACAAGATTAATTACCTTTTTTTTGATGCTCCAGTGAATTTTAGACTTTAGCTAGAGATGGCTAGAATTTATGTGTTAACCCTTCAGGCACCAGAGAAGTGCACAACTCATCACTTATAATGAGCTGTGCAGCCCCCTGGTACCCAAAGGGACCGCAATACGTTTATTTTCTGGGGTAGTGTGACATAAATGTCTTGTCATGGTTCAAGCCACAATTCAGAGGTCTTTGAGTCTATTTTAGAATGCTTTTTCGTGAAGACTCCATTAAAGTGGTTTTTCTTTCTTTTACCGAGGTCAGTGTTTCAGGTGTGATGCTCTGCAGGGCTCCTTACCTGTGGCCACGGACATCAGAATCTTAGGGTCATTGAGTTTGCCGGCCTTGGCGAGTGCGTATGATGTGATTGCAACGGTGTACGGCTTTTTCAGATTAGGGTACTGACCCAGCAGGAAGCTCACAGCCTTTTCGATACTGAGCGGTAGGCTCTGGGAAATAATAAAGAGATTATTACAGAGATGTTCTACCAGAGAGACAGAGCAACATTGGATTATGAGTGGAGTTAAAAAATAAACTAGCAATTCCAGAGCAAACCAGCTGTGCCATAACAAACAAATTAAAAATTGTCAGTAATTAAAAATTGGCTTTAAATTCTAGTGAGGTCACTGATGTGTTTATCTTCAATGTATGGAAACCTTTATGGCATTTGTTGTTGGAATGGGTATTTGTACCCGGTGGTACAACCGGTTTGCTACAGTAGTGGTTGTCAGACAGTGCCATCAGGGCCTACAGACAGGCCAAGACTTGAGAATTTCCCTACTTGCACACAGATGACTCAATAACAATGACTGAGTCTCTGATTCACTTGCTGCTTACTGAGTATGATGGGAATTGTAGTCCTGAAGAGAAAGAGGGCCTAAGGTTGCCCACCAATGGTGACTGATCTCCAGAGACGTAACTGGGCCCTGGTACAAGAAGTGCCATGGCCCCCCCTCCCACCACATTAGCCCCCCTGACCACATTGACCCCCTCCACCATGCCCCCATCTCCTACCTGGAGCTCCCACGCAGTCCTCTTAGTAATGCAAAGCGCTGGGAGATGATGTCATCTCCCAGCGCTCTGCATTAATAGAGTGCCGGAGAGAGACTGTGGGCGCCAGGCGGAGAGGTCGCAGGGGGAGGCCGGGCACCTGGAGTGCACTGGCCCGGTCGCAGGTACGACCCCTATAGTTACACCACTGCTGATCTCTAGGGATCACAAACTCACATTGACATGAGCAGTGCATGTCTTCTGACTCTCCAGCATGGCGATTAGTACAAAAGCGGTGAGCGCCGCGTCTGGTTCAGTAGATCCTTTAATTCCACCCTATGTTACAGAAAGAGACAAACAAGAAAACAGTGATTATATCTGATGGGTGCACCAAGGAGAGAGATATATGTGCAGCATTGACACAGAAATCACATGCAGGAACAGAGACAAAAAAACCCAGAAATATAGGTTTTGACTACAGATAAGAACCAATTAGCCCATCTTGTTGGACCGTTTTAACCTTTGAGTGAGTTGCAATGCGTTGGATACCTCTCTGGCATTCAAAGGGTTAATCATCTGAGCATAGCTTGGAACCTTCAATCTCAAGCCCACCTCCCCCAGAAGTATCAAGGTGGGAAGAAGGATGGAAATGGGGTTTAATCAGGGTGGGTGGGATTAGGAAGTGGAAGGTGGGGTTTGCCATGAAATGGTCAGGAAAGTGGGTGGAGCAAGTATGGGAGTGGGCTGGGAATGGGCGGAGTTGCCAGTAACTCCTGAAGATGGAGAATTTGCCTCATTTCCCAAAGACCCGGTAATTAATTCTATTAACAGGAGACTCCAGGGCTGCCCCTCTTTTAGACCCAAATCCCTCTGTCCCTCTTTCCCACCCTGATGTCCCTCTTGTTAGGAGACCGTGTGGTGTGTATATAAAAGTATCACCCTGGTGTCCCTGTGTTTAGGAGATCATACTGTGTGGTGTGTATATAAGTGTATCACCCTGGTGTCCCTGTGTTTAGGAGATCAGACTGTGTGGTGTGTATATAAGTGTATCACCCTGGTGTCCCTGTGTTTAGGAGATCAGACTGTGGGTTGTGTATATAAGTGTATCACCCTGGTGTCCCTCTGTTTAGGAGATCAGACTGTGTGGTGTGTATATAATTGTATCACCCTGGTGTCCCTGTGTTTAGGAGATCAGACTGTGTGGTGTGTATATAAGTGTATCACCCTTTTGTCCCTGTGTTTAGGAGATCAGACTGTGTGGTGTGTATAGAAGTGTATCACCCTGGTGTCCCTGTGTTTAGGAGATCAGACTGTGTGGTGTGTATATAAGTGTATCACCCTGGTGTCCCTGTGTGTAGGAGATCAGACTATGTGGTGTGTATAGAAGTGTATCACCCTGGTGTCCCTGTGTTTAATTGATCAGACTGTGTGGTGTGTGTGTGTATAAGTGTATCACCCTGGTGTCCCTGTGTTTAGGAGATCAGACTGTGCGGTGTGTATATAAGTGTATCACTCTGGTGTCCCTGGGTTTAGGAGATCAGACTGTGCGTTGTGTATATAAGTGTATCACCCTGGTGTCCCTGTGTTTAGGAGATCAGACTGTGTGGTGTGTATATAAGTGTATCACACTGGTGTCCCTGTGTTTAGGAGATCTGACTGGGTAGTGTGTGTATATAAGTGTATCACCCTGGTGTCCCTGTGTTTAGGAGATCAGACTGTGTGGTGTGTATATAAGTGTATCACCCTGGTGTCCCTGTGTTTAGGAGATCAGACTGTGCGGTGTGTATATAAGTGTATCACCCTGGTGTACCTGTGTTTAGGAGATCAGACTGTGTGGTGTGTATAGAAGTGTATCACCCTGGTGTCTCTGTGTGTAGGAGATCAGACTGTGCGGTGTGTGTATAAGTGTATCACCCTGGTGTCTCTGTGTTTAGGAGATCAGACTGTGTGGTGTGTATATAAGTGTATCACCATGGTGTCCCTGTGTGTAGGAGATCAGACTATGTGGTGTGTATAGAAGTGTATCACCCTGGTGTCCCTGTGTTTAATTGATCAGACTGTGTGGTGTGTGTGTGTATAAGTGTATCACCCTGGTGTCCCTGTGTTTAGGAGATCAGACTGTGCGGTGTGTATATAAGTGTATCACTCTGGTGTCCCTGGGTTTAGGAGATCAGACTGTGCGTTGTGTATATAAGTGTATCACCCTGGTGTCCCTGTGTTTAGGAGATCAGACTGTGTGGTGTGTATATAAGTGTATCACACTGGTGTCCCTGTGCTTAGGAGATCTGACTGGGTAGTGTGTGTATATAAGTGTATCACCCTGGTGTCCCTGTGTTTAGGAGATCAGACTGTGTGGTGTGTATATAAGTGTATCACCCTGGTGTCCCTGTGTTTAGGAGATCAGACTGTGCGGTGTGTATATAAGTGTATCACCCTGGTGTACCTGTGTTTAGGAGATCAGACTGTGTGGTGTGTATAGAAGTGTATCACCCTGGTGTCTCTGTGTGTAGGAGATCAGACTGTGCGGTGTGTGTATAAGTGTATCACCCTGGTGTCTCTGTGTTTAGGAGATCAGACTGTGTGGTGTGTATATAAGTGTATCACCATGGTGTCCCTGTGTTTAGGAGATCAGACTGTGGGGTGTGTATATAAGTGTATCACCCTGGTATCCCTGTGTTTAGGAGATCAGACTGTGTGGTGTGTATAGAAGTGTATCACCCTGATGTCCCTGTGTTTAGGAGATCAGACTGTGCTGTGTGTATAGAAGTGTATCACCCTGGTGTCCCTGTGTTTAATTGATCAGACTGTGTGGTGTGTATATAAGTGTATCACCCTGGTGTCCCTGTGTTTAGGAGATCAGACTGTGTGGTGTGTATAGAAGTGTATCACCCTGGTGTCCCTGTGTGTAGGAGATCAGACTGTGTGGTGTGTATAGAAGTGTATCACCCTGGTGTCCCTGTGTTTAGGAGATCAGACTGTGTGGTGTGTATATAAATGTATCACCCTGGTGTCCCTGTGTTTAGGAGATCACACTGTGTGGTGGGTATAGAAGTGTATCACCCTGGTGTCCCTGTGTTTAGGAGATCAGACTCTGCGGTGTGTATATAAGTGTATCACCCTGGTGTCCCTGTGTTTAGGAGATCAGACTGTGTGGTGTGTATATAAGTGTATCACCCTGGTGTCCCTGTGTTTAGGAGATCAGACTGTGTGGTGTGTATATAAGTGTATCACCCTGGTGTCCCTGTGTTTAGGAGATCAGACTGTGTGGTGTGTATAGAGGTGTATCACCCTGGTGTCCCTGTGTTTAGGAGATCAGACTGTGTGGTGTGTATAGAAGTGTATCACCCTGGTGTCCCTGTGTTTAATTGATCAGACTGTGTGGTGTGTATATAAGTGTATCACCCTGGTGTCCCTGTGTTTAGGAGATCAGACTGTGTGGTGTGTATATAAGTGTATCACCCTGGTGTACCTGTGTTTAGGAGATCACACTGTGTGGTATGTATAGAAGTGTATCACCCTGGTGTCCCTGTGTTTAGGAGATCAGACTGTGTGGTGTGTATATAAGTGTATAATGTTACTTTACAGCAATAAAACTCACAATATTGTTTGTTTAAACGTCAGTATATGTGTGTCACAGAAGCCTCCATGCCCTGGGCTCCTGGAGGGGCCTGGGGGCCAGCCTCCTTCCTACAGACTGTCCAGCTATGTGGGGCTTTCACAGGAACAGGACATTGTGTTATTATGCTCGTCTGGTTTGATCATTTAATGATGTGGTTGAGGTGATTATGTGTGATGTTATCATATGGAAATGCCTTTTGCTTTTTGCAGTCCTTTGTTCCCCCTGTGGAGACCCCCCATTGTATAACTTGTGTATTATTCCCATTGTTCCTATTTGTATTATGTGCCCCTCCACCACCAGCCCCACTGTCTTCCCATATGTGGTTTGCAGTAACCTGTATCCTATTGTATTCTAATATGTACGGATAACTCGTTATGTGTGTGTATAAACCCTGTGTGTTCTACAATAAATTAATTCTTGTGTTACCCCTACACTGGTGTTGCCTGGTGCTTGGGTTAAAGTTTGCTGTATCTATAGTACTTTTCACCCTACACTGAGTCTTGCTTAAAGGGATAGTAATACTTCGTTTTATCTTTATTTTATTTTGTAGGCATTAAAAAAACATGAAGAACAATTTAAGTCTAAGCTCTCAAACCTCTATGGTTTGAGAGATATTCACAAGCAAAGTTTCCCCCTCACTGACCAAAACGGTCAAGTCTGCCATCTAGCTGTCAGATTTGGAATCCGGTACACAGATCAATCGGTGGCTCTTCAGCAGTGCTGAGATCGCAAGATATCAAAATAACTATTTCATTGGAAGGGTCTAAAAAGTGTGCTTGCAAACCAGGCACACTTTGTATACTATTCGGATGAAGTAGTTCTTCTAATATCTCATGATCTCAGCTCTGCTGTACAGCCACGGCTGGTCCGCAGACCGGATTCCAAATCTGACAGCTAGATGGCAGACTTGACCGTTTTGATCAGTGAGGGGAAACTTTGCTTGTGAATATCTCTCAAACCATAAAGGTTTGAGATAAGACTTATATTGTTCCTCATGTTTTTTTAATGCCTACAAAATAAAATAAATAAAAAACGAAGTATTACTATCCCTTTAAGTAACTGGGTGACTGGAGCTATGATCCTGGTTCCTGGCCTGAGTGTCACCCGGGGGTAAGGTAGCACAGTTTTGGCGGAGCTACTCACAGGTATCCGTCACAATATGTTTATAAATTATCCTGTGTAAATAAAATACTTTGGTGTTGTGATAAGTCATTTATTAGGTTACACAAAGAGGTATCAATAGCCACGCCCCCAGCAACACCCCCTATAACACAAGTGCCCCTCTTTGGCAATTTGAAATGTTGGGAGGTATGAGGATACCCTTGTTCTACTCACCAAAAACAATTATAACATATATATTTCATAAAAAGTGGACTGCTACTTTAAAGGGATAGTAATACCTAAAATGTAAAAAAAAATATGTTGTAGGGTTTATCCCCCTGAGTAAAACAAGAGTACTCCCAATGCTGAAAGATGTTTCATTCAAAAGTTATTAATTTTCAAAGTTGAATTTTTTAGGTGCAATATCACAGTGGCCTGAAATTTTACAGTGGCGCTGTTGCTACACCATCCTATGGAAATTTATGGTCCTGAGACCAGAGCTGTCCATAGGATCGTGTAGCAACAGCGCCACTGTAAAATTTCAGGCCACTGTGATATTGCACCTAAAAATTTCAACTTTGAAAATTAATAACTTTTGAATCAAACATCTTTCAGCAGTGGGAGTACTCTTGTTTTACTCAGGGGGATAAACCCTACAACATATTTTTTTTTACATTTTAGGTATTACTATCCCTTTAAAGTGAAATCTTACATGGAATTCAAATCTAAGTTTATATTTATGCATGCCCTTTCACTCTAAGACAATTTTTTGTTTATCTTAAAGAGCAAAATCTACCTCTTTGTAGTACTATCCAATTTTTGTGTGTGTCCGTAGCCCAGTCTGTTGGAAAGTTGGCCCAACACAGAAACTAATTAGCATAAAGCATTCTGCCAACAAATGAAGTTTAATTAGTCAGAAACTGTTAATACTTCAAACAAATGGCTAGCCCAGCATATAGCCCATCGTACAGGCAGTTTTGAATTATCTGAAAAAGTAAATAAATATATCTCATGACGGAAAGTGACTTGATGGAGCTGTTACTATCACATTCTATAATGAACTATATTCATTTCGCTCACATATATCACACATTTATCTCAGCTTAGATCATTTCCTCCATGGAAACTGTAGGTGAACTGACTGGAAACCATGTGCCACTGTTAAAGGGACCCTATTGCCTAAAAGCCACTTTGTTGATTTGGGAAGATCTTACAAAGTAATCTATAGGTTGTAGTAACCATTTTGTATTTAGAAAACTAATTGCTTAGTTACATAGCTTTCAAGATTATGCTAATTAAGGCATGCAGTGCAGGCACTTCCTGCCTTAGCCCTATAGTACCTCCCCCACTGCTTAGTAATGCATTGTTTACCTCCACTAGAACTGAAAGGTTTAAAGGAGCAGCAAACTTTTTTTTTATGAAAACATATTTTTTAGATCTTTTCCTGCTGAATAAAACAAGGCCACTCCCACTGCTGTCAGATATTCTTTTCAAAATTTATAGCCATTTGAATAACCAGGAAGTTAATTTACTGTGTTTACTTCCTGATAGTTCTAACTGACAGGAAGTGACTCAGCAGTTTCTATCACATTCTATGGAGAACTGTATGTCTTTCCTCTCCATTAGAATCTAACAGGAAAAACGAATTAGAATTTGACCACTAGAGGGCACTGCTAATGTAAAAAACATAGGTTTAAAATGTAATAGCTCTGGAAATATAAATCTCTCGGCAGTGGGAGTACCCTTATTTTACTCAGAAGGAAAATCCTACAATATGTATTTTTCATAAAAAAACTGGCTAATATAGCATACACGTAATTTTGAAAGCACTTCCAAAATATCCAAAGTTATTTTAAGGTGATAGAGTACCGCTAATATAAAAAAAGCATGTTTGTACTGTAATAGCTTTGGAGATAAAAAAACCCTAAGATATATATATTTTCATAATAAATGTTATTATTTCTTTGATCTCTGCATTAATTAAAAAAATAGATATCTTAACCTTGAACCATTTACTTGTGCCAGATTTTTTCTCACGTAACTTTTACAATACTTACTATCATCTCCTGATGGACAACAGGGGCAGTCTCCTGGAATAAACCATCTGGCTTTTGCTTCTCCAGGATCAGCCACTTGATGGCACCACACAGAACATTACTGTCAATATCCGTTAAGGTCTGAGCCATCGCAAACACTTTGCCAACATAAGCAGTGAGCCTAAAAGAGGGAGGAGCTAGGATGAGCAGGGGAGGATCATGTCAAGGAAGGATGGAAACAGGATGATCAGGGGAGGGATCATACTACTCAAGGGAGGAGTCAAATGTATAAAAGAGGAGGGGCCAAACTAAGGCAAATACTTTAGAATTAGATAATGTAGGGTTATAAATGGAGGGATGTTGATACACATACATGGAGAATAGTCATGTTGTAGAGTGGAAGGAATACATTTACCATGTACTAGCTGGTCTGTTCACGAAGGCTGCATAGGAGTTGTCAGTTTTACGATAAACCATTTGTTGTACGTAACCTGCAAACACATGTATATGGAGAGGTTATATACCATGAGTAGGGGATGGAATAAGAATGTTTACGGCCATGTGGCAGATAGAAAACATGAAAAACAATTTTAAAAAGGGCAAATACTTGCCCTAAGGTTACATTAATTATCATCAACCCTTTGTTTGCCAGAAACTTCTCTAGACTAGTTCAAGGGGCTAACACATCAAGAACAACGTTCATTTTATATATTCCATGTCTAACAGGAACACAAAAAACCTCTACTAGTAATATTTAACCTTTCGAGCACCATACGGATACCCAAGTATCCCTCTGCACTCAAAGGGTTAATGCTAATGGTCACTAGGAATCAGTGCTGGGTTTAATTAGTATTGGATATTGTGTTTACAGATGCAGTCACAAAGACCCAGTTTCTTCCCACTGAATGGTTTGTATGAGAATGTAAGTGGGAGGAGTTTAGGGTCCTGCACTCAAGAGTCATGTCAGCCTCCATGAATATTATATCCAGAACTAATTAAAGGGATAGTAATACTTCATTTTTACTATCCAACCTCTTCTAGCCCTTAAAAATTGGAATTAAACGAGACCAGCGGCATCTCTCAAACCTTTATGGTATGAGAGATATCCGCATTCAAAGTTCCCTCTCCCCAATATTCAGGGTTCTAGCTGACAGCAGGGGAATCCGGTCTGTGAGCAAGCGGCGGCTCTGCAGCAGTGCTGAGATCGTGTTATAGAAACAGAAATCCTTCACTGAAATGGTCTTCTACGTGTGCTTGGTTTGTGCTTGGTTTGCAGGCACACGTAGAAGACCATTTCAGTGAAGGATTTCTGTTTCTATAACTCAATCTCGCTACTGCCGCAGAGCCGCCACCGGTCCCGGGACTGGATTCCCCTGCTGTCAGCTAGAACGCTGACATCAGTGGAGAGAGACGGAGAGGGAACTTTGAATGCGGATATCTCTCAAACCATAAAGGTTTGAGAGATGCCGCTGGTCTCGTTTAATTCCAGTTTTTAAGGGCTACAACATGGTGGATAGTAAAAATGAAGTATTACTATCCCTTTAAAGACTCCATTTTGGGAACCAATCCACGCTGAATTGATTCATTAAGGTTATCTACCCTAATTAAGAAAAACTGAAGTTATTATTAGGATACTTTAGTGTAAGGTTGCCAGATTATCCCTTTAAAAGAAGACACATATGAAAAATGCCTCCTGCAGGGCTCCAGTGGTTAACTATTAGGATGTAAATATTTCCACATTCCAGTGCAAGGGGTGTTTTTCATGTGTGTGTTCTTTTTTAATGGGATGAACTGCCAGTGTTTCTTTAACCCCTTAACGACCCATGACCTGCCAGGACCATAACGGGTAAAATTCCTATAAGGACCCATGACGGTCCTGGCACGTCATGGGTTACATGAAAGCAGCATGCGTTGGTGCACACTGCAATCACGGTTTTTGGGCTGAAACTGAGCGCTCCAGGACCAGAGTGCTCAGCTTCAGTCCATGTCTAGTCTGCCGGTTCATGTAATCGATCCGGGAGTGATCACATGTTCCGGCATTTAGATTGAAAAAGTCAGTGTCCTTTACACACTGCCTTTGTGCCTGCTCTGTGCCTCTCTCTTCCTTTCTATTAAAGTAAGGGAGAGAGAAGCAGAGAGCAGACACTTAGGCATGGATTCATCAAGGTGCGAATGGATTAATACGCAGAAAAATCAGACGATTTCTCTGCGTATTAACCATTTGCCCAGTCAGCAACTTTCGGATTGTATTTGGCCATCGCTTATTCCTCAATAAGAGATGGCCAGATAGATCCGCAAATGTGATCCGCTAGCTTCAAGCTGGCGAATCCCATTTGAATGAATGGGGCAAACACACGCATACAAATTTTCACATACGCATATACGTGTGTTTTTCCCATGACTGACCAATTTACGCAAGTTTCCCTGTTTCACATACACAAAGAAGGGACACACGCAAAATTAATGATGAATACGAGAAGGTATCCATCAATGATCTCGGCGCTCCCGCAGTTTGATGAATCCGGGCCATAGTGGCCAAGAAAATTAAGTAGCTGGGGGTATTAACTCCTTCAGTGCTGGTGCTGGGAGCTGGCTGGATGCAGGTACATTTCTGACCTGCTAAAAGCAACATCCTTTTTTTTTTTTTTTTTTTTTTAATCAATTTAAATAAGAGAAATATTTTATTTATAAAATAAATCTGCCAAGTTTAAAAAATAAATAGTGGGTGTGATTGTTATGTAGCCATGTAATACACTTACTCACACTGCCAAATCTCATCAATAAAAAAGTGGAAAAATAGGGTGGGAAAGAGGGACGTGGGGATTTTCACCCGGGGGGACAGTGCCCACTTAAAACTGCCCATTTTGTAAGTACCACCGACCGGTCATACCTTTCATGCAGTTTCCATAAAAATGTAGCCCATTGTGCCCAAATGATCCGAAGAGAAAAAATAAAAATGGTGATTTTTTTACTTTTTTTTTTTTTAGAGTTTTCTTTCATTTTAATAAAGTAAATGGTGGCTTAGCCATATAAGCATACCTGGGAACTCTCCGGATTTGCCCCGGAGACTCCGGTTCTGACAGAATTTTACCGGGTCTCCGGGGCAGAGGCTGATTCCTCCGGATGTGGAGAGTTTCTATTGAAACTCTGCCAGATCCGCTTTTTCTCCCGCTGATCCTCAGTCCCCAGCCTTCTGTGTGACACCTTTAACCCTCTGAGTGCCAGAGTGGTAAGGAATGCATTGCTTTGCAATGCATTCCGTACCACTCTGGCACTCAAAGGGTTAAGTCCCCCCCTCACTCGTGGCAAGTCCCGCCCCTTTTTGACGCGATTAGCGTCATTTTTGTCACCCCCTGGTGAACAGAGGACTACCCTCCGGGTAGCCCTCAACTGGAAGTTCCCAGGTATGCATATAAGTGTGGTATCAAAAGAAATCCCTTCTTGTGGTATATAATTTATGTAGATGGACTAAAAAACTTTGATGGAAAATAGTGTTGAACAAAGACATAGTCAAAAAGGTCAGACTTGCTCCCGTCCTTAAAGGGATAGTAATACTTAAGTATTACAAATCCCTAAATTAAAGCCCTAGTAAAAAAAACATTTTGCCCCCAGTGTCATCTCTCAAACCTTTATGGTTTGAGAGATAATCGCTCCTAAAGTTGCCCTCTCCCTCCCCCTTCCCTGAAGTCAGCATTTTAGCTGGCTCAGGGAAATCCGGTCAGAGATCATCAGGCGGCTCTCCAGCACAGCCTGATCGCATTAACTAAAAAAAAAAACTTTCACTGAAATGGTCTTCTACGTGTACTTGGTTTGTGCTTGGTTTGCAACCACACGTAGAAGACCATTTTAGTGAAAGTTTTTTTTTAGTTAACGCGATTGCGGCTCTGCTGCAGAGCCGCCTGATGATCTATGACCGGATTTCCCTTCAGTCAGCTAAAATGCTGACTTCAGGGAAGGGGGAGGGAGAGGGCAACTTTAGGAGCGATCATCTCTCAAACCATAAAGGTTTGAGAGATGACACTGGGGGCAATACATTTTTTTTACTAGGGCTTTAATATAGGGATTTGTAATACTTAAGTATTACTATCCCTTTAAGTGCAATCCACCTCAGATTTTCCCGGTCCTTAAGGGGTTAATATGTTTCTAACATTTTGTTGGGAGGAATGCAAGTAAGTGTAGCATTCATTATTTTTTTGAAAGCCATAGATTTATGTGCTATTTGCTATTGCTCACGTTTTGATGCAAGATACATAATAACGTCTTGAGGCTGAATATTGCGAAAGTTATTGAATGCATCTAAACTAATGGCAATGTAAGCGAATGCTCCTAAATTACTGGCAATTTAGTTAATGCTCCTAAATTAGGATGTTTCAAGTTTGACTGCAGCCTCTGTATCCAGCCAAGGTATCTTAAACAGCTAGCTTGTTCACATTAAAGGGATAGTAATACTTCGTTTTATCTTTATTTTATTTTGTAGGCATTAAAAAAACATGAAGAACGATATAGGTCTTATCTCTCAAACCTTTATGGTTTAAGAGATATTCACAAGCAAAGTTTCACCTCCCCTGTTCAGCCAGTTCAGGAGGGAGGTGCCCAGGTAGACTGCAGAGAGGGACAATCTTCAATTAAGATAAGGGAAAAAGCTGAAAAACTTGTCAAGGGGGGAAGGGCTTTCATTGTTCTCATAAGAAGAAGATTGTCCCCTGCTGTTATCTGTCTGGTCTATGGACTGCATTCCACATCTGAGAAGAGATGGCTTACACTAGGTAAAAGGGGCGGGAGGGGAAACTTTGCTTGTGAATATCTCTTAAACCATAAAGGTTTGAGAGATAAGACTTATATCATTCTTCGTGTTTTTTTAATGCCTATAAAATAAAGTTAAAAGGAAGTATTACTATCCCTTTAACTGCTCATTCATTTTAGATGAGCCGTAAATTATTTATCATGAAAATATGTGTTATAGGACTTTTCCTGCTGAGTGTTTTTTCATTCAAAAGTTAGTACAACTCAAACTTAGAATTATTTAAATCACACTTTTGGCAACAGCACCAAATGGTGCTCAAAACACTATAAAAAATGCAGGCTCTGGAAGAGTCTTAGATTACTGCTGTCCATAGTAAGTGACAGTAACAGCACCACCTATTGGCCACACTAGAACATGGCAGCTTGTAATAAAAAATAATTATATAAAAAGTTTAAGGTCCAATATCTTTTGAATGAGAAATCTGAATACTACTGTAATATATTGCAGGAAACCCCCCTATAATTGGGATAATCAGTTGGTGGCCCTTTGAACCAGCCGTTAGCTGGTAAGGGATGATGAGAGTTGTAGTCTCCAACAGCAGGTGGGCCAACAAAAAAAAGTTTACTGTTAATTTAAGAAAATCCCTGTATGGATGCATTCATCCAGAAATATAATAATCTACTAGCATGTACACATTCTTGTACACGCACTATATTTTGCATACATTCTTATCTGCACTCCCACCATGATAAGCGCTCACCTTTTTTAATGTTGTTGATAGCTTGTTCTCTTCGGTTGACTCCGATTTTCTCCCACTGGCCAGTGGCATCCAGGTAAAGAGTGGCAATCACACTGGGAGTCATTGTGATCATGTTCTGCTCTCCACAGCCAGCTGGCACCACAATCAGATGATTCAGATTATTGCCATCAATGGCGTCTTCCACCATTTTACTGATCGGTGTTCCTGCAGAGAGGAGTTAATATTAGAAACAACTGTGAGTTCAAACAAAGGAGAAAATGAAGACAGGGGAACAACAAATTTAGTAGAGTCTAATTGGAATGTATGAATCTGCAGCACACTGTATGAGCTTCTCATGTATGTAGGTTTGCTTTCTTATCAAGCACTTGAGGAATGTGCAGATGCATGCAAGGGTTAGTAATGTTTCCTAACACAAGCAGTTCAGATTGTTTGTCATAGTTAATAGTACTGATGTTTGATGCTTGCACTGTTCTTAACTTGCTAGCAGGGGCGGACTGACCATACGGGCATTCGGTCACGGACTGAGGGCCCGTGACCGAAGGGGGCCCACCGCCACTTCCAGCGCTGCTCAGCAGCTCTCCAACAACGGCCGCCGGCACGCCGTTCTAGTAATACAGAGCGCTGGGAGATGACATCATCTCCCAGCCTCTGCATTACTAGAGGCGCGCGGGACTTTGCACAGCCACGCCGCTAGACCACCAGGGACTGGAGGTAGGGGCAGTGTGGAGATGAAGGGGCATGGTGGAAGGGGCGATGTGGAGATGAAGGGGGCATTGTGGAGATGAAGGGGGCATTGTGGAAGGGGCATTGCGGAGATGAAGGGGGCATTGTGGAAGGGGCAATGTGGAGATGAAGGGGGCATTGTTGAGGGGGCATTGTGGAGATGAAGGGGGCATTGTGGAGATGAAAGGGGCAATGTGGAGATGAAGGGGGCAATGTGGAGATAGGGGCATTGTGGAGATGAAGGGGCATTGTGGAAGGGGCAATGTGGAGATGGGGGCATTGTAGAGATGAAGGGGGCAATGTGGAGATGAAGGGGGCAATGTGGAGATAGGAGCATTGTGGAGATGAAGGGGCATTGTGGAAGGGGCATTGTGGAGATGAAGGGGGCATTGTGGAAATGAAGGGGGCAATGTGGAGATTTCTGCAGGGGGCCCAGACCTCTTTTTGGACCAGGGGCCCTGGGTCCTGTCAGTCCACCCCTGCTTGCTAGTTACTCTGTCATTATATGATGAAGTTTACCCCTTCCTCCACTTTTCCTGACTTCAGCGTTTCTTGCTCAGATCTGACAGTCGATCACGAGGGACAATCTTCAGTCAGTATTGGGAAAATAAACATACAGAATGTGAGAGGCTTCTGGGAATGAACAACAGGACAATGGCCTGTTCTACGGCTAGTCACCTCCCAGAAGCATCACATTTTAGCTCTCTAGTGCCATTACAGAGGAGAAATTTCCACATACATATTAGACTAATCCCACCCAAAAGGGTGGTCCAGTTCCAAAATGATGGGCAAGTCCCCACTTGCCCAGACGTGGACCCCTTGCTCTCAGTGCCTAGGAAATCCAGCTGCACCCTACTGACGAGGCCCAACTAGGCAGAAACGTACGTTGTGGGTTAGCTGGTGTTCCCGTGCAGAGGGGACTTGCCCATCCTTTTGGAACTGGACCGCCCTTTGGGTGGGATTAGCCTAATATGTATGTGGAAATTTCTCCTCTGTAGTGGCACTAGAGAGCTAAAACGTGATGCTTCTGGGCGGTGACTAGCCGTAGAACAGGCCATTGTCCTGTTGTTCATTCCCAGAATCCTCTCACATTCTGTATGTTTAGTATTGGGAAAAACCTGCCTTCCTTCATCAAGGCGGGCAAGGTTTTCCTTATACTGACAGAGGGAACATTGCCCGTCGTTGTGATCTGTCTGGTCTAATAACCGGTTTTCAGATCTGAGGGAAGGTGGCTTACGATCGGGAACAGGGGAGGAAGGGGTAAACTTCATTAATAATTAAATCGTAACTAGCAAGTTATGAACAGTGCGAGCATCAGACATCAGTACTGTTAACTATGACAAACGATCTGAGCTGCTTGTGTTAGGAAACATTGTCATCCCTTTAATTTATACATATATATATATAATATATATATATATATATATATATATATATATATATATATATATATAGATTTAATTTATGCCAGATCACAACTTCTCTACAAAGAAGCACTTAAAATAGACCAAACTCCTCACAATCAACCACAATTTAGAATGTGGAGCTGTAGGCAGATGCCTACTTTGCCTTTTTGGAAATCTGGCTCTGCCAATAGATTTTACATTGGTAAGACAAAGCATGATTGAAAAGTGTGGGTGCTGGAGAATAAAAGGGCAATTGGGAAATCTGACATTAAACTGTCATGTTCCTCCTTTATAGAGAAACATGACAGTAATTTGGAATTCCCGAGATATGTAGCACTAACAAACCAGAGGCATAAACAGTGATAATGACCTATATACGTGCATCTAAATGGATCAGGTTAAATGCTACCGCAATATAAAATATTTAACCTCTTGTTTACCTTGAATGATAATGCTGGTTTCAATTTCCGTCCGGGGGACAACATTTTTTACATTCAGTGGCTCAACTTTTTCTTCTTGCACCCCATCTGTGGAAAATGAGGAGAACAGGGGGATATTCAGAAAGCTAAAGAGTTGTAATACTGTGGGAAATCACTTGCACCCTAAATATTCCCCAAAAACTGCTGATCAAAATGGGTCTTTTAAAAGGATAGTAACACTTAATATTGAAAACAAACTATATTGCAGGTTTTATCCTACAGAGTAAAGCAAGGATACTCCTACTGAGGAGAGATGTTTTAATTAAAAGTTACTGCAGTCCAAACTTACTTTTTTTTCCAGGTGCAGTACCACCATAGTCTAACTGACAATGGAGCACTGTTGCTACAGCATCCTATGGAGATTTATGGTTAACTGACCAGAGCTGTCTGTAAGGATGGTGTAGCACCAGCGCCACTGTAACATTTCAGGTCATAGAGATATTGCACCTAAAAAAAATGCAATAACTTTTGAATAATCTCTCATCTCTCAGCAGTGTGAGATCCCTTGAAAAAGATATATTTGAATATTAAGCATTACTGCCTCTTTAACAGTAATGCCATAGTGCCCATGTCTAACCAAGAGTTAGGTAACCTGTATCCCTCCAATTACTAACTACAATGACCATCATCCTCAGCCATCCATTGGCCGGTTAAGGATGTTGAAAAATTTAGTCTAGCAGCAGCGGAGACCTGCAGGTTGCACACTCCTGATTAATATTCTGACAGTAGCAATGACATTTGAACTTAAAGGGATACTAACATTTCACAATAAAAGCAGCTCAAATTAATTTTCATAGTATTTGGGCCAAGGAGATTGTTATTTCAGTACTGTCAGAGCTGTAGTACAAGAGTAATTGAATGATAAAGTATCCCCCTCCCGCCCCACTTATTGATGTAACACTGTTCACCTCAGAGCAGCCAGACTGTCCGGATGGATCTCAGAGAGGGACAATCTTCAGTGAGCATAAGGATAAACCTGAAAAACCTGTCAAGGGGGGCAGGGATTTCCTTATGATCACAGTAAGAAGATTGTCCCTTGCTGTGATCTGTCCGGTCAAGTGACCAGATTCCACATCTGAGGGGAGGCGGCTTAAGGGTAAAAGGGACGGGAGGGGGATACTTTATCATTCAATTACTCTTGAACTACAACTCTGACAGTATTGAAATAACACTCTCCATGGCCCATTACTATGAAGATTAATTGGAGATGCTGTTTTTGTGAAACATTACTATCCATTTAAAGTGAAAAAAAAAAAAAAAAAATATATATATATATATATATATAATTCAGAAATCCCTGCCTGGAAACTACACAAACCTTTTCCTTTTATCTGTGGTTCCAAATTCACTGACTTTACTGTTTGTGTCATGCGCATTCCTTCTGGCTGGAGTAGAGAGAGAGAGAGAAACTGAAGGTCATATCATAAAACAAAATAAGGAATTCTGGAGCAACCAACTGCACCATGGTGAACAAACTTTAAGCCTTTGTCTGCCATAGATAGCTGACAGCAGGAAAATCCGATCTCGGGACCGGCGGCGGCTCTGCAGCACTCCTGAAGAGCCGACTAAAGTTGGTCGACCGGATTCTGCCTCTGACAGCTTTACAGCAGAAAGGGGAGGGAGCAGAGGTCTTTATTTTCTTATATCTCTCAAACCATAAGAGTTTGAGAGATGGGAATAAGATTTACTCCTATCAATTCGCCAACATTTTTTGGGTGGGTTTACTAACCCTTTAAGGCATGGACACTGGTGACGGTCTTGGCACATCACCGGTCCGTAAGATGTTAAATCGGTCTTTCAGATAGATTTTAATGGAAACAGATAAAAAGAGATAAAGTATAAATCCTATCATTTGAGGGGTTAGATTCCCATTTAAATGTAAGTGAATTTTGAGATTTGCTCTTTAGCCCCTACGGCGCTCTTTCTGTAGTTAATCCCAGAAATTCACAGTTTTAGCTTCCTGAATAAAGCTTTAAAGGGATTGTATTGCCATATAATTATAAACATTACTTTTGTAGGCATTCAAAAATCAAACTTAATGTTCCCAGTCCCATCTCTCAGACCTTTATGGTTTGAGAGATATTCGGGACCAAAGTTCCCCCCTCCCTCCCCTTTCCCTGACGTCAGCGCTCTAGCTGACCGCAGGGGAATCCGGTCCCTGGGCAAGTAGAGGCTCTTCAGCAGAGCTGAGATTGTGTTATTGAACAAGAAATCCTTCACTGGAACGGTCTACAAAGTGTGCTTGGTTCCCCTGCAGTCAGCTAAATCGCGGACATCAGGAAAAGGGGAGGGAGGGGGAACTTTGGTCTCGAATATCTCTTAAACCATAAAGGTTTGAGAGATGGGACTGGGGACATTAAGATTTATTTTTGAATGCCTACAAAAGTAATGTTTATAAATACATGGCAATACTATCCCTTTAATGGTTTCATACAGTGCTCAGACTGTATCGTTTGCCTCAGATCATCAGAAAGAAGAAAATCCAGAGGTTTCCAAACACAGTCACAGTTTCCTCTTGATTCAGAGTGGCCCCTTCCTCTAGTGGGCCCAGGGCAGCCGCAGACTACTCACCACAACCCTGAGCTTCCTTCTCACACCATCTGAGATGAATTCCCCAAAGACAGCTGCCTTCACTTCGATGTCGTGCAAACCAGTGTTGAGTGGTATCAAAATGAACGGGACAGCTATAGAGGATTGAGGCCCAATGTACATCTCCTGCCGGTATTTCTTCTTAGACGTGGAGAGACTGCAGAACTCAGGGTTGTGCGACAGCTCCACTCGCACCTAAGAAACAAACAGGATAAAAAATAAGCAGCTAATTACAGGTGGAGTGCGTGAGAATGATTGTTCACAAGTGCCTAGAAAGAATAGTTCCACCCCACTGACGAGGCCCAAGAAGGCCAAAACATAGCCTGGGGTTGATTTATTCTCTTGTTCAGAGAGGAATTGCCTGAAACTACATGGCTGCACTATCATCTAGTCAGGATCAGTATGATGTGCTTCAGGATATGTTTTTCTCTAACATAGAGTTGATGAGGCTGAAAAAAGACATGTGTCTATCAAGTTTAACCCATGCCATATCACCCATGTTGATTGAGGGGTGTGTATGGCACTTGTGGTTTCTAAGAGACTGCACCCTGGGTAGGATACCTGTCCTGTAGAACCTAGTATACCATGGTAGAACCTGACATACCCTGGCAGGCATCTGTTACCATTACTTCTGATTTTCCATTAGGCAGAGAAGGTAAGCAAGGGATTCCTTTGGGTATATGCATTTGGGTCAAAATATTTTAAGGGAACACCAACATTGCCTATTAATAGACTCTGACTTATCCACTGTGTACTTGATTGGAAATGGCTTCAGTGTTTTTTTTTGCCTTCCTCTGGATCAACAGAGGTGATTTGGTATGGGCTGAACTTGATGGACACATGTCTTTTTTCAGCATTGTCAACTATATTAATATGTTACTATGATCCTCAAGTAATAACACTTAAATAAGAAGCTTAATCCACCACTTAAAGAAACACTTTCACCTTCTAAAAGTACACTCCCACTTTTAGTAACCCATTATGGAACGGAGGGGGGGTACAACACATTTTTTGCAATGCACTAAGCTCCCCTCTTGTCCTTAAGGGGTTAATCTGGGCAGAAATTACATACGGTTAATGTGAATTTATTATGCCTGGGTCAGTTCAAAAGAATGAATCTTTAATTAGAAATTAATTCCATATCCATGGAGGCAGACATTAAATTACTTCTCCAACTTCAGGCTTCCTAAGAGCACTTAAGTCTTAAGAGGACACCATCATGGGGTAGGATATTCAGTATTAAAGGATTAGTGACGTCTTATAGAAATAAAAGATTATAATGTAGATATTAAAAAAATAAATTCATCAATGCCACTACGATCTCTCAAAACGTTATGGTTTGAGAGATATAAGGTGATGAGTTCCCCCTCAGTGATGTCAGCTGTAAAGCTGACAGCAGCTGATCTGTGTCGGCCGACTGGAGAAAAGCATCAAAGTCTTTTTGCTATAACTTTGATACTTTTAGTGTAATATCGATGCAAAGTTTCCCCCTCCCGCCCCTTTTAGCTACCTCAGTGCTCTAGCTGACAAGCTTGGATTCTGGTCCTGCAAGCGGACGGCTTGTCTGGGGAGCCAAAATAGCATTGTATACACAGCAAATCTTCATGACAATGTTCTTCAAAGTGGGCCTGGTTTGAGGCAGTTAGCAACAAAATGAATGAAGGGAATGGAGGACTTGATGTATGCGGAACGACTAGACAATCTTGGTTTATTTACTCTGGAGAAAAGACGACTAAGAGGAGACCTCATCACATTGTACAAGTATATTAGAGGTCAATACAAGGATCTCTGCGGGGAGCTATTTATTCCAAGGCCTGATCAGGTGACCAGGGGACACCCCTTGAGATTAGAGGAAAGGAGGTTTAGACTTCAGCAGAGGAAGGGTTTTTTTACAGTAAGGTCTGTTACACTGTGGAATTCATTGCCCAAGGAGGTGGTTTTGGCAGATACAATGGATACATTTAAGAGAAGATTAGATACATTTCTTTCAAAAGGGAACATACAGAGTTATAATGTTTATTAGTAGGCAGATCAGGAAGGTCTGATAAAGACTAACTTATTTGGTAGCAGGAAAGTCATAAAATTCTCAGTTACTGGGATATGAGGAGAAGGTTGAACTTGAGGGACTTTTGTCTTTATTCAACCTAATTTACTATGTTACTCAGGGCCGGCTCCACCTATAGGCGAGGTAGGCGCCGGCCTAGGGCGCACACGTACTGGGGGTGCGGGCATGCAGCGGAGAAGAGCTGCGCCCGCACACACCACGCAGGGAACCACAACACAGTCAGGTCTGTGTTGCTACAGCGCTCCCTCATTGGGTCGGATCTTTAGTAATGCAGAGCGCGCTGGGAGTCATGATCTCCCGCCGCGCTCTGCATTACTGAAGAGAAGACTGCGCGGGAGCTACAGGTATGTGATGGGGGGCAAGTTGGAGCTGAGGGGGCATAGTGGAGCTGAGGGCGCAAGTTGGAGCGGATGTGGGGCAAAGTGGAGATGATGGGGGCAAGTTGGAGCTGTTAGGGGAAAGCTGGAGCTGAGGGGGCATAGTGGAGCTGGTGGGGGCAAGTTGGAGATGATGGGGGCAAAGTGGAGCGGATGAGGGTCAAAGTGGAGCTGAGGGTGGGCAAGTTGGAGCTGAGGGGGGCAAAGTGGAGCTGAAGGGGGGGCAAAGTGGAGCGGATGGGGGGCAAGTTGGAGCGGATGGGGGGCATAGTGGAGCTGGTGGGGGCAAGTTGGAGCTGGTGGGGGCAAGTTGGAGCGGATGGGGGGCAAGTTGGGGGGAATGGGGGGCAAGTTAGAGTGGATGGGGGGCAAAGTGGAGCTGATGGGGGTAAGTTGGAGAGGATGGGGGTCAGAGTGGAGCTGATGGGGGCAAATTGGAGCTGAGGGGGCAAAGTGGAGCTGGTGGGGGCACGTTAGAGCAGATGGGGGGCAAAGTGGAGCTGGTGGGGGCACGTTAGAGCGGATGGGGGGCAAAGTGGAGCTGATGGGGGCAAGTTGGAGTGGATGGGGGGCAAAGTGGAGCTGATGGTGGCAAGTTGGATCTGATGGTGGCAAAGTGGAGCTGGTGGGCCAAAGTGAAGCTGATATGGGGCGAAATGGGCTGCAAAATTAGGTTTTGCCTAGGGTGGCAAAAATCCTTGCACCAGCCCTGATGTTACTAGTAGACCGTTGTCATGAAGATTTGCTGTGTATACAATGCTATTTTGGCTCTCCAGATGAGCAGTCCGGTTGCAGGACCAGAATCCAAGTTTGTCAGCCAGAGCGCTGACGTAGCTGAAAGGGGCGGGAGGGGGAAACTTTGCATCGATATTACACTAAAAGTATCAAAGTTATAGCAAAAAGACTTTGATGCTTTTGCTTTATTTATTTCATAACCACAATATTAAGCCTTTGAGTGCCAGAGGGGTGTGCAAAACAATGTGTGGCGTAGCCCTCTGGCACTCTAAGGGTTAAAGCTTACAGAAAACAAGTATTATTATCCCTTTAATCTGACAACCAATGCATAGAGAATTGATTTACCGTAGCCTTAAGGATTTCCTACTCAGATTATGATACGTGTGGGGGGGGGGGAGGAGTGGTTATTAGTGTTACTGTTCCTTTAAGTGCAGGACCAGGAATGGATTTCCCATTAGGCAGAGCAGGAAACTGACAAGAGTTTCCTATTTTGGGGGGAGGGCTAATCTGTGCTAGCCACACCCACATTCTGAAATGTGAGTGTGGCCAGAGTAATTTCAGTGTCCCTGCATCAGTTTTATACCTTTACAGGCTCTGATTTAACCCCTTGTATATGCCAGGACATAATGGTTGGGAATGTGGGAGGGGCCATTCAAGGAATGGGGGTGTGGTCATAGGCAGAGCTAAGAACACACGGAATGTCTTGCTTAGGGGCAACTGGCAGGTAAATGCATTCCTGTACAGGACTATGCATAATGGGTACTGGAATACATTGCCACTGGAGCACACTGTGACTCATATGCACAGCTAGCTTGGGAATATATAAAGAGATATTGCATCTGTACAAATTCTCATCTCCATGGGGCATCCATGTCTGCACACGTTGCATGAAATTCCTCACTATTCATTTATTCCTCCTCATTGCTGGAAGCTGATAAGTTATTGCAGCCCCAGAAAGAGAAGTGAGATAATTTTGAGTAATTCATTATAAAGGATATGCCACACAGGTCATAAATCTCAGCTCCATTAATGTTAAAGGAATAGTATACCTTTATTTTGACTTTCTATGTTCTGAGTTCATACTATGTAAAGTATAATTACCAAAACTTTTTTTCGTTTTTAGTTTTTTATTTTCATCTTTACCTGTTTTATTATACTTTTATACACAGGGAAGTATCTGTTTTTTTTTTCATCAGGGAGCTTTCTATGTGTGACTGTGAAGCAATGTAAAAAAGATAGTGGGACAATGTAGAAAAGCCTGCCACTGCAGCATACAGATCAATCAGTGCTGCAAGGGGACATACAATACTGTATAAATATTTCTGCTTCACTGTCAAAGACTGAAAACTTGCTTCATACAGAAAAATGGTGAAAATTAAAAAAAAAATCAAGGTATAGGCAATTTAATATTACATATTATTTACTTGCAGAATTATATTACCAAAATAAAAGGTTACTCTCCTTTAAAAAGGATCTCTAACTACTAAACCAAAGATATCGAAAGCAATTACATTGATAGAAAAACAAAAAGCATAATGTAAAGGCAGTTTAAATAGAAACCTTTAACAGGGATCAAGTCACCTTCATCTGGATTATTATATAAATTGATATATTGTTGGTACAAGGATATTACAACAATGGCAACATAAATGGATTGATCTAGTGTTCAGGCACACGTTTTAGACCATTCCAATGAAGGGATTCCGTGTAAGTAACGAGATCTCGGCACTTCTCAAGCGCCAGCGTGTCGACCAACACGGATCTCCTGCTGACAGCTTTACAGCTGTCAGTAGGAGAAATCAAACTTTAAACTCCCGTATCTCTTAAACCATAGCGGTTTGAGAGATACTTTTTTTTCGTTTTAGATCAGCTTTTTAAGCTCTTCTAAATGTAAAAAAGGTTTTTTTAGACATTACTAACACTTTAACCTTTTCCATTTCAGCACGGAAAGGGATAACAATTGTTTTGTTAATTATTTACCCTAATCCTCTTATTATTGTAATTGTAAAGGACTGCTCGAATTTCCACTTGCTCGTTCCTGACCACAGAATAAGGCAGCTTCAGGTCGATAAAGAAATCCTTCATAACTTGTATCTCATAAGGTTGACCAACACAGATACCTATGCACAGAATACAGAACACACACACCTTAAATTATACTCAGAAAAAACATCCTAATACTATTATCACTGAATATAGACCTCCGAAGACATACAACAGGTGGCCATGGAAATATTGCTCCTTGTAGGGTAAATATTTTTAAGAAAAAAAATATATCTTGTAGAGCTCACAGTCGGAAGATATTTCATGCAAAAGTTTTTACAGCTCAAACATATTCCTTAATATCAAACTGATAGCAACAGTTCCAACTGTCTGTTTATAACACAGACTATGGGAGTCATAGACAATGGGTCTAAATAAGAAGTGAAATTAACAGCACCACCTAGTGACTGATATAAAAAATTGCTGTTCAATGTAAAAAAGACAATTTAACCCCTTGAGTGCCAGAAGGGTACGCAATGTATTGCTTTGCAATGCGTTGCGCACCCTTCTGGCACTCAAAGGGTTAAGCTTTAAAGGGATAGTAATGCTTCAAAATAAATGCAGCTCAGATTATTCTGTATAGTTTTTGGGCCATGTAGATCATTATCATTCTATAAGATGTGTCACTCCAGAGTAATTGAATCATAAAATGTCCCCCTCCCACCCCTTTTACCTATGTAATGCTGCACAGCAAGACCGTCCGGATGGAGCTGCATTTATTCTGAAGCATTACTATCCCTTTAATACATTTTGAATTAATCAACACCTAGCAGTCTGAGCCCCTTGTTTTACTCCCATAATAAAGCTGATGTACTAAAAAGAACTGGAATAATTCTGCAGTAAAGCATTTGCACCACAAAGGAAAATAAATATTCTACTCGCTATAAATGAGATTTTAACCCCACGAGTGCTAAAAAGGTCTCCAACGCTTTACTTGATTGCAGTGCACTGGACATCTCTCTGGCACTGAAAGGCTTAACCCTTTGAGTGCCACCGGGGTACAGAATGCATTGTTTTGCAATGCATTCCGTACCCCTCTGGCACTCAAAGGGTTTTTAAAGAGATAGTAATGTCACATAATAAATGTCCCGCTGATTGTTCAGTGTAGTTTTCTTTACTGAATACTATGTTCGGAACAACAGTTACCTTTATATTTGATTCGGAAATCCAATTACAGGTTTCCTCCTCCCACCCCTTTTGCATACATCATGCTGACTTCCCTCAGATCCGGAGGCCGCTCACTTGAACAGATGGATCGCAACAAGGGACAATATTGTGCCTATCAGTGTAAGGAAAACCCTGCCCTCCTTCATCCTTATGCTAACACAATATTGTCCCTTGTCGCTGTCTGCTTTCTGCTCTGAGCGAAGGGGTATCCTTTTAAAACTTTGCAAAACAGCGTGCAATGTCTCGGCGCTATAAACATATCATCATGATTGAAAGGGCGAAATGAGAATCTCGACCTGTCAGAAAAGAGCAAGATTCTCATGTCACTGGTATTAAAGCGGAACTTTCAGATAATAGCAAGTCGCCATGCATTCATTCATTGTGTGTGTAAAGGAATCCATCCTGCTTCGGGACTGACGGGCAGGTTAGTGCGGTCTGTGAGCCTGCGCCGTCAGTCCCTTCAGGTGACCATATGGTGCAAAGCAGTCTACTCTATGGAGACCGGGACTGATGGCGCATGCACACAGACAAGATGTCTGCGCTCTAGCCTCAGTTCCAGTCTCCAAATGGGAAGGAATCCTTTAGACACACGTATTTTTTTATGGTAAGACATCTATTTTCAAGCTACTCGCCATTCATTTAATGACTGTATGGCGACTTGTTACTATCTGAAAGTTCCGCTTTACACAGCGCATCCAGTAATTTATTGTATTAAATATGTATTGGGCATCCAGCTTGACCAGATGAGTGAACTGCATTGCTAACTCCTTGAGTGCAGCTCAGCGCTTCTCCAGGCACTCTCTCTCCTTGTCTCTGCATGCAGAATGATAGGGAGGAGTGGAGCACTCAGAGACAAGGGGAGAGAGAGCCCGGAGCAGTGCTGAGCCGCACTCAAGGGGTTAACAATGCAGTTCACTCATTGCTTCTGAGAGCCCAGGAGCACAGTGAATGATGGGATGTTAACCACCTGCTTATGGACACTGTGGGAGATTTTGTCTGTTTGTCTGTCTCTCAGACAGCCAATTGAAAGGGAAGTTGCCACAGAATTAAGTGGTTCTTAATATTTAACAATAACTTACCTAGGTGGATGTCCTTCGTGAACTATATCTAGCCAGCTCCAATTTCTGTATAACACCACCTAATTAATGCACTGTTTAATACCGGCGACATGAGAATCTCACACTTTTCTGACAGGGCGAGATTCTCATGTCACCCTTTCAACCACGGCCCCATTTTTATAGCGCCGGGATGTCACACTCTGTTTTGTGTGCAGTGTTTTAAAAGTGAATGTGCAATTGGATTTTCAAGTCAAATTTAATGGTTACGGATGTTCCGAACATAGTATTCAGTATAGAAATTTACAGCAAACAATCGGATGAACATTTATTTTTTGATATTGCTATCCCTTTAAATTAAAATACATTTTTATTGATTTTAACTGATTTTAACTCAGCAGGAAAAGCCCTAAAGCATATTAAAGGGTCAGTAATGCCCATATTTAAATTTATTCAGTATTGTAGATGTTAAAAAATAAAGAATATGGAGAAAGTCCTATCTCTCAAACCTTTACAGTTTGAGAGATATTCCCCACTAAGTTTCCCCAATCCCTCATGTCAGCTGTAAAGCTGACAGAAGGCAATTCGAGTCATGCGACTCAAGGCGGCTCTTCAGCAGAGACAAAATAGCTATATTTAAAAATAACTACTTCATTGGAGTGATCTACAAAGTGTGCTTGCCAACCAGGCACACTTTGTAGACCGTTCCAATTAAGTAATTATTTTTACATTTCGCTATTTCGGCTCTGCTGAAGAGCTGTCGGCTGGTCATCAGTAGAGCACTGCCATCATGAGAAGATGAGAGAACTTTAGTGGAGAATATCTCTCAAACCGTGAAGGTTTGAGAGATGGGACTTTCTCCATATACTTTATTTTTTAACGTCTACAATATTGAATCTACTTAAATATGGACATTACTAACCTTTTAAATAGTACTTTCCACTTCAGCATTTCACAGTCTTCAGCAGTGAAGAGATTAATACCTTTATTTTCAGACAGACTCACAGCCAGAACCTCCCATGTCGTGATTGAATCTTTCAGGAAAACGTTTAGCGACTTGGTGGAGATTCTGTGTATAGAAAACAAGGTTGTTAGCAGGGGTAAATGCTCAAATGGACTTGTAATTTTAGGTAGGGAAGAGGAATCAAGAGATTGGAAGGCACTGCTTTAACAGTTTGAATGCCAGATGGGTACCCAGCACATTGCTGTTTACAGCCTCATAACACAGGAGCTGGAGAAGTGATATCACTGGAGAAATCATCTCCATTTTATCACCCCTTAGTACATCTCCCCCTACTTTTCCAGTGATATGAGGCGGGGGGTCTTGCAAAAGGCAGGAATAGCCCCCCCACCCAGAGGCATAACAAGAAACCTCCGGGCCCCAGTGCAAGAAGTCCCATGGGCCCCCCACCGACAATATCTGCCCCCGGGCCCTCCACAATGCCCCCATCTCCTACCTCCCAGGAGAGACAGATTGATGGGTTGAGCTCCCGCGCGGTCCTCTTCTGTAATGCAGAGCCCTGGGAGATGATGTCATCTCCCAGCGCTCTGCATTACTAGAGCGCCGGAGGGAGATTGTGGGCACCAGGCAGAGGGGTCCCAGGGGGTGGCCGGGCCCGGTACCGGGTGCCACCCCTATAGTTACGCCACTGCCCCCACCCCCACCCAGAGAGTGTATGTAAAACTAGATTTTAGGCTTACGAAAATAAAAACAATATTTACATTTGCTAGCATGAGATACAGGGTATGTATGTGTTTACTACTGTTTCCCAGCACGGAAGACACCTTTGGCAATGGTAAACTGGTACAGGGACACTGAAAAAATTCAGAATGTGGGTGTGGCCAGGCTGGCCAGCATAGCTAAGGCACCACCCTTCAAAATTCAGAGCACTAATCAGTTGCCTACTCTGTCAGTTAGGAAATCTGGCCCTGGCTCTAAAGACATTAGAACAGAGACAGACGTTTTTGTCACGTACCCGTTAGCATCAGGTTTCTCGACCATTTGCTCTACTTTCCAGAACCAGCTCTCGGGAAACTCTGTCCTTGACACAATGTCACTGCTTGCCATATAATCCTCATCCTCATCACCTGGGACAGAAAAGGGTCATGGGTTTTTGAGGTTGATGTACTAAAAAAGAACTGAGGTAATTCTGGGGTTAACTATTTACCCCACAGGGCACAAGTACAAATTCTCTGTGATTTATGAGCGTCAGGGGGTATCCAATGGATAGAGTACTAAATGGGAATTTTAACTCCATGAACACATGCAATGTAATGAAGACCTCTTTAGCATTCACAGAGTTAAATGTCCCATTTAAATCAGTGGACATCTGGGGAATTTTTGATTGGTCCCTTATCATGCGGTTGGACTGCTACAGGTCTGCTTAACCCTTTGAGTGACAGAGGAGTACGCAACACACTGCAAAGCAATGCATTGCGTACCACTTTGGCGCTCAAAAGGTTAATACATCTGCCTCATTGCCTTTCCAGTAGAACGAGGCCAAATTTAAGATGCAGATTTCTTCTCTAAATCAGGCACTGGAGATGATGTTAAAGGAATAGTAATGTTTAATTGTATGTTTATTTAATATTGTAGGCATTAAAAAAATATTAAAAACGATGTAAGTCTTATCTCTCAGACCTTTGTGGTTTGAGAGATATACCTCGCTTTAGTTACCTTGTGAGAGAAGTCAGCGCTCTATCTGACAGCTGTAGAATCCAATCATTTGACCAGACGTAGGCTCTTCAGCAGAGCCGAAATTGCATATTCTAAACATTAATACTTCATTGGAACGGTCTACAAAGTGTGCCTGGTTTGCAACCACACTTTGTAGACCATTCCAATGAAGTATTAATGTTTAGATTGCACGATTCCGGCTCTGCTGAAGACCCTCCATCTGGTCAAATGACTGGATTCTGCAGCTGTCAGATAGAGTGCTGACTTCTCTCACAAGGTAACTAAAGCGAGGTATATCTCTCAAACCATAAAGGTCTGAGAGATAAGACTTACATCTTTATTAATATTTTTTAATGCCTACAATATTAAATAAACATAAAATTAAAGGTATAGTAATGTCAGAAAAAAAGTATTAACTATATGGTAGATACAATTAAAACAGAATACTTGCACTTATTTGTATCTCTCAAACTGTTATGGTTTGAGAGATATAGGACAATAAAGTTCTCTGGTCCCTCCCCTTTCTGCGTGGCGAGCTGTAAAGCTGTCAGAAGCAGAGTCTAGTCGCTTGACCAGATGTGGCTCTTCAGCAGTGCCGATATAACGATATCTAAAGATAAATACTTAATTTGGAATGGTCTACAAAGTGTGCCTGGCTTGCAAGCACACTTTGTAGACCGTTGCAATGAAGTATTTATTTCTAAATATCGTGATTTCAGCTCTGCTGAAGAGCCACTGTCTGGTCAAATGACTAGAATCTGCAGCTGTCAGCTAGATGGCAGACTTGAGTAAAACAGACAGGAAAAGGTAACTTTAGCAAGTTATATCTCTCAGACCATAAAGGTTTGAGAGATAAGACTTACATTGATGTTAATCTTTTTTAAATGTCTACAATATTAAATCAACTTAAAATTAAACATTACTATCACTTTAAACGTTACTATGCCTTTAATCTTCTGAGTGCCATAGGGGGGCACACCGTATTGCCAGGAGGAAGGCTGTAGGGCAGTTTCTGGGTGTTTTGGGGTTTAACTTTATTCAGTGCCAATATCTACTCCATGCAATAACATGGCATAGACAATTTGGTCTCTGTCACTGTCAGTTCGCCTGTGCTTGGTATGTTGCTGGTGGTGCAGGACACAGTTGCATGAAATTCTACGGCGGACGTAGTGTTTCCACTAGTATGTACCCCAGCAATCATACACTGCAGTGCAAACCCTTAAAGGAGCAGTAAACTTTTATTATAAAATCCTATAGGTTATATAGAGAGCTTTTCCAGCTGAGTAAAACAAGGTCACTCCCACCGCTGTCAGTTCTTTTATTCAAATGTTATAACACTTCAAGTTATCAGGAAGCGATTTACAGTGTGATTACTTCCTGAGAGTTCTAACTGACAGCAGTTTCTATCACATTCTATTGAGAACTGTATGTCACTGACTCACCTCTCCCAGGAAAAGCAACGGAATAACCAATTGGAATCTAACCACTAGAGGGCACTGTTATTATTAAAAAAAAAAAAACAAAGAGTTTAAACTGTAATAACTCTGGACATATGCATCGCTCAGCAGTGGGAGTTCTCTTGTTTTACTCAACAGGAAAATCCCTACAATATGTATTTTCATAGCAAGGGTTTACTGCGCCTTTAAGTGCAGCTACCAACATTAGCAGCTAATTCCATATACCTGTAGTGATAGATTCATACATTCACCCCTTTAAGATTGCTGTAACCCTTCAGAATGAATGAGGCTGTACGCACAAAGATATATAGAGACATTCTGGGGCAAACCAATTGCGCCATATCAGTTTAAGTGGGGTCGTGTTTTAACCTCTTGAATGCTAGAAAGGTCTCAGGTGCATTGCTTCGCAATGCATTAGATACATCTCTAACTATCACGGGGTTAAAAGTCTCATTCAAATCAAAAGGAATTTGTTTGTGTGTCCCCCACATGGTGCAATTGGTTTGCTCCAGAATTGCTCTACATTTCTTTGTGTATGTGCCTCGATGTCTTTCTCGCTCTGTCCGTGTCATGTTGTGTTATCAAGAACCAGCTGTGTGTTTGTGTGTGACACAGTAAGGCTGATACGTAAGGAAAAGGGGACAAATTCTGTAGCAAGTCATCTGCAACCCTAATGAACAACACAAGCTCACTAAACTCCCCTTTGATTTAACCCTTTAAGAGCCAGGGATGTGTTGGATACCTCTCTGCCACTCAAAGGGTTCTATGGTAAAAGGTACTTATAACTGCCAATGCGTTATACCATTCTAGGAGTTAAAAACTTCATTTAAATCAATGGGGAGTTTTATGTGTTCCGTTTAGGGCAAATGATCTGCTGTAGACCTCCGCCAGTTGTCTTCTCACACCAGCCCCTCTGACTTGCTGTGACTCTAATGTTTGTGTCTCCAGTTTTCATTTTCATTGGTCCTCACTTCTTCCAAGAAGATCCTCCTCCTTAAGCTGCTTCTCATCTGCCTTCTTCTTCTCGATATACTTGCAGCAGTCTAGGAAAGCATCCACACATTCCTTCCCATCTAAAATTAATCTGGAGCGGCGTTCGCAGCTGTGACCCATCAGATTCTCCTGCATGCCGTCCTGGCAACACGTTCTCGCTTTACCTGTGTAGCTTGAAGCTGAAAGGTTGAAGGAACGTATAAATGCACAAAGCCATTCAATGGAGAGCCACTACAATAGTGCAAATTCTATAGCAAGTTGGACCTCTACCTGTTGGTGACTACAATTTCCAACGTCAACAAGCAGGCAACCAAAAGATCTATTAAGAACTCCTTTCCAAATAAGTCATGTTATGCAGAAATGATAAAGATATATCTGACTGCTGTATGAAGGAATCCTACCTAGGTAAATTGTTTTGTTAAAATAATTATACACGTGGCTGAGTCTTTCTATGACTCAGTGTAATTATATAGATACTAGCAATGTGGGACGGCGTTGCCCGTCATGTCATGACCGTTGGGCGCATGTGTGTGAAATGCAGACACACTGATAAACACAAACATATGCAACACACAGGTAGACACATACCATACATCCCAAGTGTCCCTCTTTAGGAGGGACAATCCCTCTTTGAGGGCCAAATCCCTCTGTCCCTCTTTCCCACCCTGTTGTCCCTCTTTTTAGGAGGTCAGCATGTGTGCAGGGCCGGCTCCACCTATAGACGAGGTAGGCGCCGGCCTAGGGCGCACACGTACTGGGGGCGCGGGCATGCAGCGGAGAAGAGCTGCTCCCGCACACACCACGCCGGGAACCACAACACAGTCAGGTCTGTGTTGCTACAGCACTCCCTCATTGGGTCGGATCTTTAGTAATGCAGAGTGCGCTGGGAGTCATGATCTCCCGCCGAGCTCTGCATTACTGAAGAGAAGACTGCGCGGGAGCTACAGGTATGTGATGGGGGGCAAGTTGGAGCTGAGGGGGCGTACTGGAGCTGCTGGGGCCAAGTTGGAGCGGATGGGGGGCAAAGTGGAGATGATGGGGGCAAGTTGGAGCTGATAGGGGCAAGTTGGAGCTGAGGGGGCATAGTGGAGCTGCTGGGGGCAAGTTGGAGCTGATGGGGGTAAGTTGGAGCGGATGGAGGTCAAAGTGTAGCTGATGGGGGCAAGTTGGAGCTGAGGGGGCATAGTGGAGCTGCTGGGGGCAAGTTGGAGCTGATGAGGGTAAGTTGGAGCGGATGGAGGTCAAAGTGGAGCTGATGGGGGCAAGTTGGAGCGGATGGGGGTCAAAGTGGAGCTGAAGGGGGGGCAAAGTGGAGCTGGTGGGGGCAAGTTGGAGCGGATGGGGGCAAAGTGGAGCTGATGGGGGCAAGTTGGAGCGGATGGGGGGCAAAGTGGAGCTGTTGGTGGCAAGTTGGAGCTGTTGGTGGCAAGTTGGAGCTGCTGGGGGCATAGTGGAGCTGCTGGGGGGCAAAGTGGAGCCGATGGGGGTAAGTTGGAGCTGATAGGAGCAAGTTGGAGCTGATAGGGGCATAGTGGAACTGAAGGGGGGGCAAAAGTGGAGCTGGTGGGGGCAAGTTAGAGCGGATGGGGAGCAAAGTGGAGCTGATTGGGGCAAGTTGGAGCGGATGGTGGGCAAAGTGGAGCTGATGGTGGCAAGTTGGAGCTGATGGGGGGCATAGTGGAGCTGATGGGGGGCATAGTGGAGCGGATGGGGGGCATAGTGGAGCTGGTGGGGAAAAA
Source organism: Rhinophrynus dorsalis (assembly GCA_037306005.1). NCBI lineage: Eukaryota > Metazoa > Chordata > Amphibia > Anura > Rhinophrynidae > Rhinophrynus > Rhinophrynus dorsalis. Next base: position 529,244,826 of record CM074721.1, read on the forward strand.
GTGGAGCTGGTGGGGGGCAAAGTGGAGCTGGTGAGGGGCAAAGTGGAGCTGATGGGGGTAAGTTGGAGTTGATGGTGGCAAAGTGGAGCTGATGGGGGCAAGTTGGAGTTGATGGGGGACAAAGTGCAGCTGATAGGGCCAAAGTGAAGCTGATAAGGGGCAAGTTGGAGCTGGTGGGGGGCATCTCTTACAGGCATCTCTAGATCAGGGGCAGACTGGCGCAGGGGGCAGAGAGAGGACAATCATGAAAAGAGGTGGGGTATAAGTAGGAAGGGTATAAAGGGGTGGGACACAAGGGGCGGAGCGAAATGGGTGGCAAAATTAGGTTTTGCCTAGGGTGGCAAAAATCCTTGCACCAGCCCTGACTGTGTGGTGTGTATTACTTTGCTCTGCAGCAATAAAGCAATAAACGTCAGTATATGTGTTTATACATTAGTCTGTGCAAATAAAATTCTTTGGTCTTGCACTAAATAATTTATTCAGTTACATAAATAGTCAGTAATAGGTCATGAAATAACCTAAAAATTCTTACTAATGCACTGCCCACCAGCCACGCCCCAACAATATCACCTAAAACTACAGCGTCCCTCTTTGGCCATGTGAAATGTTGGGAGGTATGCACATACACACAGTGAGTGGAAGAAACATGCAAAAGACACGCACACACACAGACACACTGGAGATGGACAAACATATGTAACAGAGATGTACACACACAACATATATAAGCAGAAACACATGCGTGCATGAGTTGTGCACCCCTCTGGCACTCAAATGGTTAATGTATAGAGAGGCATGTGAGAGAGTTAAATAGCAGTGGGAAGTGTATCCATACCTGGGAACACTGACTTGTGTAGTCCCTAGAGGGGACTGATGTGGTGCTGATGTGGAGAGACAAATGGGGCAATCTGGGTTAAAAGTGGGCGGGGCTTAACCGCGAGTAGGGACGGGGCTTAACATAAATGTGGGAAAAGTGTTAGTAATAGGCTGGGGGAAGGAGGAGAAGTGGGAGGGGAATGCAAGTTTACAGTGTGAGGGGTTTTAACACACTCCCTGAGGACTAAAACTTGATACACAACCCTGTGGCAGTTAGTGGGTTAAGTGTGTACCTGATGGCTGTCTGTACTCTGTTTTGTATGGCAAATAATGACAGTGAAGAAATAATTCAGCAATGAGGGCCTACCTTAACCCTTTGAGTGCCATTTTGTTCCTCAGTGGCTGTAGTACATGTCCTGCTGAGGTCACTGGGAGTCAGGGTGAGTGACTGTGTGTCAGCCATATTTCTTTCTGGCATTGTGTGTGTTTGGTGCTGTCTGAGTGGGGCATTTGTGTATAATACCTGGAAACTTTTACTTGTGGAGTCCCTCATGTGGTGCTGATGTGGAGAGAGCAATGGGGCAATTTTGGTTTAAAGTGGGTGGGGCTTAATCGCGAGTAGGGGCGGGGCTTAATGTAAATGAGGAAAAGTGTTAGTAATAGGCTGGGGAAGGAGGAGAAGTGGGAGGGGAATGCAAGTTTACAGTGTGAGGGGTTTGAACACACTCCCTGAGGGCTAAAACTTGATACACAACCCTGTGGCAATCAGTGGGTTAAGTGTGTACCTGATGGCTGTCTGTCCTGTGTCTTGCATGGCAAATGATGACAGTGAAGAAATAATTCAGCAGAGGGCCTACCTTAACCCTTTGAGTGCCATTTTGTTCCCCTGGTGCTGCACTACAGGTCCTGCTGAGGCCACTGGGAGTCAGGGTGAGTGACTGTGTGTGTGTGTCAGCCATATTTATTTCTGGCTTTGTGTGTGTATGTGGTGCTGTGTGTGTGAGTGGGGCATGTGTGTGTGTGCTGCTCTGTGTGTGTGTGCTGCTCTGTGTGTGTGAGTGGGGCATGTGTGTGAGTTTGGTGCTGTGTGAGTGGGGCATGTGTGTTTGTCTGTGGTGTAGGAGCAAGTGGCGGCCATATTGTTTTTTTCTCACTTTGATAGTGGTGGGCGGGCTGCAAAGTAGGGGCGGGCCAACTCCCTGCATGACTGAATCACCCAATAGGAATAGTAACTCATGCTTTATGCCTCCCCTGGGTGTGTTTTGGCAGGCACAAAGTCTTCTTTTATATATATAGATATCTGACTCTTTTTTTAAGGACTCCTACTTAAGTAAATGCATTTGTTTCATCAGCAAATATAGAGATATACCTGTATGCAGTGTGATGGGCTCTTACCTACGTAAGTGCTTCTGTTACACACAGTAATTATATAGATACGCCTGACTGCTGTATGATGGACTCTTACCTAGGTAAGTGCTTCTGTACCACACAGTAATTATATAGATATACCTGACTGCTGTATGATGGACTCCTACCTAGGTAAGTCCTTCAGTTACACACAGTAATTATATAGATATACCTGACTGCTGTATGATCGACTCCTACCTAGGTAAGTGCTTCTGTTACACACAGTAATTATATAGATACACCTGACTGCTGTATGATGGACTCCTACCTAGGTAAGTGCTTCTGTTACACACAGTAATTATATAGATACACCTGACTGCTGTATGATGGACTCCTACCTAGGTAAGTGCTTCTGTTACACACAGTAATTATATAGATATACCTGACACTGTATGATGGACTCCTACCTAGGTAAGTGCTTCTGTTACACACAGTAATTATATAGACATACCTGACTGCTGTGTGATGGACTCCTGCCTAGGTAAGTCCCTCTGTTACACACAGTAATTTTATAGATACACCTGACTGCTCTATGGTGGACTTTTGTCTAGGTAAATCCTTCTGGTGCACACTTATTTAACAGATACACCTGACTGCTGTATGATGGACTCCTACCTAGGTAAGTCCTTCTGTTACACACAGTAATTATATAGATACACCTGACTGCTGTATGATGGACTCCTACCTAGGTAAGTGCTTCTGTTACACACAGTAATTATATAGATACACCTGACTGCTGTATGATGGACTCCTACCTAGGTAAATCCTTCTGTTACACATAGTAATTATATAGATACACCTGACTGCTGTATGATGGACTCCTATCTAGGTAAGTCTTTCTGTTACACACAGTAATAATATAGATACACCTGACTGCTGTATGATGGACTCCTACCTAGGTAAGTGCTTCTGTTACACACAGTAATTATATAGATTTAACTGACTGCAGACAGTAATTATATAGATTTACCTGACTGCTATAGGAAGGAGACCTACCTAGGAAAAATATTATCTTAATCAAATTATGAGCCAGTGATTCTAAGAATATATTCCCCACTCCAAGAGATCAGAACATAAGGAGAAACTAGGGTTCACAAAGAGATCTTACAAGTTACTTACCTTTGGTTGCTTTAAATTCAATCAGCACAACAGATGACCGACGTTTGCGTTTTCCATGGACTTCACACGAAGCCTCTAAAGAAACAGAATAATCAGGATGAGACCCCTATTAAATATATAGGATACAGACATTCTCCCTCAAAAGTAATTCAATGACAAAGTATCCCCCTCCCGCCCCTTTTAGTGATGTAACACTGCTCAGCCAGATCAGAAGGGAGGTGCCCAGGTAGATTGCAGAGAGGGACAATCTTCAATTAACATAAGGGAAAAAGCTGAAAAACTTGTCAAGGGGGCAGGGCTTTCATTGTTCTCATAGGAAGAAGATTATCCCCTGCTGTTATCTGTCTGGTCTATGGACTGCATTCCACATCTGAGAAGTGATGGTTTACACTAGGTAAAAGTGGCGGGAGGGGAAACTTTGCTTGTGAATATCTCTCAAACCATAAAGGTTTGAGACATAAGACTTATATCGTTCTTCATGTTTTTTTAATGCCTACAAAATAAAATAAAGATAAAACGAAGTATTACTATCCCTTTAACATAGTTGATGAAACCAAACAAAGAGATGCATTTATCAAGTCAAACATTTTCCAAATCACCCTTGTTGATCTAAATGACAAAAATGTCTCAATTAAGCACCAAAGGTGTAAAAAAAAATTATTCTTCGCTCCAAAACACTGGACCAACATACTATCTGCATTGAAATGAACTGTCATAATTCTCAATATTGTTTTAAGCTAAAAAAAGTTATCCAATATGTTTTAAAGTGTCTACAGTTCATGCAAACCCAGCCTCCCAAGGCAAAGAATTACATAATCTTACTGTCCATACTATAAAAATTCCTGCCTTTGTGTTAGATGAAGACGCCTTTCCCCTAGTGTTATTGATAACACTATATAGTTTTGTATTAGGTTCAAATGTATTTGTAAATTGCAATTAAATACCCCATAGATGTCTCCTTTCTAATGTAAGTAAACCCAGTTTAGCTAGTCTCTCATTGTAACAAAACTGTGCATATTTTCCAGTTTAATAATATTTTTAAGAAACTGGTGACCAAAACCTGTTCTCCATAGTCTAGATGAGTCTTACCAAGAATTTATAAAGTAGTAGAATTGTATTCCTGTGCATCAACAGCCCTTTCTTAACATACTAGTACCCCCAATAGCTCTTGCAGCAGCTGAATGACACTGCACATTGTTCTGAAGTCTATTCTATCATTACTCCGAAACATTTTACTAACAAGGATTCCCCAGTAAGTTTCATGTTTAATATATATATATATATATATATATATATATATACACAAGCAACCCAAATGCATAATTAAATATTTATTTACTGTATGTTAAACTTCATCTTGCATTTTTTTGCCCATTCATTTAGTTTATCCAAATCTTTCTAAAGAGAAAAAAACATGCTGGTCTGTGTGTATTTCCTTATATAGTTTAATGTCATCATTAGCAAAGACTGAGATATTGCTTGTAATACCCAAGATCACTAATAAATAAAAAAGCACAATGCCCAGGACTGAATCCTGGGGCACCCCACTGACAACTTTAGACCAACTGGAAACATTTACATTCACAACAATCCTCTGCTGTCTGTCATTAAACCAGTTCCCTATCCATGCACAGATATCACCCTCCAAGCTGAACCCTTTTCATTTATGTAGTAACATATTATGAGTCACATTTATCAATGTTGGCAATGCTTAAAATTAGCCATTTAGATTTAGCAAAATATGAATTGATGCTCTTAGATCTTTACATTTGCAACAGCCTTCTGCTCCACTAATTATTTGTCCTTAAAAAAAATAAATAAATCACAAAATATTATGATATTTCGCTAAATAATTTACTGTCACTAATTCTGTTTTTTGGAAGAATATTGTGATACAAACGGCTCACTGTTTTCAGACTTTCTGTACTATTATCTTTAAATATTTCAGTGTCAAAAGTATCCAACACATTGCAACTAATTAGATTGTAAGCTCCCTGGGGCAGGGTCCCTTTCCCAATGTATGATTCCCTTTGCTGTACTCCCCCCCCCGCTAATAATGCAATGCTCGCACTTTAGCCTGATGATCATAACCCCTTAATCACATGATGGGCCAGGACCGGTCCTTGACTTTAATGACCGGTGACAGTCCTAATCATGGAATTCTGGGCTGCACGCTGCTCTGCCATCCCAGAATTCATTGCACAAATAAAAAACAAAAAATGTTGCAGTTCTTAATGGCCACCCACTCCCTGGATGGGGCTGTCGTTAACCCCTTAAGGACCGGGAAAATCTGAGGTCGATTTCCCTTAAGGACCGGAGCAATTCTGAACTTTTTCACTATGTCTTTGTTCAACAGTGTTTTCCTTCTAAGTACTTTATTTTACCCATAAAAATTATATACAGTTTTTTTACGCACAAATAGGGCTTTCTTTTGATACCACACTTAGATGGATAGCCCACGACTTATTTTAGAAAAATGAAAACGGTAAAAAATATGTAAAAAAAACGCCATTTTTTTTCTCTTGGGATCATTTGGGCACAATGGGTAACATTTTTATGGAGACTGCATGAAAGGTATGACCGGTCGGTGATACCTACAAAATGGGCAGTTTTAAGTGGGCACTGTCCCCCCGGGTGAAAATCCCCATTTCCCTTTCTGCCACCCTATTTTAGGAAGAACACCAGTAATGACCCTTGCAAATTAAATGTAAGTGTTTGATCAACAGTTCACACATTTCATATGACTCATTAGTAGTCACCTGATTTCTGGGCTGTTGTCATCTTGAAGTTTGTCTGTAGGGCCAGACCGGCATCATAAAACACTCCAACATTGTCAGCTCCACTTCCCGGAGTGCAACCAATATCAGACTTCTCCACTGAGTCCCACACCTAAAACACAGGGCAAACACACTGGTAAATAAATAAATAAACTGGGACTTACATAACTAACAATGTCTGTCCCTTAACTATGCATAACTTTAAGGAACACTCGCACCTCTTTATAGTATATCCACTAACCTTAAAGCACAGCTATCATTGGATAGTGAAAACAGACCTGCTGATGCAGGGAGGTGCAGAGAGCTTACTTCCTGTAAATACTAACTGACAGCAAGTGACTCGCATTCTATGAAGATCTGTTATCAGTGACTCCCCTCTCCCATAGAATGCAACACAATAACTGTCTGAAATGTGTCCTTGAGTCTAGACAACATTTTTAATGTAAAATATCAACAGATTAAACTGTAATCATTCTGGAAAGACACATCATCTTTTAATGGGAGTACTCTTGTTGAAAATAAAACAGGTTCGAGCTGTAGTAAATTTTGAATGTAAAATCTTACATCAGTGGAATTCCTTTGTTTTACTCAACAGGAAAAAGTCTTATAAGGCATAGGATGGATAGATTAGATAGATAGATAGATAGATATGAGATAGATAGATATGAGATAGATAGATAGATAGATAGATAGATAGATAGATAGATATGAGATAGATAGATAGATAGATAGATAGATAGATAGATAGATAGATAGATAGATAATAGGTTATTGTTGGCTCTCCAGCTCTTGAGAGCTATTTTTTCTATCATCTCCATGTCTAACAGCTAACTACCCCTTCTTAACAATGTGTTTTATACCTCTCTGGCACGCAAAGGGTTAATGTACACCAGGGATAGGCAACCTCTGGCTTTTCAGCTGTTGGGGCATACATCTCCCATAATCACCAAACAGCACAGATGTGGTTTCCAATAACTGGTGATAGAAAGGCTGTCTCCCCAAGGTATATACAGTCTTATCAAATCATGTGACATAAATAACTCTTCGGTCTTCTTCTTACCTTACTCTGTGTAATCTTATACTTCTTGTTCAGCACGTAGACACCTTTATCCACAGCCACCAATCCCACGCTGGCTTTGTGGTCAGCTCTCACCTTCAACCTCATAGAAGCTCCTGGGCTCTGGATCTTGTTGTCCTTCTCCTTATCTCCTGTCACCACAAGCTGTTTGACAACGTCATTGTGTGTTAGTATAGTAAATGGATGCTAACACTTAAATATTACTTTTTTTTAATTGAAATACTAATGTAAAAGCCCATGTACATGGGCCAAGGTGTGGGTGATGTTAACCCTTTGAGTGCAGGAGGGGCGTACCCCTCCAGCACTCAAAGGGTTAAAAGGCAGGTCCTGCTCTGCTTACTACCGTCACGCACCCGATGTGCTGTAGAGACTGCCCGACCGCACAGAATGCTCCCAGCATTCCGCACAGAATGCTTCCAGCACAGAACTCCCAGCATTCCACACAGAATGCTACCAGCACAGAACTCCCAGCATTCCGCACAGAATGCTCCCAGCACAGAACTCCCAGCATTCCGCACAGAATGCTACCAGCACAGAACTCCCAGCATTCCGCACAGAATGCTCCCAGCACAGAACTCCCAGCATTCCGCACAGAATGCTTCCAGCACAGAACTCCCAGCATTCCACACAGAATGCTACCAGCACAGAACTCCCAGCATTCCGCACAGAATGCTCCCAGCACAGAACTCCCAGCATTCCGCACAGAATGCTACCAGCACAGAACTCCCAGCATTCCACACAGAATGCTCCCAGCACAGAACTCCCAGCATTCCGCACAGAATGCTGCCAGCACAGAACTCCCAGCATTCCACACAGAATGCTACCAGCACAGAACTCCCAGCATTCCGCACAGAATGCTCCCAGCACAGAACTCCCAGCATTCCGCACAGAATACTCCCAGCACAGAACTCCCAGCATTCTGTTGGAGCAGTCTCTACTGCACATGAAGGCTTCTGACAAACATCCCTGCGAATAATTATATAGGATTCACTGACATTGTCTCTTGCTTTCAAGTATGTCCTGGGTAATTATGTTATCTATCTTGAAAGAGTGAAAGACTGATTTGACCTTGCCAGGACTAGACCGTGCTAGGTATAAGTAACAAAAAGGCTGCACTAGCTAAGATACATTAACCCAAAAATATATGACAATAGTAGTCAGGGAGCACACTTCGGCTAACAATACTTGAACAAAGGTCAATTGGTAAGAGAACCAGAAGACACACCTAAAAAAGAAAAATTAAAGCGGAGCCATCACTCTAGATAAAGTCACCCCCAATAATTAGTCATATAGAGATAAGCTTACAAACAGTACTGTTATATTTGTCAAGAAATAAAGAAAACAGAAAGGAAAGACACAGCCCTTCCTCATGGAAGAACCTGAAGAAAACAGGGAACTAGTTCAGAGTATGTACTCTATTTTCTGACAGCTATAGAGGGGTTAAATGTAAAATGTATTGCATCCACTTATTGAATATATTCATATTGAAAAAACTTTATTATCAGTATAAAAACACACACAGTCTAAACACATTTATTTCACCATCTACAATGGTACCAGCAGATCTATTTGTTCAATAGACCAAGCTATTATAGGGTTAATTTGTACACTGAGCTGCTACTTTACAGCGCTTGGTCTTCTTGAAGTCCGATTCTATCGATGACATAATATCCAGGTCACATGTAAAATATGTTTATTTAATAACGGTAAAGGACCGGGTCCTTACTATGTAAGCTACCCGACATCGTTTACACAAATCTGGATTGTTAAAGGGATATTAATACTTAAAATGTAAAAAAAATGTAAAAAAAAAAAAATATGTTGTAGGGTTTATCCCCCTGAGTAAAACAAGAGTACTCCCACTGCTGAAAGGTGTTTAATTCAAAAGTTATTAATTTTCAAAGTTGAATTTTTTAGGTGCAATATGACAGTGGCCTGAAATTGTACAGTGGCGCTGTTGCTACACCATCCTATGGAGATTTATGGTCCCGTGACCAGAGCTGTCCAGAGGATCATGTAGCAACAGCACCACTGTACAATTTCAGGCCACTGTGATATTGCACCTAAAAAATTCAACTTTGAAAATTAATAACTTTTGAATTAAAAACCTTTCAGCAGTAGGAGTACTCTTGTTTTACTCAGGGGGATAAACCCTACAACATATTTTTTTTTACATTTTAAGTATTACTATCCCTTTAAGATAAATCACTACACATTGTAGATGGTACACATTATGTTTAGAAATAGCGCTATTATTCAGCATAAGTACCCTGTTATCCAGAAATCCAACTTTTCTGAGACTGAGGGACAGGTATCAGGGCAGACATCTTGTCTTAGAGACATCTGCTCGCCTGCGCTGTCCATCCCTGTCTCCTCTAGGAGGCGCTGAATTGTACCTTAAGGTAACAGGAAGTGACTCAGTCTCAGATGAAGTAGGATTTCTGAATAACGCTGTACTCATGCTCAATATTAGCTCTGTTTGTAAGCTTATCGCTATATGACCAATTATTGGGGGGGCATTATTTGGGGTGATAGTTCCCCTTTAAACCAGGCACTCACAAGGGCAAATAGAAAATAATAAACATACTTTATTAATAATATAACGTACACAGGGCCGGATTTACATTCCAGGCTCCCCTAGGCAAGGCACTCTGGGCACCCTTAGCTCCGCCCATGGCCACACCCCACTCATCACATGACCATGCCACCAGTCTCAACCACTGTTTCCTGGCACAGAATACACCTTTGGCCTACAACAAGCAAGGATATAAAAGCTTTAACCCCTTGGTTGCTAGAGAGATCCCAGCGCATTGCAGAGATCTCACTAGCATCCAGTGGGTTAAATAATAGCCTGTAATGGGGTGTATAAATTACTGCATGGATACCGAGACTGCTCTGGCCCCACCCACAATTCAGAATGTGGGTGTGACCACACAGCTGAGGCGCCCCTCAAAATTTGGAGCTCTAGGCAGGTGCCTAGTCTGCCTATTGGGAAATCCGGCCCTGAACGTACACAGGCAATAAAAACAGTTAAATACAATACAGGCAACCAATCACAGTATTAGATCACATATACCCTGAACAAATCATATAGCAGAACACAAATATACTGACATAAAGAGGGTTCTCAAAAAAGGCAGAAAAACCTTCATAAAGTTCATATAGAATACTAAGTAGAAAACAAAAATTAAGTGAATTAAAGAGTATCAGAATACTTATGTAAATGCATTAACAAGTGAAAACACCAAGGGAATATGTAGTGAGCCGCCAACCTGTCAACCCGACACCGAACACGTATCTCCATCCATGTGACTTTGTCAGTGGTGACTACAACCTGCGACTTCAAAGTCTGAATAGATTCAACAGCTGGTGTAGTAACCAACTGAGCTATCTCACTAGTGAAATTGGTTGATATAACTTTATAGGGATAGTAATGTTTCATAATAAAAGCAGCTCTAATTAATCATCATAGTATTTGGACTTTGGAGAGTGTTATTTCAATTCTGTCAGAGTTGTAGTTCAGGAGTAATTCAATGACAAAGTATCCCCCTCCCGCCCCTTTTACTGATGTAACACTGCTCAGCCAGATCAGAAGGGAGGTGCCCAGGTAGATTGCAGAGAGGGACAATCTTCAATTAAGATAAGGGAAAAACCTGAAAAACTTGTCAAGGGGGCAAGGGCTTTCATTGTTCACATAGGAAGAAGATTGTCCCCTGCTGTTATCAGTCTGGTTTATGGACTTGATTCCACATCAGAGAAGAGATGGCTTACGCTAGGTAAAAGGGGCGGGAGGGGAAACTTTGCTTGTGAATATCTCCCAAACCATAAAGGTTTGAGAGATAAGACTTATATCAGTCTTTGTGTTTTTTTAATGCCTACAAAATAAAATAAAGATAAAACAAAGTATTACGATCCTTTTAAATATCATCTGCTTAAAGCTGCCATATGTAAAAACTAAATATGCATCTGTTTGTTGACTATAGTATAATCCTAAACTTGCTTTTTAAGGGCATTTTCACGTGTGATAAAACTGCAGCCACCCCTTCTATCATACCTGGGAAGGCCTGCAGTGCCGCTGCGGGAAAAAAATGAAGCAATTCACGTTAAAAAGGGGTGGGGCTTACCCAAGGATTGGGGTGGAGCTTGGCGGGAGTGTTACAAAGTGGGTAGGAAGTGGAAGGAACTGGGTGGGGACAGAGGAGAAGTGGGAGGAACAGGCCTGGAAGGAGCAGAAGTGGGCAGAGTTTAATAAAATCTCCTAGCGAATCAGCCACTGTCCCCGGAGACCCAGTAATCAGCTACAAAAATCAGAGTCTCCAGGGCAAATCAGGAAAGTCCCCAGCTATGCCCTTCTATAGTTCTTTTGTTTGTTTTCTTTCGTTAACCTTCTCCAGTATTCCACCGCTGATCCAGGTTCAGGAGGGACATGTCTAATGGATGGTCCACATGTGTGCCATCCAATATTATTGTCTGGCACACAAGTGAGTGGGTCATTCACTCGAAGTTGCGATAAGCATTTCAGCTTCCAATAACATTGTTGTGAAAGGTCTGCCAGAAGTCCTACAGGAACCTTGCAAACCTTCTTGTTACATTTTACTGTGTTCCAGTGTGAATAGAGCGAAGATGCAACATGCTGGACTTTGGTGATTTCACTAGAGGTGATATCACCATGTGAAAGGAACCATAACCTAATATAGTACCATTCACAATGAGTGACATCATCAACTAAGCTGCGACCCTGAAGAAGTGGAGTGTGAGGTTCCCGCCCCCTCCACATATCCGGTCTTGTCACTCGCAACTCCCAGAGTTGGCCTACAGTCATGAAGAGACTGAGTTTTCTCCTGGTGCTGCTGTTTATGAACTTGGTAAGTGGAATGTTACTTTCCCCTGTGATGTACTGACTAAGTGACAATGGACTCAGTAACCATATCGCAGAACCATTACATCACAGTATTGCCACACTGACATCTTCTTAGTTACATCTCCATCAGGACCAGCACTGCAGGTGAGGTGGACTACATCTACCAGACTAAGAAAGGAAGGGCGTTCCTGGAACATAGCTCGTTGTCTGCTAGCGGAAGGGACCTCTTACATGCATAACGTCTAAGATGGGCAAAATGTGAGAGCAAAGATTGTGGTTTCTTTTAAGTATTTTTTTATCATAATAAATATACTAGATTGGATCTTATCTTCTCTTGTGTACATGTACTGATGAATACTAAAAAGCAAATAATGAAATTATAAAGTAATGAGGTCAGCACCATACCTGGGAACTTACCATGTCTGACCTGGACACTCTAGGTTTTTATACTTAACTAGTTGAACAGCCCGTTACACGGGCCACAGTGCCACTGTCACCCGGTCGCGGGGCAGTCATGCGCAGTAGAGACTGCCCGCGCCATGACTGATACAGAGCTGGACACTCCTTCGGAGCACCCAGCTCTGTATCAGCCGTGGCGCGGGCAGTCTCTACTGTGCATGACTGACGCACGCGCAGCAGTGTGTACTGCGCATGTCGCGGCGTTACACACAATTTAGCGAATTATTATATAGGATTACTGGAACTCTGTGGACAGAGTCTGATTCTCAGGGCTCAGTTCACTTGTAACTCCACCCACTTCACTGCTAGTTCTTCCTACTCTCCATCAATTTTAAGGGCAAACTCCACCTCACCACCTACCAATTCCTCCCGAGTCAGCATAGCCACACCCACTTTATGATGCATAACAGGTCTGCAGAGATGATTCTCAGGGCTCAGTGAGTCCCCTTGTGACTTCGCCCAGTTCACTGTCAGTTCCAATCACTTTCAGCCCTGTTCTTCTCACTCTCCATCCATTTCAAGGCCATCCCGCCTCCAATTCTACCAATCGCACTCACCCAAATCAAGCCCCATCCACTTCATGGCATAAATCGTGTCATTTGGACACTCCCACCACCAGCGGACCTACAGAGGCTTGGGACAAGAAGGTTCCCAGGACTGGTATTTAACAAGTAAAAAAAAGAGTAATTTTGAGTTAAAACTGAAATTAAATATAGTCATAGGATTTCTTTTGGCTTTTAAGCCTGGCCACACCCACTTTTAAGGTAATTTCTTTAACGCTTTCAGGACCAAAGGGATGTACATCACATTGTGTATCAATGTGCTGCATAGTCTTCTGGTCCTTAACCCTTTGAGAGAAAGAGGGTTAGCCAACGCCTTGCAAAGCAAAGAAAATGGTTAATAATTGCCATCACTTAGTTAATTAGCATAAAAATGTGTTATCTCTGAAGCACTGGGCCTAAGACAGCAGAAAGCCTAAATGTGTCGCCACCAACAGGTCAAATTTCATCGACATCCCCACATAAGCATACGTTGATCAATCACATTGACTGAACCATTGATTACCAACCTCTGATCAAGCAGAGATATCCTATTAGTGTGTCCTGTTGACTAACTTTGACAAACATTGAAAGAGAAAACCAGTGATGCCAAACTCTCCATTACCACCACTCTATGAACAAGCATGGACACCCACAATAAGATCCATCTTACCGTCCCCATGCAGGAATCTGTAACATCCACCCAGACAGAGTCAGACACAATGTCCTTTCCTGAGGGGGTTGTGATGATGTAATAAGCCACGATACGGAATGATGGGATAAATTGTTCCGTAACAGCCAGCGACATAGTGACAAGGGACTGGCCTGGCTGTCGGACCTGTCTGCCCGCAGTCATAATCCTGCCCTTGTTTATGATCTAAGAGTGAAAAGATACAGGATTAGTGTTAACATTCATTATTTCACAATGGAGAATTGACAGCGGTTCTCAAACTGTGTCCCTTGGAACCCCAAGGCTCCATGAAGAATTGCAAGAGGTTACATAGAACACATGTATGTAATGGTGGACATGCAGAGCAATAAATTGGACTCCCATCTAGCAATCAAAAGTTTAAAAGGCAAGTGGGTTGTAACAGGGGTTATTGGGGGGGACTCCGGCACGAAAGTTTGCCTAGAGTACCAAGAACCTGTCCTCTGACTCTAATTACATAGTATGACTGTTAGTCTGTTTCATGCGGGGTGCGGGCAATTATTTTGGCCACAACCCTGTTTTAAAAAATGTTTATATGTCCAAACGGAACAAAGTATGTTATGTGTAGCTGTGTGTCTGTTGCATCAATTCTGTTTCTTTATTCACTGTGCAAGTAATGCATTGTATCAGTATTGTGCTTAGTGATAAATGTGACTCTTCCTTTGTAGAGAAAGACACAAGTCATGAATTTCTGGGTAGAAGCCCTACTCTTTGTGTACAGCCAACAGACTTGAAGAACAGAGAAATTCAGCCTTTGACTCGTATTTTGCCCGTCTCAGGTATAACACATTCTAGGTTTGGTTACCAGGTAAGTGAACTGCTGGATTTGGTTCTGCACTCCTGCGTCACTGTTCCTGATATTGAAATTCACTGCAACGTTCTCTCCTGGTTTGATTTCAGACCCAGTAATACCGATGTGCAGGTAGTTACTGAGTCCACCAAAGGCTCTGTATGCTGTAGCCATCATTGTTGCAGATGCTTGGCGAGGGACTGGTAAAGCAGGGTGTGTCGTTTTCACCTGGGCACAGAGGAAAGAAAACCATAAGAAAAATACATAACGCAATATATTTCAGTTTTTTATTTCTCTTAAAAATATTTCCCAACTTAAAAGCAATGTAACCTTACAATAATTGATTTTGTGTTTCAGTGTTTTAAAATAAGATATCATACAGAACAAAATTACAATGTAATATGTGTAATTCATTAATATGAGAGTGAGATAGCTCAGTGGTAAATGTCCTGACTACAGAGCCTGCTCAAACCTCAAGGTTGCAGGCTGGATTCCTGGCAGGTTCAACTCAGCCCTTCATCCTGCCGAGGTCAATAAATGAGTACTATTATTTGGGTAATAATAACATTTATTATTCAGCTGTCGATTTGTTTAAAGGAGCAGTAAACTTTTTTTATGAAAAAATATATATTGTAGGGATTTTCCTATTGAGTAAAATAAAGGTACTCCCACTGCCGAAAGATTTATATTTCCAGAGTTATTACAGTTTAAACCCATGATTTTTTACATTAGCAGTGCCCTCTAGTGGTCAAATTCTAATTATATTTCCTGTTAGATTCTAATGGAGAAAAAAGTCAGAAAAGTCAGAGACATACAGTTCTCCATAGAATGTGATAGAAACTGCTGAGTCACTTCCTGTCAGTTAGAACTATCAGGAAGTAAACACAGTAAATTCACTTCCTGTCAGTTAGAACTATCAGGAAGTAAACACAGTAAATTCACTTCCTGTCAGTTAGAACTATCAGGAAGTAAACACACAGTAAATTCACTTCCTGATTATTTAAACTGCTACAAATTTTTAATAAAACATCGGACAGAGATGGGAGTGACCTTGTTTTATTCAGCAGGAAATGCTCTGTAAAATATGTGTTTTCAATAAAAAAATGTTTACTGCTCCTTTAATTCTGAGAGTGTTCACTGAAAGCGCTTTGAGTACCACTGGGAGAAAGGTGCTGGTAGGTGATGGAGGTAGGAGATAGACATGGGGCAATGTGAACATGGGGGGGGTGTCGGGCCCATGGCAGTTTCTGCACCAGGGCCTGGTGGCTTCTAGTTATGCCACTGCCCCAAACTTTTGAACGGTAGTGTAGTGTGTATATATATATATGAATAGTTGTGTAGATTAAAATTGTAATGTATTGTGTGTAGGCACATTCATGACTCACTGTTATAGGCAAATTGTTTATATTTGCAGCTGTGTTTAGTGTCAGCCTGGTTGTTCCGTCTGATTGGGTCACTCCTTGCACTCCACCCGGCTCGGCTACCACAGGGATTCGGTGGGCTGGAGAACCATCTGGGTTTGTCACAAAGACCTGTGATACAGATAAATAGATGGATGACGTTCAAGAAAAGAGGAAGCTTGAAAGGGATAAAGGTGTCCGCACACCAAGAGCTGTGATCACTAGAAAGTATGAATCTAGAAAGGTCAGTGATCAGCTTGTCCACCTAGCTTACTGAGACAACCAAATTGCCAGACCAATCTTATAAGTCCGGTATGAAAATCACAATGTCCACTGATCTCTGTATGTCTGATTGATTTGTTTATGCTGGGGCAGTGGGACTGGGTCAGCCTAATCTGTTCATTAACCCAATGACAACCAGAGGAGTGAGTTGTACATGTCTCAGGTCTTCAAGAGTTAAATGCCAAACCACGAAGGACCATATGCAGAAAGCTAAAGATGAGCAATCTTGAAGCGAATCAGCTGCATCGTAAGGGTGAAAAATGGAAATTCCTATTGATTTAAATCCTAGAGAGGTTAACAACGCATTGCTAGGAGTTAAAAAAAACAAATTAAAACGGTGAAAAACTGAGGTATTTCTATTTGCCCCTTATGGCTCAGATTGCTCCAGAAATACTCCAGAGGCAGATGCATTAACCCTTTGAGTGCCAGAGGGTTTTGCAACACATTGCAAAGCAATGCTTTGCGTACCCCTCTGGAACTCGAAGGGTTAATGGGTGATGCAGCGAAGAAGTGTGTCTGGAGATGCGTGGCCATCAGTTCGTCATGTAGAGGAGGACACAAAAACAAAAATAAAGATACTACTTAGATAGTAATGTTTCACAATAAAAACAGCTCCAGTTAATCTTCATAGTATTTGGGCTATGGAGAGTGTTATCCCAATACTGTCAGAGTTGTAGTACAAGAGTAATTGAATGATAAAGTATCCCGCTCCCGCCCCTTTTACTGATGTAACACTGCTCACCTCAGAGCAGCAAGACTGTCTGGATGGATCACAGAGAGGGACAATCTTCAGTGAGCATAAGGAAAAACCTGAAAAACCTGTCAAGGGGGGCAGGGTTTTCCTTATGATCACAGTAAGAAGATTGTCCGTCCTGTGATCTGTCCGATCAAGAGACCAGATTCCACATCTGAGGGGAGGTGACTTACACTAGATAAAAGGGGCGGGAGGGGGGAAACTTTATCATTCAATTACTCTTGTACTAGAACTCTGACAGTATTGAAATAACATTCCCCATGGCCTAAATTATGTGAAGATTAATCAGAGCTGATTTTTTTGTGAAAATACTGCTCCTAAAGAGGAACACTTGGGGAGTATGGAACCCTTTTTTGTGCATATGACACTGTTTAGTGACTGTAGAAAATCCTACTCCTATGACACATATGGAGCAAATAGACATGAACAGGGAAGTATCACGAATAAGAGAAGAGCTAGGACATGATAGACAAGATTAGATAGCCCTATTATGGAGCATTCATTAAAATGACACAGACTGACACTTACCATAAGGTCAAAGGGCATTCCTGGTTTAAAAAATCTGGAGGTTTTGGTAAAAAGGACTTTATATGGGGATGTCACAATATGTATATTATCCAGCTCAGCTTCTACCATGTCACTGCCTGCAAGAGAGACAGACAAACATTACATACAGACAGACATTGTATATGGACGGATTGCTATGAAATATGGACAGATATTACATATAGACAGGCATATATGGACAAACTGATATTAAGTACAGACAGACATTATATACGGACAGACTAATTTGAAGTACAGACAGACATTATATACGGGCAGACTGACAGACAGACTGATATGAAGAACAGACAGACATTATATACGGACAGGCTGATATGAAATACAGACAGACTGATATAAAGTACAGACAGACATTATATATGGACAGACTGATATGAAATACAGACATACATTATATACAGACAGACTGATATGAAGGAACAGACAGACTGATATGAAGGAACAGACAGACATTATATATGGACAGACTGATATGAAATACAGACAGACATTATATATGGACAGACTGATATGAAGTACAGACAGATATTATATACGGATAGACTGATATGAAGTACAGACAGACATTATATACGGATAGACTGATATGAAAAACAGACAGACATTATATATGTACAGACTGATATGAAATACAGACAGACTGATATGAAATACAGACAGACATTATATATGTACAGACTTATATGAAGAACAGACAGACATTATATATGGATGGACTGATATGAAATACAGACAGATCCAGTGAGATACACTGTCCAGTCCCTATGTTATTCTATGGGAGATCTTTACTTATAGACTAAAGGGGGAGATGTACTAAGGTGTGATAAAGAGGAGATCACTTCTCCAGTGAGATAAACTGTCCAGTTCCTATGTTATTCTATGGGAGATCTTTAGTTATAGACTACAGGGGAGATGTACTAAGGTGTGATAAAGAGGAGATAACCTCTCCAGTGAGATAAACTCTCCAGTTCCTATGTTATTCTATGGGAGAGCCTTAGTTATAGACTACAGGGGGAGATGTACTAAGGTGTGATAAAGAGGAGATAACTTCTCCAGTGAGATAAACTCTCCAGTTCCTATGTTATTCTATGGGAGAGATTTAGTTAAAGACTACAGGGGAGACGTACTAAGGTGTGATAAAGAGGAGATAATGTCTTCTGTGAGTTAAAAAAATGTTATTCTATTGAGCCTGTGCACTAACAGCCCTCAAGCCAAAGATATCTTAGTGCACAGTCTGTACAGAGCAACATAGAGACTGGAGAGTTTATCACACCGTAGAGTTTATCTTACCTTTATCTCACCTCCTAATCCTAAGTTCTTCTATCCATGTACTCAGATTTTATCTTATAACTGTTCCTAAGACTTTCACCCTATCCCTTCAATTCCACTTATAGAAGAAGTATAGTGCAAGACTGCAGTAGGGGGTTCCCAACGTCAACTTCCATCCATGGGCATCCATGGACGGGGGAAGAGGGGCACTTCTCCCCTGAATATACATAGGGGCTTGGCGGGCTGGCCTAAGAGGGAACATTATGGTTTTGCCCCCAATGAAAAAAGTTCTTACCTGTGTCAGTGATGACAGTGACCGTCACATACAGGGTGAATTCCAACATATCCTCTGGTTTCTGGAAATGCTTAACAAGGTCTGCTCTTTTCAACTCAGCCCATCCTTCCCCATCAGAAATCTAAGAGAGACAAGAGGAGGAGAGACATGATTGCAAAGAGAAGTCGAACCGATAATTAACCCTTTAATTTAGTTGTGATGCTATGTGTTGCACACCTCTCTGGTCCTTAAAGCAGAAATATTACTCAAATTAAAGTGCCCCCCAAATCATTATTCACATAGTGATATGCATATTAATTCTAGTATTATAATCCAGCTCGTTCCGAGACGCACAGGTAGGCATCAGCGCAGACATCTTGCAGAAGAGGAATCTGTGTACCTATGGGCCTCCTCTAGGATTGGTGAGGAGGAGGTACCTTAAGGTACAGGAAGGGACTGACGCCACACTTACACAGATGCTGATACAGCAAGATGCCTACCTGTGCTTCTCGAAACAAGTTGGCTTTCTTAATAATCTCTGACTTTTTCAGGATAATGCTAGTATTGATATGCGTATTGTTATGTAAATAATGATTTGGGGGGCACTTTAATTTGCGTTAAAGTTCAGCTTTAAAGGGTGAATGAAAGACAGCGGAAAAAGGGAAAAGAGAAGGAGAAGGTAGAGGTGCAAGATACACAAAGATATGTGGAATAATACTAGGGTAAGTCAACTGCCCGATGGGGAGCTCCCAAAATGCCCATTAGCCCCTTGAGTGCCAAAGGGGTAAGCAGCGCATTGTATTTTTGTGGGTGCAATCAGGGCTGGATTTACATCCCAGTTACCCTTAGACAAGGCATGCTAGATGCCCCTAGCTTTGGCCATGGTAACATCCCCACTTCTTACATGACCCTGCCCCCCAGCCCCACCCACTGATTCCTAGCACAGAAAATACCCTTGGCCTATAAGAATGAAGGACAAAAAAAACACATAAACAACCTAGTTGCTGAAGAGATCTTCTGCTTATTTGAAGATTTATTTAGCATCCACTGGGTTAAATAATAGCCTGTAAATTGCTATATAAACTACTGCAGGGACATTGAGATTACTTTGGCCCCACCCTCAATTCAGAATGTTGGTATGGCAAGCACAGCTTATGTGTCACCACTCCTGGAGTTCTAGGCAACGGCCTGCTTTGCCTATTGGGAAATCCAGCCCTGCTTGCAGTACTTCCATGACCTGTCAATTTGAGGTGGTGCTGTTGCTGCATCAGGCTATGGGGGACTATAATCAATGACAAAAATCACCCACGGGGAGCAGCAGCAACAGCGCCACGCTATTTCAGCATTCCATGGAAGTACTGAAACTCCAAACAAAATGGAAATTTAATATGTAATCACTTTTTATTGAGTCATCTCCCAAGAGTCAGCGCATGCATGTTTTATTGAACATGGAAAGCCCTTCAAAATGGAAAAAGAAAATAATGTTTTCTATTAGATTATATTTTAACTTTTAACCTTTTAAACCTTTTTGACCGCAGAGGGGCGGTCATTGCATCCTTTGCAATGGAATACACACCCATCTGGTCCATAAGGGGTTTAAAGAAACCTCTGCAATTCATGAAAAGCTGTTAAAGTGGAACTTATACTTTATGACATGGGAGATTCTGAAAGAGCTCCCAGCCATCTGGGTACCAATATTCCACACTGCTCCATATCCCAGCTGTCATTTCCTGTCAGCCAGGTAGTAACATTCCACTCAGCACTCAATCCCAACTGTCACCTCCTGACAGGCAAATATTAACATTCCAAACTACTCCCCATCCCAGCTGTCACGCCCTGCCAGCCAGCACTAATTCACTTGTATAAACTGACAAATAAAGCTAAATACTTCACAAACTATTGTTTAAAATTCAAAATGGCTAACAAATATATGCAATTTTGAAATTTCCTTCAAAATCACCTATTTGTTATAAATGATAGTTTCCTTTCAGTTGTTCCACTAACCTTCAGTTATATCAAACTACTTTTCACCGGGATGAAAATGGGAATCTACAATGTGTATTATGGGATGGTATAAATGTAAGAATCAGGACAATGAGGGAATGGAAATATAAACTGACAAAAGAATGACAAATTGTTTTACCTCAACTCTTCTCAGAGACTCGGGGACGCCTTTCCTTACACCATCCTTTTGCACCCCGAAAAGCACAAAGGCATGGCCATTAACATGCTTCCCATAGAGGTACCTGAGGAAGGAGAGCGGAATGGATATGAGATGTTATGTACAGAATAACGGATCAGTGTGACATACAGACACCTCCTACACAGATACTCACACTCAGTGTCACTTATTACTATAACACACACACCTCCTGCACAGATACTCACTGAGTGTCACTTATTACTATAACACACACACCTCCTGTACAGATACTCACTGAGTGTCACTTATCACTATAACACACAGACACCTCCTGTACAGATACTCACACTCAGTGTCACTTATTACTATAACACAGACACCTCCTGTACAGATACTCACTGAGTGTCACTTATTACTATAACACACACACCTCCTGTACAGATACTCACTGAGTGTCACTTATCACTATAACACACAGACACCTCCTGTACAGATACTCACACTCAGTGTCACTTATTACTATAACACAGACACCTCCTGTACAGATACTCACTGAGTGTCACTTATTACTATAACACACACACCTCCTGTACAGATACTCACTGAGTGTCACTGATCACTATAACACAGACATCTCCTGTACAGATACTCACTGAGTGTCACTTATCACTATAACACACAGACACCTCCTGTACAGATACTCACTGAGTGTCACTGATCACTATAACACACAGACAACTCCTGCACAGATACTCACTGAGTGTCACTGGTCACTATAACACACAGACACCTCCTGTACAGATACTCACTGAGTGTCACTGATCACTATAACACACAGACACCTCCTGCACAGATACTCACTGAGTGTCACTGATCACTATAACACACAGACACCTCCTGTACAGATACTCACTGAGTGTCACTGATCACTATAACACACAGACACCTCCTGTACAGATACTCACTGAGTGTCACTGATCACTATAACACACACACACCTCCTGTACAGATACTCACTGAGTGTCACTGATCACTATAACACACAGACACCTCCTGCACAGATACTCACTGAGTGTCACTAATCACTATAACACACAGACGCCTCCTGCACAGATACTAACTGAGTGTCACTAATCACTATAACACACACACCTCCTGCACAGATACTCACTGAGTGTCACTGATCACTATAACACACAGACACCTCTTGTACAGATACTCACTGAGTGTCACTGATCACTATAGCACACAGACACCTCCTGTACAGATACTCACTGAGTGTCACTGATCACTATAACACACACACACCTCCTGCACAGATACTCACTGAGTGTCACTGATCACTATAACACACAGACACCTCCTGCACAGATACTCACTGAGTGTCACTGATCACTATAACACACATACACCTCCTGCACAGATACACACTGAGTGTCACTGGTCACTATAACACACAGACACCTCCTGTACAGATACTCACTGAGTGTCACTGATCACTATAACACACAGATACCTCATGTACAGATACTCACTGAGTGTCACTTATCACTATAACACAGACACCTCCTGTACAGATACTCACTGAGTGTCACTGATCACTATAACACAGACACCTCCTGTACAAATACTCACTGAGTGTCACTGGTCACTATAACACAGACACCTCCTGTACAGATACTCACTGAGTGTCACTGATCACTATAACACACATACACCTCCTGCACAGATACTCACTGAGTGTCACTTATCACTATAACACACAGACAACTCCTGCACAGATACTAACTGAGTGTCACTGATCACTATAATACACACACCTCCTGTACAGATACTCACTGAGTGTCACTGATCACTATAACACACAGACACCTCCTGCACAGATACTCACTGAGTGTCACTGATCACTATAACACAGACACCTCCTGTACAGATACACACTGAGTGTCACTGATCACTATAACACACAGACACCTCCTG
Source organism: Rhinophrynus dorsalis (assembly GCA_037306005.1). Classification (NCBI taxonomy): domain Eukaryota; kingdom Metazoa; phylum Chordata; class Amphibia; order Anura; family Rhinophrynidae; genus Rhinophrynus; species Rhinophrynus dorsalis. The sequence continues at coordinate 529,268,050 of CM074721.1, forward strand.
CACAGATACTCACTGAGTGTCACTAATCACTATAACACACACACCTCCTGCACAGATACTCACTGAGTGTCACTGATCAATATAACACACACACCTCCTGCACAGATACTCACTGAGTGTCACTGATCACTATAGCACAGATACCTCCTGCACAGATACTCACTGAGTGTCACTGATCACTATAACACACAGACACCTCCTGTACAGATACTCACTGAGTGTCACTAATCACTATAACACACACACCTCCTGCACAGATACTCACTGAGTGTCACTGATCACTATAACACACATACACCTCCTGCACAAATACTCACTGAGTGTCACTAATCACTATAACACACACACACCTCCTGTACAGATACTCACTGAGTGTCACTGATCACTATAACACACAGACACCTCCTGTACAGATACTCACTGAGTGTCACTGATCACTATAACACACAGACACCTCCTGTACAGATACTCACTGAGTGTCACTGATCACTATAACACACACACACCTCCTGCACAGATACTCACTGAGTGTCACTGATCACTATAACACACAGACACCTCCTGTACAGATACTCACTGAGTGTCACTGATCACTATAACACACACACCTCCTGTACAGATACTCACTGAGTGTCACTGATCACTATAACACACAGACACCTCCTGCACAGATACTCACTGAGTGTCACTGATCACTATAACACACAGATACCTCCTGTACAGATACTCACTGAGTGTCACTGATCACTATAACACACAGACAACTCATGTACAGATACTCACTGAGTGTCACTGATCACTATAACACACATACACCTCCTGCACAGATACTCACTGAGTGTCACTGATCACTATAACACACACACCTCCTGTACAGATACTCACTGAGTGTCACTGATCACTATAGCACAGACACCTCCTGTACAGATACTCACTGAGTGTCACTGATCACTATAACACAGACACCTCCTGTACAGATACTCACTGAGTGTCACTGATCAATATAACACACACACCTCCTGCACAGATACTCACTGAGTGTCACTGATCACTATAACACACATACACCTCCTGTACAGATACTCACTGAGTGTCACTGATCACTATAACACACATACACCTCCTGCACAGATACTCACTGAGTGTCACTGATCACTATAACACACATACACCTCCTGTACAGATACTCACTGAGTGTCACTGATCACTATAGCACACAGACACCTCCTGCACAGATACTCACTGAGTGTCACTGATCACTATAGCACAGACACCTCCTGTACAGATACTCACTGAGTGTCACTGATCACTATAACACAGACACCTCATGTACAGATACTCACTGAGTGTCACTGATCACTATAACACACACACCTCCTGCACAGATACTCACTGAGTGTCACTGATCACTATAGCACAGACACCTCCTGTACAGATACTCACTGAGTGTCACTGATCACTATAACACACACACCTCATGTATAGATACTCACTGAGTGTCACTGATCACTATAACACACAGACACCTCCTGCACAGTTACTCACTGAGTGTCACTTATTACTATAACACAGACACCTCCTGTACAGATACTCACTGAGTGTCACTGATCACTATAACACACACACCTCCTGCACAGATACTCACTGAGTGTCACTGATCACTATAATACACACACCTCCTGCACAGATACTCACTGAGTGTCACTGATCACTATAACACACAGACACCTCCTGCACAGATACTCACTGAGTGTCACTGATCACTATAACACACACACACCTCCTGCACAGATACTCACTGAGTGTCACTGATCACTATAACACAGACATCTCCTGTACAGATACTCACTGAGTGTCACTGATCATTATAATACACACACCTCCTGCACAGATACTCACTGAGTGTCACTTATCACTATAACACACAGACACCTCCTGTACAGATACTCACTGAGTGTCACTGATCACTATAACACACACACCTCCTGTACAGATACTCACTGAGTGTCACTGATCACTATAACACAGACACCTCCTGTACAGATACTCACTGAGTGTCACTGATCACTATAACACACAGATACCTCCTGTACAGATACTCACTGAGTGTCACTGATCACTATAACACAGACACCTCCTGCACAGATACTCACTGAGTGTCACTGATCATTATAACACAGACACCTCCTGTACAGATACTCACTGAGTGTCACTGATCACTATAACACACACACACCTCCTGCACAGATACTCACTGAGTGTCACTGATCACTATAACACACACACCTCCTGTACAGATACTCACTGAATGTCACTGATCACTATAACACACAGACACCTCCTGCACAGATACTCACTGAGTGTCACTGATCACTATAACACACACACCTCCTGCACAGATACTCACTGAGTGTCACTGATCACTATAATACACACACCTCCTGTACAGATACTCACTGAGTGTCACTGATCACTATAACACAGACATCTCCTGCACAGATACTCACTGAGTGTCACTTATCACTATAACACACAGACACCTCCTGCACAGATACTCACTGAGTGTCACTGATCACTATAACACACAGACACCTCCTGTACAGATACTCACTGAGTGTCACTGATCACTATAACACACAGACACCTCCTGCACAGATACTCACTGAGTGTCACTGATCACTATAACACACAGACACCTCCTGTACAGATACTCGCTGAGTGTCACTGATCACTATAACACACAGACACCTCCTGTACAGATACTCACTGAGTGTCACTGATCACTATAACACAGACACCTCCTGCACAGATACGCACTGAGTGTCACTGGTCACTATAACACACAGACACCTCCTGTACAGATACTCACTGAGTGTCACTGATCACTATAACACACAGACACCTCCTGCACAGATACTCACTGAGTGTCACTGATCACTATAACACACAGACACCTCCTGTACAGATACTCACTGAGTGTCACTGGTCACTATAACACACAGACACCTCCTGCACAGATACTCACTGAGTGTCACTGATCACTATAACACACATACATCTCCTGTACAGATACTCACTGAGTGTCACTGATCACTATAACACACAGACACCTCCTGCACAGATACGCACTGAGTGTCACTGGTCACTATAACACACAGACAGCACAGATACTCACTGAGTGTCACTGATCACTATGAACACACATACATCTCCTGTACAGATACTCACTGAGTGTCACTGATCACTATAACACACAGACACCTCCTGCACAGATACTCACTGAGTGTCACTGATCACTATAACACACAGACACCTCCTGTACAGATACTCACTGAGTGTCACTGATCACTATAACACAGACACCTCCTGCACAGATACTCACTGAGTGTCACTGATCACTATAACACACAGACACCTCCTGTACAGATACTCACTGAGTGTCACTGATCACTATAACACACACACACCTCCTGTACAGATACTCACTGAGTGTCACTGATCACTATAACACACAGACACCTCCTGCACAGATACTCACTGAGTGTCACTGATCACTATAACACACACACCTCCTGCACAGATACTCACTGAGTGTCACTGATCACTATAACACACAGACACCTCCTGTACAGATACTCACTGAGTGTCACTGATCACTATAACACATACACCTCCTGCACAGATACTCACTGAGTGTCACTGATCACTATAACACAGACACCCTTCCTGTACAGATACTCAACTGAGTGTCACTGATCACTATAACACACAGACACCTCTTGTACAGATACTCACTGAGTGTCACTGATCACTATAACACACAGACACCTCCTGTACAGATACTCACTGAGTGTCACTGATCACTATAACACACAGACACCTCTTGTACAGATACTCACTGAGTGTCACTGATCACTATAACACACAGACACCTCCTGCACAGATACTCACTGAGTGTCACTGGTCACTATAACACACAGACACCTCCTGTACAGATACTCACTGAGTGTCACTGATCACTATAACACAGACATCTCCTGTACAGATACTCACTGAGTGTCACTGATCATTATAATACACACACCTCCTGCACAGATACTCACTGAGTGTCACTTATCACTATAACACACAGACACCTCCTGTACAGATACTCACTGAGTGTCACTGATCACTATAACACACACACTCCTGTACAGATACTCACTGAGTGTCACTGATCACTATAACACAGATACCTCCTGCACAGATACTCACTGAGTGTCACTGATCACTATAACACACACACCTCCTGCACAGATACTCACTGAGTGTCACTGATCACTATAACACACAGACACCTCTTGTACAGATACTCACTGAGTGTCACTGATCACTATATAACACACAGACACCTCTTGTACAGATACTCACTGAGTGTCACTGATCACTATAACACACAGACACCTCTTGTAACAGATACTCACTGAGTGTCACTGATCACTATAACACAGATACCTCCTGCACAGATACTCACTGAGTGTCACTGATCACTATAACACAGACACCTCCTGCACAGATACTCACTGAGTGTCACTGATCACTATAACACACAGACACCTCCTGCACAGATACTCACTGAGTGTCACTGATCACTATAACACACATACACCTCCTGCACAAATACTCACTGAGTGTCACTAATCACTATAACACACACACCTCCTGCACAGATACTCACTGAGTGTCACTAATCACTATAACACACAGACACCTCCTGCACTGATACTCACTGAGTGTCACTGATCACTATAACACAGACACCTCATGTACAGATACTCACTGAGTGTCACTGATCACTATAACACACACACCTCCTGTACAGATACTCACTGAGTGTCACTAATCACTATAACACACAGACACCTCCTGCACTGATACTCACTGAGTGTCACTGATCACTATAACACAGACACCTCCTGTACAGATACTCACTGAGTGTCACTGATCACTATAACACACAGACACCTCCTGCACAGATACTCACTGAGTGTCACTGATCACTATAACACAGACACCTCATGTACAGATACTCACTGAGTGTCACTGATCACTATAACACAGACACCTCCTGCACAGATACTCACTGAGTGTCACTGATCACTATAACACACATACACCTCCTGCACAGATACTCACTGAGTGTCACTGATCACTATAACACACATACACCTCCTGCACAAATACTCACTGAGTGTCACTAATCACTATAACACACACACCTCCTGCACAGATACTCACTGAGTGTCACTGATCACTATAACACAGACACCTCATGTACAGATACTCACTGAGTGTCACTGATCACTATAACACACACACCTCCTGTACAGATACTCACTGAGTGTCACTGATCACTATAACACACACACCTCCTGTACAGATACTCACTGAGTGTCACTGATCACTATAACACACAGACAACTCATGTACAGATACTCACTGAGTGTCACTGATCACTATAACACACATACACCTCCTGCACAGATACTCACTGAGTGTCACTGATCACTATAACACACAGACACCTCCTGCACAGATACTCACTGAGTGTCACTGATTACTATAACACACAGACACCTCCTGTACAGATACTCACTGAGTGTCACTGACCACTATAACACACAGACACCTCCTGTACAGATACTCACTGAGTGTCACTGATCACTATAACACACACACCTCCTGCACAGATACTCACTGAGTGTCACTGATCACTATAGCACAGACACCTCCTGTACAGATACTCACTGAGTGTCACTGATCACTATAACACAGACACCTCCTGTACAGATACTCACTGAGTGTCACTGATCAATATAACACACACACCTCCTGCACAGATACTCACTGAGTGTCACTGATCACTATAACACACAGACACCTCCTGTACAGATACTCACTGAGTGTCACTGATCACTATAACACACACACCTCCTGTACAGATACTCACTGAGTGTCACTGATCACTATAACACACACACCTCCTGTACAGATACTCACTGAGTGTCACTGATCACTATAACACACAGACAACTCATGTACAGATACTCACTGAGTGTCACTGATCACTATAACACACATACACCTCCTGCACAGATACTCACTGAGTGTCACTGATCACTATAACACACACACCTCCTGCACAGATACTCACTGAGTGTCACTGATCACTATAGCACAGACACCTCCTGTACAGATACTCACTGAGTGTCACTGATCACTATAACACAGACACCTCCTGTACAGATACTCACTGAGTGTCACTGATCACTATAACACAGACACCTCCTGTACAGATACTCACTGAGTGTCACTGATCAATATAACACACACACCTCCTGCACAGATACTCACTGAGTGTCACTGATCACTATAACACACATACACCTCCTGTACAGATACTCACTGAGTGTCACTGATCACTATAACACACATACACCTCCTGCACAGATACTCACTGAGTGTCACTGATCACTATAACACACACACCTCCTGCACAGATACTCACTGAGTGTCACTGATCACTATAACACATACACACCTCCTGCACAGATACTCACTGAGTGTCACTGATCACTATAACACAGACACCTCCTGCACAGATACTCACTGAGTGTCACTGATCACTATAACACACATACACCTCCTGTACAGATACTCACTGAGTGTCACTGATCACTATAACACACACACCTCCTGCACAGATACTCACTGAGTGTCACTGATCATTATAACACACAGACACCTCCTGCACAGATACTCACTGAGTGTCACTGATCACTATAATACACACACCTCCTGCACAGATACTCACTGAGTGTCACTGATCACTATAACACAGACACCTCCTGTACAGATACTCACTGAGTGTCACTGATCACTATAACACACAGACACCTCCTGCACAGATACTCACTGAGTGTCACTGGTCACTATAACACACAGACACCTCCTGCACAGATACTCACTGAGTGTCACTGATCACTATAACACACAGACACCTCCTGCACAGATACTCACTGAGTGTCACTGATCACTATAACACACAGACACCTCCTGCACAGATACTCACTGAGTGTCACTGATCACTATAGCACACAGACACCTCCTGCACAGATACTCACTGAGTGTCACTGATCACTATAACACACATACCTCCTGCACAGATACTCACTGAGTGTCACTGATCACTATAACACACAGACACCTCCTGCACAGATACTCACTGAGTGTCACTGATCACTATAACACACACACACCTCCTGCACAGATACTCACTGAGTGTCACTGATCACTATAACACACAGACACCTCCTGCACAGATACTCACTGAGTGTCACTGATCACTATAACACACACACACCTCCTGCACAGATACTCACTGAGTGTCACTGATCACTATAACACACAGACACCTCCTGTACAGATACTCACTGAGTGTCACTGATCACTATAACACAGACACCTCCTGTACAGATACTCACTGAGTGTCACTGATCACTATAACACACAGACACCTCCTGTACAGATACTCACTGAGTGTCACTGATCACTATAACACACAGACACCTCCTGCACAGATACTCACTGAGTGTCACTGATCACTATAACACACAGACACCTACTGTACAGATACTCACTGAGTGTCACTGATCACTATAACACACACACACCTCCTGCACAGATACTCACTGAGTGTCACTGATCACTATAACACACACACACCTCCTGTACAGATACTCACTGAGTGTCACTGATCACTATAACACACATACACCTCCTGCACAGATACTCACTGAGTGTCACTGATCACTATAACACACAGACACCTCCTGCACAGATACTCACTGAGTGTCACTGATCACTATAACACACAGACACCTCCTGTACAGATACTCACTGAGTGTCACTGATCACTATAACACAGACACCTCCTGTACAGATACTCACTGAGTGTCACTGATCACTATAACACACAGACACCTCCTGCACAGATACTCACTGAGTGTCACTGATCACTATAACACACAGACACCTCCTGCACTGATACTCACTGAGTGTCACTGATCACTATAACACACAGACACCTCCTGTACAGATACTCACTGATTGTCACTGATCACTATAACACACACACCTCCTGTACAGATACTCACTGAGTGTCACTGATCACTATAACACACACACACCTCCTGCACAAATACTCACTGAGTGTCACTGATCACTATAACACACACACACCTCCTGCACAGATACTCACTGAGTGTCACTGATCACTATAACACACACACACCTCCTGCACAAATACTCACTGAGTGTCACTGATCACTATAACACACACACACCTCCTGTACAGATACTCACTGAGTGTCACTGATCACTATAATACACAGACACGTCCTGTACAGATACTCACTGAGTGTCACTGATCACTATAACACACACACCTCCTGTACAGATACTCACTGAGTGTCACTGATCACTATAACACACACACCTCCTGCACAGATACTCACTGAGTGTCACTGATCACTATAACACACAGACACCTCCTGTACAGATACTCACTGAGTGTCACTGATCACTATAACACAGACACCTCCTGTACAGATACTCACTGAGTGTCACTGATCACTATAACACACAGACACCTCCTGCACAGATACTCACTGAGTGTCACTGATCTCTATAACACACAGACACCTCCTGTACAGATACTCACTGAGTGTCACTGATCACTATAACACACATACACCTCCTGTACAGATACTCACTGAGTGTCACTGATCACTATAACACACAGACACCTCCTGTACAGATACTCACTGAGTGTCACTGGTCATTATAACACACAGACACCTCCTGCACAGATACTCACTGAGTGTCACTGATCACTATAACACACAGACACCTCCTGTACAGATACTCACTGAGTGTCACTGATCATTATAACACACACACACACCTCCTGTACAGATACTCACTGAGTGTCACTGATCACTATAACACAGATACCTCCTGCACAGATACTCACTGAGTGTCACTGATCACTATAACACACACACACCTCCTGCACAGATACTCACTGAGTGTCACTGGTCACTATAACACACACACACCTCCTGCACAGATACTCACTGAGTGTCACTGATCACTATAATACACACACCTCCTGCACAGATACTCACTGAGTGTCACTGATCACTATAACACACACACACCTCCTGTACAGATACTCACTGAGTGTCACTGATCACTATAATACACACACCTCCTGCACAGATACTCACTGAGTGTCACTGATCACTATAACACACACACACCTCCTGTACAGATACTCACTGAGTGTCACTGGTCACTATAACACAGACACCTCCTGCACAGATACTCACTGAGTGTCACTGATCACTATAACACACAGACACCTCCTGCACAGATACTCACTGAGTGTCACTGATCACTATAATACACACACCTCCTGCACAGATACTCACTGAGTGTCACTGATCACTATAACGCACAGACACCTCCTGTACAGATACTCACTGAGTGTCACTGATCACTATAATACACACACCTCCTGTACAGATACTCACTGAGTGTCACTGATCACTATAACACACAGACACCTCCTGTACAGATACTCACTGAGTGTCACTGATCACTATAACACACAGACACCTCTTGTACAGATACTCACTGAGTGTCACTGATCACTATAACACACAGACACCTCCTGTACAGATACTCACTGAGTGTCACTGATCACTATAACACAGACACCTCCTGTATAGATACTCACTGAGTGTCACTGATCACTATAACACACATACACCTCCTGCACAGATACTCACTGAGTGTCACTGATCACTATAACACAGACACCTCCTGCACAGATACTCACTGAGTGTCACTGATCACTATAACACAGACACCTCCTGCACAGATACTCACTGAGTGTCACTGATCACTATAACACACACACACCTCCTGCACTGATACTCACTGAGTGTCACTGATCACTATAACACACAGACACCTCCTGCACAGATACTCACTGAGTGTCACTGGTCATTATAACACAGACACCTCCTGTACAGATACTCACTGAGTGTCACTGATCACTATAACACACACACACCTCCTGCACAGATACTCACTGAGTGTCACTGATCACTATAACACACAGACACCTCCTGTACAGATACTCACTGAGTGTCACTGGTCATTATAACACAGACACCTCCTGTACAGATACTCACTGAGTGTCACTGATCACTATAATACACACACACCTCCTGCTCAGATACTCACTGAGTGTCACTGATCACTATAACACAGACACCTCCTGCACAGATACTCACTGAGTGTCACTGATCACTATAATACACAGACACCTCCTGCACAGATACTCACTGAGTGTCACTGATCACTATAACACACAGACACCTCCTGTACAGATACTCACTGAGTGTCACTGATCACTATAACACACAGACACCTCCTGTACAGATACTCACTGAGTGTCACTGATCACTATAACACACGGATACCTCCTGTACAGATACTCACTGAGTGTCACTGGTCACTATAACACACATACACCTCCTGCACTGATACTCACTGAGTGTCACTGATCACTATAACGCACAGACACCTCCTGTACAGATACTCACTGAGTGTCACTGATCACTATAACACACACACACCTCCTGTACAGATACTCACTGAGTGTCACTGATCACTATAACACACAGACACCTCCTGCACAGATACTCACTGAGTGTCACTGGTCATTATAACACACACACCTCCTGTACAGATACTCACTGAGTGTCACTGATCACTATAACACAGACACCTCCTGCACAGATACTCACTGAGTGTCACTGATCACTATAACACACACACCTCCTGTACAGATACTCACTGAGTGTCACTGATCACTATAACACACACACACACCTCCTGCACAGATACTCACTGAGTGTCACTGATCACTACAACACACACACCTCCTGCACAGATACTCACTGAGTGTCACTGATCACTATAACACACAGACACCTCCTGTACAGATACTCACTGAGTGTCACTGATCACTATAACACACAGACACCTCCTGCACAGATACTCACTGAGTGTCACTGATCACTATAACACAGACACCTCCTGTACAGATACTCACTGAGTGTCACTGATCACTATAACACACAGACACCTCCTGCACAGATACTCACTGAGTGTCACTGATCACTATCACACACACACCTCCTGCACAGATACTCACTGAGTGTCACTGATCACTATAACACAGACACCTCCTGCACAGATACTCACTGAGTGTCACTGATCACGATAACACACACACCTCCTGCACAGATACTCACTGAGTGTCACTGATCACTATAACACACACACACCTCCTGTACAGATACTCACTGAGTGTCACTGATCACTATAACACACACACACCTCCTGTACAGATACTCACTGAGTGTCACTGATCACTATAACACAGACACCTCCTGTACAGATACTCACTGAGTGTCACTGATCACTATAACACACACACACCTCCTGTACAGATACTCACTGAGCTTTAATATCCACCCTAAATTCACCATCGTCAATGTAGAAGAAGTTTTGCTCTGGGTCAACAACTATTTCAAAGCTTGGTAGCACTGTGAAGTAAGACAAGGAAGAGAAATATTAGAAGGTATGTAGATAGTAACATAGGAAGAGGTATAGGTAGAACAAAGATGAAGGGGAAGAGCTTGTTCACAAAAACTAGATCATGTTGCCACTGTCCCAGTACGTTGTTTACAAATACATAGTGTATTACAGCCTTTGGTGCTGTTTGCCAGGGAATGGTGACCCTAACATATCATGCTGCAACTTCCTGGTGACAGAAGTTGCAGCCTATGGGGCTATTGTGTAGGCTGTTCACATGGATGTCTGAGTTGTTATAATGCACATTGTAACTCTCCAGGACTGCGTTGGAAGCAGCCAATGAAGTAATGCTGATGCCTATGTAGGCCGGCCACCAGCTGTAAAATCATTGTCTCCCCTTCCATTCTGCTTGCAGGGGGAGAGAAGCACACAGGACAAAAGCAATATTGCGTGATGGTGGTGACTCCATAATAAGGTTCTCTTACCATACTCCTTAATCTCAAAGCTTGTGGTGTAGTTCTGCTGAGGGGTGTCCTCATACTTTGCTGAAATGGTCCATGTTCCATACCTACAGTGACAATGTTGATGAACCAGAGTTATATCCACAGTAATGGAGAGAACATCACCCCAATATGTGGCCCGTCCAGTCATATATATTTTTTTTTCAATATGTATATTAACCCTTGGAGTGCCATGTGTTGGCACTCAAAGGACAAAGGTTAGCCTGTTGTCTTAATATATGTTTAGTTGATTTTAAAGAGGAATAAAAACCGCTTATGTGTTGTATTGGCCATTTTTGTAGTAAAAAGATTGATTTTACAAAAGTAACCCTTTATTTCTTCATGGCACAGTCTGACACTTTATGCTAATTACTTGATGTGCTGGGCCATCATTACTGCCCACTGTAGCAGAGCCTACAGTCTGGGGGGCATTTCTAACAGCACAGAAAGTAGTAAGTTTGATCTCAAACATATTTAATTAGCATACCGTGCAGACAGAACTGGATTTACATCCCAGGCTGCCCTAGGCAAGGCACTCTAGGCACTCTTAACTCACCCCATGGCCACACCCCACAATCCTTCCACTGCCCCACCCTCAGTCCTGTCCACTATTTTCTGGCACAGGAAAAAAAACCTTTAACATCTTGATTACTAGAGAGTAGTGTTGAGCGAGCATGCTCGGCCGATGCTCGGATCGGCTCGAGCATCGCTCTGCTCGGCACATGGCGGTACTCGTACGAGTACCGCCATGTGCTCGCCCGCCATGTTCGGGTGGCAGGGATCTGTGCCGAAGGAGGCACAGATCTTACAGACGCTCCGCTGGACCACCAGGGACTGGAGGTAGGGGGCATTGCGGAGATGAAGGGGGCATTGCGGAGCTGAAGGGGGACATTTTGGAGATGAAGGGGGACATTGTGGAAGGGGGGCATTGCGGAGATGAAGGGGGCATTGCGGAGATGAAGGGGGACATTGTGGAAGGGGGGCATTGCGGAGATGAAGGGGGCATTGCGGAGATGAAGGGGGACATTGTGGAAGGGGGACATTGCGGAGATGAAGGGGGCATTGCGGAGATGAAGGGGGACATTGTGGAAGGGGGACATTGTGGAAGGGGAACATTGCGGAGATGAAGGGGGCATTGCGGAGATGAAGGGGGACATTGTGGAAGGGGGACATTGTGGAAGAGGGGCATTGTGGAGATGAAGGGTCGTGTCGCCCCATTGAATTCAATGGGGCTCGGGTGCTCGGCCGAGCACTCGAGCCTCCGGCGGTGCTCGGTCAGAGCACCCGAGCACCCGAGCATCGGGGTGCTCGCTCAACACTACTAGAGAGATATGCAATGACCTGTGAATTGGAGATTTCTCTAGCTCCCAGGGGTTAAATAATAGCCTGTAAAGGGGTATATAAACTGGTGCAGGATATTGAGATTGTTCTCACCACACCCAGAATGTGGATGTGGCCACAACAGCTGAGGAGCTCTAGACAGCTGCCTACTCTGCCTGATAGGGAATCCAGCCCTGTGTGCAGGGGATTATCATAAAGAGCCGCACTGTGCCATCCAAATAGAAAGCTTAATATCTTAAATACACATTTATGTTACAGCTATGTTTATAAATCTGTGTAAAAAAAATACTTTGAACTTGTTCTAAATCATTGATTCAGTTACACAAACAGGCATCATGAAATAACTTAAAAATTCTCAGAAATGCCCCTCCCACCAGCCACGCCCTCAGCAACCCCACCTAAATCACAAATGACCCTCTTAGGCCATTGTGAATGTTGAGAGGTATGTGTATGTATGCTCCTTTGAGTTTGTAAGTAGATGTGCATGCCTGTGTTTGTATGTTTGTGTCTGTGTATATGTGTGTGTGTTTGTGTCTGTGTATATGTGTGTATGGTTATGTCTGGTGTATATGTGTGTATGTTTGTGTCTGTTTATATGTGTGTGTGTTTGTGTCTGTGTATATGTGTGTATGTTTGTGTCTGTGTATATGTGTGTGTGTTTGTGTCTGTGTATGATTGTGTTTCTTACTTCACAAGTTCTGGCAATTTGTAGGACAAGGAGGTGATACCAGTTTTGCCATCATGGAGCACTGTGTCTCTCTTCACAATTATCCCATCTGGAGTCTGCAAAGGAAACATATTGTCTATGTCTATACCAGAGCTTTTATATAGGGACAGCTTCACACACACACATATGTACATACAGATACAGTCACATACAAATACACACATACAGACGAACGCAGAGACAAAATACACACACACACACACATACATACACACTTTCATACACCCACACACACTCCTACACACACACACACACACACTCACAGATATATATATATACTCACACACATACACACACACTCATACACATACATATAAACACAATCACACACAGATATGGATAAACATACACAAACACACATTTACACACCCATACAAACACAGAGACACGTAAACACACACACATACACACACACACTCAAAATGGAAAATAAGAAAAAGACAACGTCAATGTAATTGGCTACATGTAAATAACATAGGACCATGTGGAACAATAGACTTATTCTGGAGCAAACCAAGTGCAATGCAAATGACAGATAAAAGATCCAATTGATTAAAAGGGGCTTTTAACCCCAAGAATGAAAGAAAGATATCCATCACAATGATAAGCAAGGTTTTGGAAACCTCACTACAACTCAAGGAAGAAGATGCACTAAGGTATGGGATAAAGTAGAGATGACTTCTCCAGTGATATCACTTCTCCAGTTCCTATGTTATTCTATGGAACCTATGCACTAAGATTTCTTCAGCTTTGGAGATCATAGTGCATAGGCTCTATAGAATAACATAGGAACTGGAGAAGTGATATCACTGGAGAAGTCATCTCCACTTTATCACCTCTTTACCACCCCTTATTGCATAACCCCCAATGAGCTGAAAGCTCCATTTAACTCAATGGGAATTATAATGGGGTTTGGTAGTCAAATGGTTAAATCTTTCTGTATCTTATCATATATGTCTGTCTGGATACCACCTGTGTTCTCGTACTGCTAATTCACTGCAGAGTGCAGATCTCATCAAACATTCTTTCTGGTCTAAACACAACATTCCTGCGCTTGGTACCACCCAGTACCTTGATACGTGTTTGTATGTTTGAGAGAATTCTGTTTCTTTATCTCTTAAAGGAAAAGTAACAGCTCCTAATAATAATCTCCCACTAACCATACAATGTCCAGAAAATATTAATGGCTCCTATGAATTTTTTCTCTTGTGGCTTTGTTCAAGAGATAACATCTTCAGCTGGCCCAAGATGTTGTATCCATGGAGGCAGACATGACAGTTGCCGGCCAGACTACAGGACAAACCTCTGCTCACAGCACATAGTAATCGTAACCCTTTAATGACCAGAGGTATGTTTAAAACATATGCTTTGCACACCCCTCTGGTTCTTAAAGGGTTAAGTAGATTCATGCTTCTGTTTTAAAAAAACTGCCAGTAACTGTCATTTCCGCATCCGTGGTCCGGACCATACCTTGGAGCTCTCCGAATCTGCCTAAAAGGCTCTGGTTTTTAGACAGAGGCGTAACTACAAGTCACCGGGCCCTGGTGCAAGAATTGCCATGGCCCCCCCCCCCGACCACATTGGCCCCCCTCAACTACATTGGCCACCTCCACATTGACCCTTCCACCATGCCCCTCATTCTCCACAGTGGCCCTTCATCTCCACAATCCCCCTCTTTCTCCATATTGTCCCTTACACATTGCCCCTTCAACAATGCCCCCATCACAATGCCCTTTCCACATTGCCCCTCTTTCTCCATATTGCCCCTTCCATAATGCCCCCATCTCCATATTGCCCCTCAATCTCCATAATGCCCCTTCCACAATGCCCCTCATTCTCCACAATGCCCCCATCACAATGCCTCTTCCACAGTGCCCCTCATTCTCCACAATGCCCCCATCACAATGCCCCTTCCACAGTGCCCCTCATTCTCTACAATGCCCCTACTGATGCCCCCTTCCTCCTACCTCGAACCCCTGGTGGTCTAGTGGTGAGTTAAGCTTCCGCGCGGTTGTTAGTAATGCAGAGCGCTGGGAGATTATGTCATCTCCCAGCGCTCTGCATTACTAGAGCGCCGGCCACTGGGAGATCACTTGTGCTGCGGGCGCTTGGCGAGGGGGTCGCATGGGGTCGCCGGGCCCCTGAGAGTGACGGGCCTGGTCGCAGGTGTGACCCCTATTGTTACTCCACTGTTTTTAGAGTTAATTACCAGGCTGACTCTCCACCATTGGGGAGTTTCCTGGGTAACTCCACCCACTTCTCATCTATTCTGCCTGCTTCCCACCCTGTTCCGCCTACTCCTAGCTCATTCTAATTGGATCCCACCTTTCCGCCTCTCAATCACGATTAAACCCTGCCCATCTGATTAAGTACCACATACTTATGACGCATTTCACATCATTTAGACATGCCCATTTCCAGCCCATGAGCCCTCTCCAGGAAGAAAATTCTCAGGTATGGTCATGTCATTCAGGCCTGATTGAAGATTATAGCTCAAAGGCAAAAGGGCAATATTTTTCTAAGCTATCTGATAAGAGTAGCCATCTGTCAGTGAAAGCTGCTATGCTATGTCCCTCACCTGATCCTGAGTTGATATCTATAGGTTCAGAAATGCTTCCTCTACTTCCTGCTTGATCAGCAACTGGGTAATACGAGAAGTACCAGCTTCCTGACTTCTCATACCCCATGTTACTACTGCAATCACGCACAATGGTGATTCCAGAAATGGACAATTTCAGTAATAATATTGGGCTAAAAATGTAAATTAGTTCTACTCAGAAACAATATTGCTAATGTTGCCAGAACGTCATTTTAAAGTTCGACTCTGTTCTGTGATAAAAAACTCCAGTGGGTATTTTATCTGTGTCCCTGAGACTGACAATATGCTGTCAAGTATACTTGGTGCCTATAAACACGTGGTTCAAATACCCAGGAAAAAAACACATGGTTCAATTACCCAGAAAAAAAACACGTGGTTCAAACACCCAGAAAAAAAAACACGTGGTTCAAATACCCAGAAAAAAAACACGTGGTTCAAACACCCAGAAAAAAAAACATATGGTTCAAATACCCAGGAAAAAAACACATGGTTCAAATACCCAGGGGAAAAAAAAACATGGTTCAAATACCCAGAAAAAAAAACACGTGGTTCAAATACCCAGAAAAAACAAACACAAGATGGAGACTTTATACTCACCACAAATTCCACTAACATTGGCTTAGATATAGGCTGCATCTTGTAGTTCATGGTGAAAATCCGATATAGAACTGTCAAGAGACAAACAGAGTGAGTGGAAGAGACCGAAACAGAGAGGAAAGTGAGGGAGGGGACAAGAAAGAGAGAGGGAGAAAGAGATGGGACAAAGAGAGGGAGAGACATAGGAGAAAGATGGTGAAAAAGAGAGAGAGAGAGAGGGAGATATTGGGGAGAGAATGTGAGAGATGGGGAGAAAGAGAGCAAGAGAGATAGGAGATAGAGTGTGAGAGATAGAAAGAGAGATAGAGAAAGGGAGGGAGTGATTGGAGAAAAAGAGAGGGGGAGAGATGGGGAGAAATAAAGGGAGAGATAGGGAGAAAGAGAGGAGAAGAGATGATAAGATAATGGGGGAGAGGGAGAGAGATGGATAGGAGAGCTTGGGGCAGTAAGATATGAGGAGAGAGGTAAGAGATATGAGAAGAGTGTGGAAGAGGTAAGAGATATGAGTAGAATGTGTGGGGTAATAAATTTAAGGCGAGTATGGGAGAGGTAAGAGATATGAGGAGAGTATGGGGTGTAAGATATAAATGGAGAGTAAGGGAGGGGTAAGATATATGAGAAGAGTGTGGGAGGGCAAGTGATATGAAGATAGTGTGAGAGAGGTAAGATATACGAGAAGTCTGTGGGAGAGATAAGAGATATGAGAAGTCTGTGGGAGAGGTAAGAGATATGAGAAGAGTGTGAGAGAGGTAAGAGATATGAGAAGTCTGTGTGAGAAGTAAGAGATATGAGAAGTCTGTGGGAGAGGTAAGAGATATGAGAAGAGTGTGAGAGAGGTAAGAGATATGAGAAGTCTGTGAGAGAGGTAAGAGATATGAGAAGAGTGTGAGAGAGGTAAGAGATATGAGAAGTCTGTGTGAGAAGTAAGAGATATGAGAAGTCTGTGTGAGAAGTAAGAGATATGAGAAGTCTGTGGGAGAGGTAAGAGATATGAGAAGTATGTTAGAGAGGTAAGAGATATGAGAAGAGTGTGAGAGAGGTAAGGGATATAAGGAGAGTGTGGAGAGGTAAGAGATATGAGAAGAGTGTGGGAGGGGCAAGAGATATGAGAAGTCTGTGGGAGAGGTGAGAGATATGAGAAGAGTGTGAGAGAGGTAAGAGATGGGGAGTGTGTGGGAGAGGTAAGAGATGGGGAGAGTGTGGGAGAGTTAAGAGATGGGGAGTGTGTGGGAGGGGTAAGAGATGGGGAGAGTGTGGGAGAGGTAAGAGATGGGGGGAGTGTGGGAGAGGTAAGAGATGGGGAGAGTGTGGGAGAGGTAAGAGATGGGGAGAGTGTGGGAGAGTTAAGAGATGGGGAGAGTGTGGGAGAGGTAAGAGATGGGGAGAGTGTGGGAGAGTTAAGAGATGGGGAGAGTGTGGGAGAGGAAAGAGATGGGGAGTGTGTGGGAGGGGTAAGAGAAGGGGAGTGTGTGGGAGGGGTAAGAGATGGGGAGAGTGTGGATGGGTATTACAGTGTTTAAATATCCAAAACAACTTTACAGTTTTCTAATTTGTTTCACATTTTAGATTGTTCATTTTAAATAACAAATTCTGATTTTAACTTTTCTGTGTTTGTATGTTATTGACTAAATTTATTTTCCGTGTTAGGCATCAGTGGACTGATGGGGTCTCCAGGTGTCCCGAAATCCCCCCATTGCATTATTTTGCCTCTGTCAGATCTGAGGAGATACAAAATATTATCAACCAAATAATGAGAAATACTTACTCCTATTGGCTATAGGAATATACAATTGGGGCGGGGAGGATCGCAATCTTCATCATTCCATCTGTTGATCGACTATAATTCCCATCATGCTTAGCCTGCTGTTGGGAGTTGCAGTCCAAAAACAGCTGGAGGGATGCTGGATGTTTAATTCTGGACTGTGCAAAGGCGTCTGCCATGGGTTCTGGGTATAGAATTGCACAAAACCAGCTCTATGTATCTTTAAAGGGATAGTAATGTTTCTTAATAAAAGCAACTCTAATTAATCTTCATAGTATTTGGACTTTGGAGAGTGTTATTTCAATTCTGTCAGAGTTGTAATTCAAGAGTAATTCAATGACAAAGCATCTCCCTCCCGCTCCTTTTACTGATGTAACACTGCTCAGCCAGATCAGAAGGGAGGTGCCCAGGTAGACTGCAGAGAGGGACAATCTTCAAATAAGATAAGGGAAAAACCTGAAAAACATGTCAAGGGGGGCAGGGCTTTCATTGTTCTCACAGGAAGAAGATTGTCCCCTTCTGTTATCTGTCTGGTCTATGGACTGGATTCCACATCTGAGAAGAGATGGTTTACACTAGGTAAAAGGGGCGGGAGGGGAAACTTTGCTTGTGAATATCTCTCAAACCATAAAGGTTTGAGCGATAAGACTTTTATCGTTCTTCATGTTTTTTTAATGCCCACAAAATAAAATAAAGTTAAAATGAAGTATTACTATCCCTTTAATACATTCCTTTTACTTATTTTGGAAACCCCTCTCTGAAACTCTTGAGTTGTCCCCTGCTAGGTCCCGAAGTTCAGTGTTGTGTGAGCTGTAACGAAATGGCTGCCTTTACCTGTGGATCCTGGAGTGTAGATGGTCTTGTCGCTCTGAATGAAAATGTATCCACTGTGATAGGACAACAACACGACCTTCTCCAGAGGGCAGGCATTGGACTTCACAGTGACATAGACAAACTGTTTAGTGCTTCTGTCTTTCGGTAAATCCTTAGAAGGAATCTAAGAAGGAACATTAATTAAAAAAAATTATAATAATAATTAAAAAAAGACATACTATAAGTTGGTATTCTTTTGAAATATCGCCCACTAGTTGGAGACAATCAAAGTCCACCAAGTTCAGTCTTTGCCGCAGTATGTCACAGAAAAGCAAAATGAATGAAACTATCAAGAGTAAAACACACTGATCCTTTTGTGTTCTAGGTTCCATTTATCTGTTTTACATCTCTGTATGTTTATTCCCTATTGTACAGCGCCGCTGAATAGGTTGGAGTTATGTAAATAAAGATAATAATGAAATTAAGGAATCCTGACTTCAAAATTAGTGTTTTACTGTTAAGCAAATGAACCGCTTAGTTAATCACTTGAGATAATGAGAGGACAAATAAAAATTCCGCAAATATTAATTTAAATGGGGATTTTAACCCTTTGAATGAAAGAGAGGTGTGCTTTGGAAACCTCTCTTGCATTCAAAGGGTTTAACCCTTTGAGTGCCAGAGGGGTACGGAACACATTGCAAAGCAATGTGTTCCGTACCCCTCTGGCGCTGAAAGGGTTAAAAAAAATAGTAACCCTTAATATTGAGTGTATATTGCAAGGTTTATCCTGCAAAACAGAGGCAGTCCCCCTGATAGGAGCTGTTTTATTCAAAAATTATTACAGCTAAAATGTTTCGTGGGGGAGCAGTACTTACATTTAATTTTACAGTGGCTATGTAGCTACAGCATCCTATGGAGACTTATTAGTCAGCAGACCAGTTCTGTCCATAGACTGTAGAAGCAACAGTGCCACCATTCAGGCCATGAAATGACTGCAACCCCCCAAACAAAATGCAGGTTTGAGATGCAGTAACATTTGAATAAAACATCTACGAGTTCTGGGAATACCCTTTTTCGACACACCAGGATAAACCCGCAATATACTGTAAAATCTTGGGGTATAATACACACCTACGTATAATACTAAGGTGTAAATTTAACCCAAGATTTTAGGGGAAAACAAAACTACCAATATATAATATGCACACTTGTTTTCCCTCCCTCTGCACACACGAAAAAAAATAGTTTCTTGTCTGCTTCTCTCCCTCCACCTACCTCAGTATGTTGCCACCTTCCCCTCTCCCTACTCACTCCCTCCGAGGGCCTCTGGGATATCTGTACAGCAGGCAGCATTCTTGCATTTGCAGGCAACTTCCTGCACCTCCCTGTGAGGACCTGTGTTAAAGCAGGGTAATAGTAGTGCCCTTTGAGGATCTGAAGGCCCTCACAAGGCACTATTGTAGTTAGGGTGACCACACATCCCAGAATGCCCGGGACTGTCCCTTATTGGGGGTCTGTGTCCCACGTCCCGGGTCACCCCCCACCGGGACAACAAAGAGTCCCAGAATGGAGCAACACGCACCAGTCCAGCCAGCCAATGAAATGTATTTGTTATATGGCCCTCATTTGCTGGCCAGCCAATGAAGACCATATAGCAAATACATTTCATTGGCTGGCTGGACTGGTGCATGCGAGACAGCTGGGGTGGAGCAGGTATGCTGGTGCTGCAAGTAAGACCCGCGGCTGAGGCTCCCACTGGCGCTGACCATCTTTATGAGGCTGACACAGAGTAAGAGTTCCCACTCTTACTCCTTGTCAGCTTCAGAAAGATGGTCAGCGCCGGTGGGAGCCTCAGCCGCGGGACTAGGGTGACCACCTGTCCCGGAATGGCAGAACGGAAATGTGGTCACCCTAATTGTAGTTTCAGTGTGCAGAGGTCTATCCGTTGGATCTACAGTAGTGCCTTGCATGTACCTTCAGGTCCTGAAAGGGCACTATCATTTTCATTAATTTTACCAGGTTCTCACAGGAGAATGTGGGAAGCAGCCTCCAAATTCACTCATGCCGCCCTCTATGCAGATATCCCATGTGAGGCGTGAGTAGAGAGAGGGAAGATGGGAGCATACAGAGGTGGGTGGAGGAACGGAAGCAGACATGAGGATATATATCTATATCTATATCTATTTATATATATCTATATCTATATATATATATATATATATATATATATATATATATATTTATATATTTTTTTATATTTTTTTTTGTGTGTATGTGTGTGTGTGTGTGTATGTGTGTGTGTGTGTGTATGTGTGTGTGTGTGTGTGTGTGTGTGTACAATACGCACCCCCCCACTTCACATAAGGTGAAAAGGGGCAATTTTGGGAGTACTACCCCTCACTGAGATGGTAGTAGATAAGTAGAACAGCCTACCAGCAGAAGTGGTAGAGGTTAATACAGTGAGGGAATGTAAGCATGCATGGGATAGACATAAGGCTGTCCATAACATAAGAAAATACCAAGGACCAGATAAGGTTAGAGGTTTTTATAGTAGGAAAGTGAGCAGACTACATGGGCCGAATGGTTCTTATCTGCCGTCCAATTCTACGTTTCTATGAGATCTTCCAGTATGTATTATTTATTATTAGTGTAAAAGCCCGTGTACACGGGCCAAGGTCCAGGTGATGTTAACCCTTTGAGTGCCAGAGGGGTACACAACGCATTGTTTTGCAATGCGTTGGGTACCCCTCCGGCACTCAAAGGGTTAAGAGGCCGGTCCTGCTCTGCGTCCTGCCACCGAAGCAGTCAAGCACTGTAGTGACTGCCCGAAGGCACAGAATGCTCCCAGCACAGAACTCCCAGAATTCCGTGCTCCCAGCATTCTGTGCATTCGGGCTGTCTCTTCTGCACGACTGCATTGGATAATCATCCTAGCAAATTATTATATAGGATTAAACATAAATATCTTTTTAAAAGCCCCCTTAAAATCAGTGGAAATCTTTGCTTCCTCCTAATGGAGCAGCTGGTTGGAACCAGATTTAATCTAGTTCCTCTTTGTATATTACCTCAATGGGCTTTATGTATAAAACATGTGTGTGTGTGTGTGTGGGGGTGTAAATGGAAGTTTCTAAAATTTTCATAGATTTAAATGGGGGCATTGCCAAGTGTTATGTTTTCCCCATATAGCGCAGTGTTTATTTTTCCTGGATTTCACCACTGTTCCTTTGTGCTGTGTCCTCACCGTTACTTGGGCAGTCCCCAGGTACTTGTTGTTAACGTTCACTGCGATTTTGGTCTGAACGAGAGTAAGTTTCCTCTGAGGAAAATCCTGGATGATGACATCTGCTTCAAATGCCGCACCATGTCCTTGAGCGTCCAGTACTATGGTCTCCTCACTCTCCACGCGCAGCGTGTTGGGTGTAATCAAGACGCATCTGTCAGGAAGAGCAATATTTAGACACAATCTTATATAGGTTTACGTATAAATATACATATATACACACACACACACACACACACATTGTCGATCCACTGCAGGATGAAGGCCTCCTCAGTAAGCCTTCAACAACTCCTGTCCTGTGCTTTGTGTTGCCACTGCGTACAAAACATTTTGGTAATTTTATCTACCCATATATACCACCCAAGTGCCCCTTTTTAGGAGGGATAGTCATACCTCCCAACATTTCAAATTGCCAAAGAGGGACACTTGTGTTTAGGGGGAGTGGCTGGAGGTGTGGCTGGTGGGGGGCGGGGCATTAGCGAGAATTTTTAGGCTATTTCATGACCTATTGACACCTCCTTGTATAACCTAATAAATGACTTATAACAAGACCATAGTATTTTATGTACACAGACTAACTTATAAACACATCTACTGATGTTTACACAAACAATAATGTGAGTTTTATTGCTGTGGATCAATGTGATACCCTTATATACACACCACACAATCTGGTTTCCTAAAAAGAGGGACATCAGGGTGGGAAAGAGGGACAGAGGGATTTGGGTCAAAAAGAGGGACTGTCCCTCCTAAAGAGGGACAATTGGAAGGTATGGATAGTTCCTCTTTGAGGCACAAGTCTATACCTCCCAACATTTCAAATGGCCAAAGAGGGACACTTGTGTCTTAGTGGGTGCTGCTGGGGGCGTGTCTGGTGGGTGTGGCATTACAGAGAATTTTTAAGCTACTTCATGACTTGTAGACACCTCCTTGTATAACCTAATAAATGACTTATAACAAGACCAAAGTATTTTATTTATACAGACTAATTTATAAACACACATACTGACGTTTAAACAAACAATAATGTGAGTTTTATTGCTGTGGACGAATGTGATACACTTATATACACACCACACAATCTGGTTTCCTAAAAAGAGGGACATCAGGGTGGGAAAGTGGGACAGAGGGATTTGGGTCAAAAAGAGGGACTGTCCCTCCTAAAGAGGGACAATTGGAAGGTATGGATAGTTCCTCTTTGAGGCACAAGTCTATACCTCCCAACATTTCAAATGGCCAAAGAGGGACACTTGTGTTTTAGTGGGTGCTGCTGGGGGCGTGTCTGGTGGGTGTGGCATTACCGAGAATTTTTAAGCTACTTCATGACTTGTAACCTAATAAATGACTTATAACAAGACCAAAGTATTTTATTTATACAGACTAATTTATAAACACACATACTGACGTTTAAACAAACAATAATGTGAGTTTTATTGCTGTAGAGCACTGTGATACACTTATATACACACCACACAGTCTGATTTCCTAAAAAGAGGGACATCAAGGTGGAAAAGAGGGACAGAGGGATTTGGGTCTAAAAGAGGGACACTTGGGAGGTATGCAAGTCCCTCTGTCCCTCTTTTCCACCCTGATGTCCCTCCTTTTAGGAGATTAGACTGTGTGGTGTCTGTGTATATAAGTGTGTCACATTGCTCCACAGCATAAAACTCATATTAATTTTTGTGTAAACTTCAGTAGATGTGAATATAAATTAGTCTGTGGAAATAAAATACTTTGGTCTTGCTCTAAATCATTTTTTTTTTCAAGAAGCTTTATAGTGAAAAAAAATGACAGCGTTAAAAAAGGAGGAAATGTCAATAAAACAAGGTGACAGGGGGTGTGGCCAGGGGCAGTGAACGGCGCCCCCTGCGACCCCCCAGCCCATTACCCGCAACTAGTTGAGGTTTGTGCCTTCTTCGGCACAGACCTCCATTAGCAGCTGAGCTCCCTCTCTGTCTACAACGCTCTAGTAATGCAGAGTGATGGGAGATGACATATCTTCCAGCGCTCTGCATTACTGGAGAGGGGACCAAAGTAGTAGATGGACACTGGGGGCAATGTGGAGAGGCGGATACTGGGAGAAATGTGTGGAGAGGTGGACTTTGGGGGCAATGTGTGGAGAGGTGGACATTGGGAGCAATGTGGAAAGGTGAACATTGGGGGCAATGTGGAGAGGTGGACATTGGGGGCAATGTGGAGAGGTGGATACTGGGGGAAATGTCTGGAGAGGTGGACTTTGGGGGCAATGTGTGGAGAGGTGGACATTGAAAGCAAAGTGGAGAGGTGGACATTGGGAGCAATGTGTGGAGAGATGGACATCGGGGGCAATGTGGAGAGGTGGACATTGGGGGCAATGTGGAGGTGGACATTGGGGGCAGTGTGTGGAGAGATGGACATTGGGGCAATGTGGAGAGGTGGACATTGGGGGCAATGTGTGGAGAGATGGACATTGGGGGCAATGTGGAGAGGTGGACATTGGGGGCAATGTGTGGAGAGATGGACATTGGGAGTAATGTGTGGAGAGATGGACATTGGGAGCAATGTGGAGATGGACATTAGGGGTTATGTGGAGATACCCAATGGGGGCAATGTGGAGAGGTGGACATTGGGGGTAATGTGGAGATGGACATTGGGGGCAATATGGAAATACCCAATGAGGGCAGTGTGGTTGGGGGGGCCATGGCAATTTTTGCACCAGGGCCCGGTGACTTGTAGTTACACCTCTGGCCAGGGACGGAGCTAAGAGCGCCTAAAGCGACTTGTCCATGGTCTCCTGGGATGTAAATCTGGCCCTGTAAACAGCTGAGGACAATAGCAGGTTGAAGGATTTTCCAGTTGCACCAGCAGAATATAAGATGACAACATCACCACATCCATTTTCATTATTGTACAGAGCGGCAGTTATCCAACATTTTGCTGAACTAAAGTTAGGTTAAAGGGACAGGTTCACTTTAAGGCTATACTATTAAGATAAATGTTTACATATCCATTACCGTGATCTTCAACAAGCCTACTGTTAGTCACAGAACAATACATACATCAGGCAGATGTACTAAGAAAAGAGGTGCAATTCTTGAGCAAAGCAACAGCACTATAGGGAACTAACAAACGTTCATAAACTTCCAATTCATTTAAATGGGGAATTTAACATCTTGAATACTTGAGAGGTCATTAGTGCATTGCCAAGCAATACTCTGGGGACCTCTTTACTAATAAATGGGAAAAAATGACCTATTTGATAAAGTGGGAATTTCTATCTGTTAATAAATCGGCCTCAGTGTCTGCCCCTCTGCTGTTGTTCCACTGTTCATCCCTGCTTTACCTGGGAACTCTCCAGGTGTGCCTTGGAGAATTGGTTTTAGGGGTTAACCCTATGAGTGCCAGAGGGGTACGGAATGCATTGCAAACCAGGTCACTAGGGACAGGAGAGATTCTATGGTGAACAGAAGAAAACAGACCTTCTAAGAGCAAACCTGTTTGAGAGATTCAAACAATTTGACCCTCTGGTGTCCAATCCACTCACCAGATATTAATTGATTAATGCATATATATCCCAGCCGTGTTCACAATGGAGCCGATATCTTTAACTTTACTTTCCTTTTATTGGGTATAAGTTATAGTCACCAGGCTATCCAACGCGTTTCGTGTCACTGACACTTCATCAGGGATAACATAAGATTCTATTGGCAGGTGAGTTCCCAGTCAAACATGAGAACTTTCAATCAAAGCCTTCTAGAGGTTCATGGATGAATGGGGGTGGGACTGTACACATGACACAATTAGCATCATAATGTGGAAGGAATGAACTGGGGTAGGCTGGATTGGGTGACTGAAGGAAGGAGTTTATACTGAAATGGGCAGGAAAGTAGGCAGGACAGGGCAGAAATGGGCAGAACCAGGCAGGAAGTAGGCAGGACCAAGAGGAGGGTGGGAAGAGTTACCAGGGAAGTTCTGGAGCCACACAATTAGCCTCTGTCCCCAGAGACATGGTAATTAAGTTAGAAAACTGGAGTCTCCAGGGCAGATTTGGAGAGTTCAAAGTTATGTTCCCAATACATTGGGTATTGCTTTGCAATTCACTGAAGACATTCTAGCATACATTCTAGCATCCATGGAGGAAGATGACTTATTTGAAATAAGGGTACTCCCACTGCCTAGAGAATTATATTTCCAGAGTTACAGTTTAAACCCATGTTTTTTACATTAGCAGTGCCCTCTAGTGGTCAAATTCTAATTAGATTTCCTGTTAGATTCTAATGGAGAGGAAAGTCAGAAAAGTCAGAGACATACAGTTCTCAATAGAATGTGATAGAAACTGCTGAGTCACTTCCTGTCAGTTAGAACTATCAGGAAGTAAACACAGTAAATTCGCTTTCTGATTATTTGAACTGCTATAAATTCTGAATAAAACATCTGACAGCAATGGGAGTGACCTTGTTTTATTCAGCAGGAAATGCTCTGTAAAATATGTGTTTTCATAAAAAAAGTTTACTGCTCCTTCAAAACCCTCAGTGTACTACAGGGGGAGATGAGGGTGTAGTTGTGCTGAGGACCAGCATCTAAAAGAGCCTATTCTGCCATATGGTTCTATAGTATCTAATTATGGATCTGTGAAAATCATTTTTTGTTGCGGTCTCCACAACATTTTTGTTTGACTACTTATGCCACAGCTTAAAAGGGCACCTATCATCATTTAGTGACCACATCGGCAGTTTTCCCCAGGGATCATATCTGCTGTGAAGCCAAAACTACATTTTGAGCTCCAGTCGAATGTCAAGGAAGAAGAATTAGTGTGACCACATGTCCTGGATTGCCCAGAATAGTCCCTGATTTTAATTGTATGTCCCATGTCCTGGGCGGCCCCCTTCTGGGACAATACAAAATCCTTGAATTAAGACTCCAGAGCACAGAGTTCTAAGCACTAAGGGGAGAACTGTCATTTACCTACCGTGACAAAAAGTGATGCCTCTGCTGGGCTACAAGAAAATGGCCTCAGACAGAGCTCAAAACACTAGACAGAATTGGCCCTTGATTTTGACATCAAACAGGAGCTGCAGTGCAATTTTGTTGTTGTGTAATGCAAGCCTAAGGCTTTGGGCATGATGTACATTTTCTTGTAGGTCATCAGAGGCATCACTTTTTTCACAGTAGTCAATGTTCAGTTCTTAGGGTTGCCACCTTTTCTTAAAAAAAATACCGGCCAAGGCATTCCCTCCATAGACTTAACATTGGAAAGAAGCCAATGTTTTACCGGCCTGCCGGTAAAATATTGGCTTGGTGGCAACCCTATCAGTTCTCCCTCTAGTGTTTAGTACTGTGTGGTGCACCAGAGAAAGAGCAGGTTGCACACTGATGTCAGGTCATATATAGTGACCCCTCACCCCAACACAGCTACACTTGAGCTGAGGACTCTTCTGTTCTTGTATCCACAGTGTCCCTGAATTTCAGAATGGAAATGTGGTTACCCTAAACATATGGGTGTCTGAATGGAGACCCTAGATATTGCCTAGAAATATAGAAGCTGCATCATGTATGACAGTTTCCTGTGCTGCCAGTGCAGATTGCCATACAATTTCAGTTGCAGGCTTGAAAGCTAGACACAGCAGGTTTAATGGAACTGCATAAGCAACCTAGGAATTTGTGGCTAAGGGCCTCATATCTTCCACATTGTATTCCAACTGAGTGAGTCGGGTGGGGGTGCTGTATCAGGGCTTTTTACCAAGTCTGTTCCCATCGCATCAGACGCAGTGGCGTAACTATAGGGGTCGCAGGGGTCGCACTCGCGACTGGGCCCGTCGCTCCAGGGGGCCCGGCCGCCCCATGCGACCCCTCTGCCTGGTGCCCGCGATCTCCGTCTGGCACTGTAGTAATGCAGAGCGCTGGGAGATGACATCATCTCCCAGCGCTCTGCATTAATGAAGAGGACCATGCGGGAGATCAGCACACCTCACCGGACTCCTGCCACTCCAGGGAGGTAGGAGATGGGGGCATTTTGGAGAGGGCCAATGTAGTCGAGGGGGGTGAATGTGGTCCGGGGGGGGGCCCATGGCGCTTCTTGCACCAGGGCCCGGAGGCTTCTAGTTACGCCTCTGATCAGACGTATCAAAATATAATTGCCCTTCAAATTCTAATCTGGCAGCTGATACATGCATGACCCAAGGAGCTTCCAATCTAACACAGGAAATGCATATGGATGAAAATGAGAGAAGTGTCCTAACCCCAAGGAGCTTGCAAGTTAAAGCTCCAGCTGTATAATGACTTACATGCTGATCCACAGTGCTTACAATCAAATGTTACAGATATAGAAAAACACATATTTGATTGGAACACGCTGACCCACAGAGCTTACAATCAAGTATTTCCAGTTCATACAGAAGTGATTTGAAAGTAACCACAAAGCTTGCAATCTATTGTTTCGGATACAGACAGAAGAGGTTTCAAGGGAACATGCTGAACCACAAAATCTACATTTGAATGCTTCCAGTACTGACAGAAATGATTCAAAAGGCTCATACTGACCCACAGAGCTTACAATCTTATGCTACAGTTACACACAGAAGTCATTTGAAATTAACCTGCTAAACTATGGCGGTTACTATCTAACACTGTTGATGCATACTGATGTAATGTAAGAGAAGCATGAATCATAACGAGGCATGAAATGTAATATGATAGATATAGACAGATATGATAGACATGACGTGAAAGAGACATGCTGAGCCATAGAGTATATAGTCCAAAGCTACATAGCGTGCAGACCCACTGATATTTCAGTCTAACACTGCGGATGCATTCCACTGTAATATGAAATATGTATGATAAACAGAATGTACAGTCTTATGTTATAGGTGCAGGTAGTCGTCATATGTTAGACATGCTGAAACACAGAGCTTAACTCATAGGGCTGTAGGTTCAAAAAAAAGGTGGAGAAGTTCTAGGGCAAACCGTTTATGCAATAGGGGAGGACTAAAAATTCCGTTTCATTTAAATGGGGACTTTAACCCCTTGAATGCATTGCATAGACATTTCTCTTGAACATAAGAAGGTTTGAGTGCCTGATGTGCACACAATGCTTTCCTTCACAATGCGTGGCAAACCCTCTGGTATTCAGAGGGTTAAAACTTAGTGTTACCGATACAAGTGAATATTATATCGAAGAGCCACGCTGGCCCACAGAGCTTACATTTCAATAATGCAGATACAATGCCAAAGATACAAACAGGGTATGAAAAGTGCATTCTCACCCATGAGATATACAGTCTATTGCAGTGTTTCTCAACCAGGGTGCTGTGGCACTTTTGGTGTGCCCCGCACATCCACTTAGGGTGCCCAATTTTATCTATAAGGCTTTGACAAAAATGGAAATGTAGACTTCTAGCTGTATATTTAAGGATATTACTATGCACAATATGTTTATTTTAGTTGTGAGGTGTAACAATAACTCTATATTTATGTATTTGTAACCTTCACTACACCCTTTACAAATGACAAATAATGATAGGGATGCCCTGAAAATGCCAGACTGCGTGTTAGGTGTGCCTTCAGCAAAAAAAAGCTTGAGAACCACTGGTCTATTGATTCAGATGCATGGGGCACATTTATAAGGGCAACTGTTTAGCAATGACCTGGGGCAAACCAATAACGACATAGAAAACAATTAAAAATTACTATAGATTTTAAAATTGAGCAATATGGGGCTTTTCTCATGAATGTTAGCTGTCTCCAATGCATTGATGTACTTGCCAAACTTATGTCTCTCTCTATATATATATAAATATATATATATATACTAGTGTAAAAGCGGGCCAAGGTACTTAACCCTTTGAGTGTCAGAGGGGTATGCAATGTGTAACCCCTCTGGCACTCAAAGGGTTAAGCGGCCGCTACCTCAGTGCTCCAAGCGATGCAGTCTTGCGTCACCTCACTCACGCGATGCAATCATACGCGGTAGAGACTGCCGAATGCACGCAGTCTCTACTGCACATGACGGCTTCTGACAAACATCCTAGCGAATTATTATATAGGATATATATCCCATGGCAAAAAGTAAAGGAGAGCACTAACAATAATGTCATGCAATGTAATTTTGCACATATAAAAATTGTTGGGAGAAAAGTGTCAGATCCAAATAACAAACAATCTAATACAGTAGAAATAGAGACAGAAGTGACTGGACCCACTCTGGGTCCCTTATACTCACGGTTGTTGGGCGTAGGAGCCAGCGAGCAGGGACAGGAGAAGAAGACCAAGCGTTCTGCACCCCATGATGCAGACTGAGTACTGCTTGATCTCTGCTGGATGTGGGTTATATATGAGATCACTATGTGAGGAGTGAAGCCTTCAGCAAACAATCCTATTAATCAGTAACTGGGCGGAGCTGATGGGATTTCCAAACTCTGGCATTTCCAGTAAAAAGCAGCAATTGTGTGACAACAGACTGGCATGGGGCTAGTGTGTTTGTCCTTCATAAAATAGATACACAAACACTCAGGGAGCTGCTTAAAGGAATGTTAAAAACTGCAATTCAAGAGTCTCAGGATGAGTAACAACCAGGAGTCCATGACACACATGTACAAAGAGGTCACAGTCTAAAACTAGAGGTAAATAGGCTTAGATATAATGTAAGAAATGTAAGAGGGGAATAGCAGGGGAGGGATGGCTAATTGTAGCCTGGGGGGCAAACACAATCAAGTTGCCCATTTCGACTATCATTCCAGACCACTGTCCCACTCCACACCCATTTTTAATTTTAGAATTGACATTAATGTTGTGAATCAAGTGACGCCACATAGTGTACAACTGAAATGGGGCTACATTAGTGATACCACAGAGCTTACAATTGAAAGTGAACTACAATAGTGATACTACAGAGCTTACAATTGACAGTGAACTACATTAGTGTTACCACAGAGCTTATAATTTAAAGGGATAGTAATACTTTGTTTCATCTTTATTTTATTTTGTAGGCTTCAAAAAACATGAAGAACGATATAAGTCTTATCTCTCAAACCTTTATGGTTTAAGAGATATTCACAAGCAAAGTATCCCCCCCCCCGTTCAGCCAGATCAGAAGGGAGGTGCCCAGGTAGACTGCAGAGAGGAACAATCTTCAATTAAGATAAGGGAAAAAGCTGAAAAACTTGTCAAGGGGGGAAGGGCTTTCATTCTTTTCATACAAAGAAGATTGTCCCCTGCTGTTATCTGTCTGGTCTTACAACCAGATTCACATCTGAGAAGAGATGGCTTACACTAGGAAAAAGGGGCGGGAGGGGGAAACTTTGCTTGTGAATATCTCTTAAACCATAAAGGTTTGAGAGATAAGACTTATATCATTCTTCATGTTTTTTTAATGCCTACAAAATAAAATACAGTTAAAACGAAGTATTACTATCCCTTTAAGTAAAGCTGCACTGATAACATAGAGCTTACAGGGGAAATGGTTTATGCTACTTGTGTATCTCCATTCAGTTGTAAGCTCTGTGATATCACTAGTGTAGGTTCATTTACAGCAGCAAGTGGGAGACTGAGCGAAGCAGTAGCCCACAGGCACAGACATATGACTGGCCCAGGGGGCAATTGCCCCTCTGCTCCCCAGGCCAGCCCTCCCCTGGGGAATAGCTTACCAGTAGAAGTGGTAGGGGTTAATACAGTGACGGAATGTAACATAAGGCTATGCTGAACATAGGACAAGACCAAGGACAAAAGAAGGGTGGAGATTTTTACAGTAGGAAATATGGACAGACTAGATGCGCTAAACAGTTCTTATCCAGTGTCAAATTCTTTGTTTCTATGTATATTTGTCAACATTTCAATCAGTGACATAACTGGTGCAAACATGTTAGGGGGCCCCAGTACATAAATATTCTCCCAGGGGCAAGGATCGAACCTACAGGGCTTATCGGATGATGACCTCCATCAATGGTTGTCATAGTGGTCTATGGTACTGCATAGCACCACGCCAGCAGAAAACCTTGCACAAATCACTTAACCCTTTGAGTGCCAGAGGAGTATTCAACACATTGCAAATCAACTGCTGCATAGCGTGACCACATTTCTATCCTGCTATTCAGGGACACTGCAGAGATGAGAACAGCAGAGAACATATACTCGGCTCTAATGCAGATATTCAGGAGGGGTCACTAGACATCACTGGACATCAGTGTGCAACCTGATCTTTCTCTGGTGCCCCACAGAGTTCTAGACGCTGGAGGTATAACTGCCCATTGTCTTTTGTGACAGAAAGTGATGCCTGTGATGGATACAAAATAATGTACATCACACCCAATGTCTGAGACTAGCATTACACTACAAAACAATCACACTGCAGATCCTGTTTGGTGTCAGGATCAAGGCTCATTTCTCTCTCTAATATTTAGAGCTCTGCCTGGAAGCCATTTCTTTGTAGCCCAGCAGATACCTCACTTCCTGTCAGGGCTGGATTTACATCTCAGGAGGCTGTAGGCACAGAAATTTGAAGCCCCCCCCCCCATGGACCATCTGCACTGGATACCTACACAATGCTCCTAATCTCCACGTTGCCCCCCTATCATCTCCATATTGCCCTCACATTGCCCCCCCTTCAGCTCCATATTGCCCTCACAATGCCCCCCATCAGCTCCATATTGCCCCATCAGCTCCACATTGCCCTCACATTGCCCCCCTTCAGCTCCATATTGCCCTCACAATTCTCCCCATCAGCTCCATATTGCCCCATCAGCTCCACATTGCCTCACAATGCCCCCATCAGCTCCATATTGCCCCCATCAGCTCCACATTGCCCTCACAATTCCCCCATCAGCTCCATATTGCCCCTATCAGCTCCACATTGCCCTCACAATGCCCCCCATCAGCTCCACATTGCCCTCACAATGCCCCCCACCCCATCAGCTCCAACTTGCCCCCACCATCTCCACATTGCCCTCCATCGGCTCCAACTTGCCCCCCATTGGCTCCACATTGCCCTCTATTGGCTCCAACTTGCCCCCCATTAGCTCCACATTGCCCTCACATTGCCTCCCCCCGTTGTCCGTTTCCTACGTCCGTGGTAAGAGATCTGTATGTGCCTCCTTTGACACAGTCTTGCACCTGATGGAGCTCCCGCGCTGTCTCCTATTCAGGAATGCAGAGCGCTTGGAGATGATGTCATCTCCCAGTGCTCTGCATTCCTACAGAGCCGATGAGGGAGCTCCATCAGGTACAAGACTTGGGGGGTGGGCAATCTGAGTGGGTGCCGCCGGCGCAGCCAGTGAGGCGGCTAGTTTTTTTTTTTTTTTAAAGAATATTTAAAAAAAAAAAAATCCAAATGGCAGGTGCATGCCTGTAGGCATGTGCCTACTTTGCCTAATGGCAAATCCGACCCTGCTTCCTGTCACAGTAAGCAATGGACAGTTCTCATTTAATTACATAGAACTCTGTGCTCTAGAGTCTTAATTCCAGGACTTTTTATTCTCCCGGAAGGAGCCTGCAGGGGACATGGGACTCACATTTAAAATCTAAGACTGTGCCGGGCAATCAGGAACACCTGATCACACTAAACTCTGGCACTCAAAGGGTTAAAAAAGCAAACCTCTACAGCAAAATAGATAGACACTTCCCACACCAACATACTATGTGGATTTTTAGAATTTGGCATTATTACAATGTTGGGACGCTCACAGTCTATTAAAAGAGAAGTAACATCCTAATAATAACTCCCGAACCCCACACACAACTTATCATGACCTAAAAATCACATTGGCATCTATGAATTTTGCCCTTGTGCCTTGGATTTTCCCCGGAGACTCCGGTTTTGAGAATGCATTTTCCCTTGCTATGAACAACAACGCAAGGGCAACTGAGTCAGGACTCAGTCTGCCTTTTAAACCCCTCCACAGGAAGTAGGTAGGAGGAGCAGGTCAGTGGGAGGAAGTAGGTAGGAGGAAGTAGGTAGGAGGAGACTACAGGAAGCAAACACATAAAACAGAGGCCTGCTTCATGCTTGAAGCCTTGAGCCTGTAGATGAAGCTGAAACCAAGGTAAGCTGTAACACCAGACTCCTTGGACTGCTGATGAACTCCCACAGACTCCAGTGAAGGGATTCCAAAACAGGCACTAGATGATTATACAGCTGACTGTGCAGCAGTGGCTTAAATATAGGGGTTGCAGGGGTCGCACCTGCGACTGGACCCCTCACTCCAGGGGCCTGGCCTCCCCTTGTGACCCCCTCGCCTGACACCCGCAATTAAGTAATGCAGAGGGCTGGGACTCTGCATTACGAGAGTGACGGCTGTCGGCTGACAGGCAGGACGGAGCGCGGACATATTGCCCTAGTGACGTCCGCACGTCTGCGCTGTCAGTCCCTTCCGGAGCCGAATGGCTCCTAGCAACTCCTCCTATAGCCTTCTGGGACTGACAGCACAGGAGCGTGGACGTCACTAGGGCAAGATGTCCGCTCTCCGTCCTGCCTGTCAGCCAGGGATGACTGCATATTTCTCCATAACCAGGTAATAAATCTGGCGACGAGCGCTACTAAGCAGCTAGTCGCCAGATAGGGAATTATTAGAAACAAAGTTGCTTAGCGGTGGTAGTTCCGCTTTAAGACTTTCAGTGCCAGCGACATTTCCAATGCATTGCAACTAGAAAATGTTTGCATAAGATATGTTTGTGGTTAAAGTCTGATGTGCTTTAATTGGAGATGATGTTTGTAATTATAGCTAGATGAGATTAAATAGATTTCAGTGAAGGTTAAGTGGAAATTTCCCTTAAGCCTCTGAGACATCTCCAACAAATTGCACTTAATGTTTTGGAGATTCCTTTAGAATCCAAACTTCTCTTATTTGGAAGCGCAGGTATAACAGCTTTACAGTTGTAATGAAATGTCACAACAGGTCCTTAGGGTGATCACATGTCCTGGATTACCCAGAAGAGTCCCTGATTTTAAATATGTGCCAAATGTCCTGGGAGTCCCCCTCTGGGACAATGCAAAGTCCTGGAATTAAAACTCCAGAGTTATAAACAATAAAAGGAAAACTGTCATTTGCGTACTGTGACACAAAAGTGATGCCTCTGCTGGGCTACAAGAAAATGGCCTCCAGACAGAGCTCTAAACACTAGAGAACTGGCCTTGATTCTGACATCCTTAGGTACAGTACAATTTTGTTGTAGTGTAATGGTATTCTAAGGCTTTGAGCATAGGCGTGCGCAGCCAATTGCATTAGGGTGTGCACCCAAAAGCACAAACACACACGTGCGTGCACATATGTAATATATATGTGTGTGTGCTAGCTAAATAAATTATTGCCCCCCATCTGCTCCATATTGCCCCCATCAGCTCCAACTTGCCCTAACATTGCCCCCATAATCTCCACATTGCCCTCAGCTCTGACTTGCCCCCATCAGCTCCAACTTGCCCTCACATTGCCCTCATCAGCTCCAACTTGCCCCCATCAGCTCCAACTTGCCCTAACATTGCCCCCATAATCTCCACATTGCCATCAGCTCTGAGTTGCCCCCATCACCTCCAACTTGCCCTCACATTGCCCTCATCAGCTCCAACTTGCCCCCATCAGCTGCAACTTGCCCTCACATTGCCCCCATCAGCTCTCACTTACCCTCAGCTCCAACTTGCCCCCATCAGCTCCAACTTGCCCTAACATTGCCCCCATCAGCTCTAACTTGCCTTCAGCTCCAACTTGCCCTAACACTGCCCCCATCAGCTCCAACTTGCCCTCAGCTCCAACTTGCCCCATCAGCTCCAACTTGCCCTCACATTGCCCTCATCAGCTCCAACTTGCCCCCATCAGCTCCAACTTGCCCTAACATTGCCCCCATCAGCTCCAACTTGCCCCCATCAGCTCCAACTTGCCCTAACATTGCCCCCATCAGCTCTAACTTGCCCTCAGCTCCAACTTGCCCCCATCAGCTCCAACTTGCCCTAACATTGCCCCCATAATCTCCACATTGCCCTCAGCTCCGACTTCCCCCATCACCTCCATCTTATCCCCATCAGCTCCAAATTGCCCTCACATTGCCCTCATCACCTCCAACTTGCCCCCATCAGCTCCAACTTGCCCTCATCACCTCCAACTTGCCCCCATCAGCTCCAACTTGCCTCATCAGCTCCAACTTGCCCTCACATTGCCCCCATCAGCTCCAGCTTGCCCCATCAACTCCAACTTGCCCTCACATTGACATCAGCTCCACATTGCCCCCTTCCATAATGCCCCTTCATCTCCACAATGCCCCATTCATCTCCACAATGCCCCCTCCATCCCCTACCTTCAGTCCCTGGTGGTCTAGAGGTGTGCCATAAGGGAGCTCTGTGCCTCCTTCGGCACAGAGCTGAAGCTCCCGCGCACTGCTCTCAGTAATGCAGAGCGCTGGGAGATGATGTCATCTCCCAGCGCTCTGTATTACTACAGAGCCTGAGTCTCTCTGCGGCTTGTCACATAGATGCCGCGAGGGAGCGCTTGGTAGTTTAAATCAGCGTTCCCTCGCGGCAGATATATTAAAAAAAAAAAAATCACCAGCTTCCTGGCCGGTGCGCACGGGGCCGATTAGGGTGTGCCTGGGCACACCCGGCACACCCCGTGCGCACGCCTATGGCTTTGAGCGTGATGTACGTTTTCTAGTAGCCCATCACAGACATCGCTTTCTGTCACAGCAGTCAGTGGGCAGTTCTCGTCTCCACGGTATTCCTGAATGGCATAATGGAAATGTGGTCTCCCTAAAGGTCCCTCATTGTTAATACATATGTCTTGAGACACTTTTTTGATACCTTT
This sequence comes from Rhinophrynus dorsalis, assembly GCA_037306005.1. Classification (NCBI taxonomy): domain Eukaryota; kingdom Metazoa; phylum Chordata; class Amphibia; order Anura; family Rhinophrynidae; genus Rhinophrynus; species Rhinophrynus dorsalis. Next base: position 529,306,140 of record CM074721.1, read on the forward strand.
AAAGGGATAGTAATGTTTCATAATAAAAGCAGCTCTAATTAATCATCATAGTATTTGGACTTTGGAGAGTGTTATTTCAATTCTGTCAGAGTTGTAGTACAAGAGTAATTCAATGACAAAGTATCCCCCTCCCGGCCCGTTCACTGATGTAACACTGCTCAGCCGGATCAGAAGGGAGGTGTCCACGTAGACTGCAGAGAGGGACAATCTTCAATTAAGATAAGGGAAAAAGCTGAAAAATTTGTCAAGGGGGGCAGGGCTTTCATTGTTTTCATACAAAGAAGATTGTCCCCTGCTGTTATCTGTCTGGCCTATGGACTGGATTCCACATCTGAGAAGAGATGGCTTACACTAGGTAAAAGGGGCGGGAGGGGAAACTTTGCTTGTGAATATCTCTCAAACCATAAAGGTTTGAGAGATAAGACTTATATCATTCTTCATATTTTTTTTAATGCCTACAAAATAAAATAAAGTTAAAACGAAGTATTACTATCCCTTTAAAAATGTCCTTCCCTCTTACTTGTATCTATGTATATTTTTATTTCTATAACACCAACAGGTGTACTTAGCACGTTACAGATTACATTTAGTATAGAGAGGAGTCAATAAGTGCAGTAATTAAGTGGTTATATAGAGAATTATCATAAAGGGAACACTAGGGGCTCGATACTATTGGATATGGATTATCTAAAAAGACAGAGCAAACACAAAGGAGAAGAGTATCTAAGTGTAAAAGTTTTATTAATTTAAATATGAATCATAAAAGCAATGCACTTACAATAGCCCTTCTTGGGCTCTGGGCGTTAAAACAGGTCCTTCCCCGAATAGCCAGCGGACTGTGTCCTCCGTTACTCCTGCACACCGTATCCTCTGAGTTCTCCTTCATCCGTTCAGTCCAGATGTTCCAGTCAGCAGAAGAAAAGGGTGCTGTGTTGCTTCCCTTAGATATGGGTCCAGCCACTAAGTAATAAAATTGTCCTTTAAGCAATAACACTAATTTAGATGGCGATATGTCGGTATATAATTTTTTGCCAAGATCCTCGTGGAGGCGGCTGGCCCGGGATGCCGGGTATCGGAGATGAGTAGGGGCGGAGTAGGGGAAACTCACAGGGGGAGTGGGAGGGATCTGAATGAAAAAAATGGGCCGGGGTATAGAAGCCCGAACATTTTCGCAGGAGTACAGTCTGCTTCTTCACGGGGCAAATGAAATATACGATACTATTATCACCGGTAAAACCAGGGTTTATAGCGAAAACAGTATCAATCAACCATACGAACTGAAAGAGCGCAAACCACCTCAAATCCCCTCTGGACATTCAAATCAAATAAATACTCACAATCTTCAAATGAAGTAGCTGGTAAACCATGTAACCAGCTCAAGCAAACGGGGAAACATAGACTGCCCCGATTCAGTCACCTCTGTGTTCCAAAAAACCGCATCCTTTATCTCTGTGCTGACCATGTACCCCAGCTATTTTATTGCTGCAGAGGTACACGGCAAAAAGAGTGTTGTTGTCCAAAACTCACGTTGATGTCAAACAACGAGAGTCCTGTAAAACTAGTCAAGAACGTTCCTGTCACCCGCTGTCCATCTTCTTCATTTATCTTTCCTCTCTTCTGTCTTCGTTTCCTCAGTCTTCTTTTCTTTCTCTGATCTTCTTTCTTCTTTGAAAATAAAAAAAAAATCCATTAGTGTTTTGTTTGTTTTAAATAATAAAAAAAAATACTCTCCCAAAGATGCTACTGTTAACCCTTTGAGTGCTGGAGGGGTTAGCCTCTGGCTCTCAAAGGGTTACTATTTGTGGCCTCTTGTTAATATTAAATATATATGTGGCATCCTGTTAATTTTAAATATAAAATTTCCTTCTTGTGTGTCAATATGTTGAAAAGGTTAAAATATTAAAATTCTTTACCCCCTTGCCTCCGCCACAGTCATCTCCACTGGCGGCATAAGGCACGTGGACTGGCACAGATTCAGCTTCTTACGTCTCAGGACGTTGCCCGAGTGAGTCAGACTGCCGGAATTTTGAAAGGAGACTGGCTTTTATATGCCAGTCTCGGTTCAAACTAGATTGGCAGTCTCCTATTGACTGGGAAGTGCTTACGCACCTATCACAGTGCCCGTGATTCTGGCGTCCTACCGGCCTATTCGCTGTCCTGTGATTGCCTGGTGGCAGCATGGTGGTTGACTACTTCCTGGTCACTAGCGTGTCATTCTGAGCGCTCGCTATTTTATAGTTTCCACCTTGATTGGCCTATGTGACTCAGCCTCTTAGAGAGGTCTTATATGCTGCTTTCCATCATTGCCTCAGTGCCCTTTCGTGGTGTACCTGAGCGCTTTCTGAGTCTTCTGTTGTGATCCATTCCTGGCTGCTGAATCTGATTTGTGTATGACCCTGGCTCCCTCTGACTACCGATTTTTGCCTGAACCTCTAGCCTAACTGATTGCCTGTTCCTTACTGACCTTGGCCTTGTCTGACTACCCACTCCATGCATGACCTTTGGCCTGCTGACTAACCGCTCTGTGCCGACCCTTGACTTGTCTGATTGCCTGCTCCGTGTATGACCTCTGGTCTGGCTGACTACATGCTCTGTGCTAAGTACTTGTCTGACTCCCGTATCATTTGACCACTGACTGGATAGTCTCTGTCGCTCCCTGAGACCTGGCACCCCCTTGCAGTTTCTCGTTCTCAGTCCTTGGTCGGGTAAGTCCCGTCAGTAGTGCAGCAGAGCCTAAGTCCTCCGGTGTTTGTTGTACCTCTAGTGTTCTAGGGTGCACGGTGTTCTGTAACCCTAGCGTTCAAGGGTATTGTGGATGTGTGTACCCTAGCGTTCTAGGGTATTGCGGTTGTCCTTGCCTTCTAGCTGGTGGTCGTTACTTGTCCGCTCCGCATTAGAGCACTCTTACCACTTTCTCCACCTTTGTGGTCCTGCTCTTGCTCTGGTTCACTCCCAGCTTGTGTATCAGTCTGGCTAGGTTCAGTGTCAGCTCATGGTAGTGGACTGCACTCTGTCCCCACGCCTGACCCCGGGAAGGTTGGGGAAGTGTCTTTATTTTTTCTGCTGTGTTTATTCTTAATAAAGTGGATATTGATTTTATGTACCTGTCTGAGTGTTTATTTATTGACAGCACCTCCTAGCCAATCACCTTCTAGCGGGCTTCGTCATCACCCACACTAGAATTTCAGACCACTGAGCTAATGCCCTTAAATATTCAAGTTTGAGCTGTAATAACTTTAACAAAACACCTTTCAACAATGGGAGTACCCTTCATTTACTCTGGGGGATAAACCCTATAACTTTTTTTATAGACTAAGCATTACTATCCCTTTAAAAAGTAAGTAAAATTAAAGTGGATTTGTCACCTTAAGACAAGTTCAGGTATTTTTAAAGACTATTAAATAAAACTATCATGTGAAAGATGTATGAATAAATGACATAAAGGTTATCTGAAAAGTTCTTAGCAGTGAACCCAAGTTTTTATAAAGGATGTGTACACTGCTTTTCTTTGGAATCTGTTATTACTTGGTACTGAATACGTGCAGAAGAACCACTGTCCTGGAAACACCCACACAAAGACTACATTTCAGCATAAACAGCCATTTAAAGGAGCAACTAGCTTCATGCATACATAATAGGCAGATACAGAGCACGCTTGTTATGTTCCATGATTTATTTCTGCATTCTCCATACTGAAGGAAATGTTATTCAAGGTGATAAGTTATTTATAATACTTTAAGGACCAGAGCCGTTGCCCAGTCCCCTGGTCCTGAAAGGTTTAAAGTGAACCTTTCACTTTAAGACACATTTATTTATCTTATAAATATTTAAACAATGCATATCAATTGTATTAGTATTTTTTAACATTTAAAGAATTTGAACAAATAACTAAAATACTAATTAGACCTGTTTGAGACCAAACGTACCCTTCATTGTGCTATCAAACACCCCCCCATTGTGTGTGTGTGTAGACTCTGTCTAGCTTAATTCATACCACAGTGTGAAAGTGTGTGTAGACATTCATACTACAATGTGTATTTGTGGATGTGTGTGTGTGGATTCTTTCTAGATTCATTCATACGCCAGTGTGTGTGGACTCTGTCTTACATAGAAGAAACATAGAAACATAGAAGATTGACGGCAGAAAAAGACCACCTGGTCCATCTAGTCTGCCCTTTAGTATTCCTTTATTGTTATCTTAGGATAGATACATGTTTATCCCAGGCATGTTTAAACTGTGTTACTGTGGATTTATCAACCACCTCTGCTGGAAGTTTGTTCCAAGTTTCTACTACTCTTTCAGTGAAATAATATTTTCTAATGTTTTTCTTGATTTTTCCTCCAACTAGCCTCAGATTGTGCCCCCTTGTTTTTGTATTCAGATTCTTATTAATCACACTTCCCTCGTGAACCTTGTTCAGTCCTTTAACATATTTAAAGGTTTCAATCATGTCCCCCCTTTCTCTTCTTTCCTCCAGACTATACATATTTAGATCTCTGAGTCGTTCTTGATAAGTTCTATGCTTTAGACCTTCCACCATTTTTGTAGCTCTTCTTTGAACCCGCTGTAGCTCTTCTTTGAACCCTTTGATTAATTTATACCACAGTGTGTGTGTGAGCTCTGTCTAGATTCATTCATACCACAGTGTATGCGTGTGGGCTTTGTCTAGATTCATTCATACACCAGTGTGTGTGTGTGGACTCTGTCTAGATTCATTCATACCACAGTGTGTATATGTGTGTGTGTGTGTGTGTGTGTGTGTGTGTGTGTGGACACTGTGTCTAGATTCATTCATACCATAGTGTGTATGTGTGTGTGTGCGTTGACTCTGTCTAGATTCATTCATACCACAGTGTGTGTGTGTGTGTGTGTGTGTGTGTGTGTGGACTCTGTCTAGATTCATTCATACTATAGTGTGTACGTGTGTGTGTGTGTGTGTGGACTCTGTCTAGATTAATTTATACTCAGAGTGTATGTGTGTGTGTGGATTCTGTCTAGATTAATTCATAGCACAGTGTGTATGTGTGTTTGTGGACTCTGTCTACATTCATTCATACCACAGTGTATATGTGTGTGTGTGTTGGGGGACTCTGTCTAGATTTCTTCATACCACAGTGTGTATGTATGAGTGGACTCTGTCTACATTCATTTATACCACAGTGTGTATATGTGTGTGTGTTGGGGGACTCTGTCTAGATTCATTCATACCACAGTGTGTATATGTGAGTGGACTCTGTCTAGATTCATTCATACCACAGTGTGTATGTGTGAGTGGACTCTGTCTACATTCATTTATACCACAGTGTATATGTGTGTGTGTGTTGGGGGACTCTGTCTAGATTCATTCATACCACAGTGTGTATATGTGAGTGGACTCTGTCTAGATTCATTCATACCACAGTGTGTATATTTGTGTGTGTTGGGGGACTCTGTCTAGATTCATTTATACCACAGTGTGTATGTGTGAGTGGACTCTGTCTAGATTAATTTATACCACAGTGTGTGTATATGTGTGTGTGTTGGGGGACTCTGTCTAGATTCATTCATACCACAGTGTGTATATGTGAGTGGACTCTGTCTAGATTCATTCATACCACAGTGTGTATATTTGTGTGGACTCTGTCTAGATTCATTCATATCACAGTGTGTATATGTGTGTGTGGACTCTGTCTAGATTTCTTCATACCACAGTGTGTATGTGTGTTTGTGGACTCTTGTCTAGATTCATTCATACCACAGTGTGTATATGTGAGTGGACTCTGTCTAGATTCATTCATACCACAGTGTGTATATGTGAGTGGACTCTGTCTAGATTCATTCATACCACAGTGTGTATATGTGTGTGTGTTGGGGGACTCTGTCTAGATTCATTTATACCACAGTGTGTATATGTGTGTGTGTTGGGGGACTCTGTCTAGATTCATTCATACCACAGTGTGTATATTTGTGTGGACTCTGTCTAGATTCATTCATACCACAGTGTGTATGTGTGAGTGGATTCTGTCTAGATTCATTCATACCACAGTGTATATATGTGTGTGTTGGGGGACTCTGTCTAGAATCATTTATACCACAGTGTGTATATGTGAGTGTGTTGGGTGACTCTGTCTAGATTCATTCATACCACAGTGTGTATATGTGAGTGGACTCTGTCTAGATTAATTCATACCACAGTGTGTATATTTGTGTAGACTCTGTCTAGATTCATTCATATCATAGTGTGTATATGTGTGTGTGGACTCTGTCTAGATTCATTCATACCACAGTGTGTATATGTGAGTGGACTCTGTCTAGATTCATTCATACCACTGTGTGTATATGTGTGTGTGTTGGGGGACTCTGTCTAGATTCATTTATACCACAGTGTGTATATGTGTGTGTGTGATGGGGGACTCTGTCTAGATTCATTTATACCACAGTGTGTATATGTGTGTGTGATGGGGGACTCTGTCTAGATTTCTTCATACCACAGTGTGTATATGTGAGTGGACTCTGTCTAGATTCATTCATACAACAGTGTGTATATTTGTGTGGACTCTGCCTAGATTCATTCATACCACAGTGTGTATATGTGTGTGTGTTGGGGGACTCTGTCTAGATTTCCTCATACCACAGTGTGTATGTGTGAGTGGACTCTGCCTAGATTCATTCATACAACAGTGTGTATGTGTGTGTGGACTCTGTCTACATTCATTCATACCACAGTGTGTATATGTGTGTGTGTTGGGGGACTCTGTCTAGATTTCTTCATCCCACAGTGTGTATGTGTGAATGGACTCTGTCTAGAATCAATCATACCACAGTGTGTATGTGTGTGTGTGTGTGTGTGTGTGTGTGTGTGGACTCTGTCTAGATTCATTAGATTCATTCACACTACAGTGTGTGCAGGAATATTGGCCCAGCAAAGAAACAAATTAACATAAACTACCTCACAATGCCTTAGAGAAATAAAGGTTAATTTCTCAAAAATTGTTTAATTACAATCAAAAGACCAACATAACATATGGGCTGCTAATTCCATTTAAAATTAGCTAATCTTATCTCTAAGGGATAGTAATACTTAATATGCAAAAAAATATATCTTGTATAGTTTATCCTCCTTAGTAAAGGTAGGCTGCTCCCACTACTGAGATGTTTTATTCAATTATTGCGGCTCAAACTTGAATTTTTTAGGTGCAATATCACAGAGGCCCAAAATTTTACTCTGCCCATGGGCAGCTCTGGTCAGTTCTCCATAAACCTCCATAACATGTTGTAGGAACAGCACCACTGTACAATTTCAGGCCATTGAGATATTACTCCTACAAATTCATGTTTGAGCTGCATTAACTTTTGAATAAAACATCTCAATAGTGGAAGTTACCTTGTTTTATTTTGGGGGGGAATACATTCTACACTTTATATTATACATATATATATATATATATATATATATATATATATATATATATATATACATATATATATATATACACAAGTATTGAAGGTCAGTGTGCACGGGCCAGGGTGCCGCTCGGTGGCCTCGGCTGTTGCCCAGGGGGTGGGAGGTGGCCCATTCGGGACACCCCTCTCCGGACCGGCCATGCCTCGGACTGGGGGCCGGCGCATTTGGGCAGTCTCTGCTGCGCATTACTACTGCGCATGACTGCATTCTTCTGGCAGTCTCTACTGCGCATGTGTGTGTTACACACACAGGGTGCTTCGCATCATAGTAATTTATATTACAGGATAGATAGATAGATAGATAGATAGATAGATAGATAGATAGATAGATATAGATAGATAGATATAGATAGAGTGGAGATTGTAGCTGTATTAGTCCAGTGATGCAGATGTAACATAACAAACAAAATAAGTATCTTGAAATAAAAAAGGTATTACAAGATACTTATTTTGTTTGTTATTTTACATATATATATATATATATATATATATATATATATATATATATATATATATATTAAGTGTTATAATCCCATTAAGATGATAGGTCCACTTTAAGTAATTAATTCATACATCTTTCCCATAACAGTTTTTTTAATTCTCTTTAATGGAACAGTAAACTTTTTTTGTGAAAAAAAAATATATTGTAGGGATTTTCCTACTGAATAAAATAAGGGTACTCCCACTGCCGAGAGATTTATATTTCCAGAGTTATTACTGTTTAAACCCATGTTTTTGTTTACATTAGCAGTTCCCTCTAGTGGTCAAATTCTAATTAGATTTCCTGTTAGATTCTAATGGAGAGGAAAGTCAGAAAAGTCAGAGACATACAGTTCTCCACAGAATGTGATAGAAACTACTGAGTCACTTCCTGTCAGTTAGAACTATCAGGAAGTAAACACAGTAAATTCACTTCCTGGTTATTTGAACTGTTATACAATTTTAATAAAACCTCTGACAGCGATGGGAATGACCTTGTTTTATTCAACAGGAAAAGCTCTATAAAATATGTGTTTTCATAAAAAAAGTTTACTGCTCCTTTAAAGTAACTGAACTTGTCTTAATGTGACAGGTCCACTTTAATTTTACCTAGACTGTAAGCTCTGCAGGGCAGGGTAGGGTTGACACCTTTTCTTCAAAAAAATACCATCCATGGCATTCCGTCCATAGACTTAACATTGGACAGAAGACAATTTTTTACCGGCCTGCCGGTAAAATACGGGCTGGGTGGCAACCCTAGGGCAGGGACGTAATTACTGCACTTATTGTACCCCCCTCTATTCTAAATGTAATCTGTAAAGTGCTAAGTACACCTGTTGGTGCAATAGATAAAAAAAAATACACATACATACCTACAAGTAGAAGGGAAGGACAATTTTAAAGGTATCAAAAAGTGTTTCCATAAAGGCATATGTATTAATGATGAAGGACCTGTTGTGACATTTCATTACAGCTGTAAACGTGTTATACCTATGCTTCGAAATAAGAGAAGCTTGAATTCTTAAGGCATCTAACACATGACATACTATTTGTTGGAGAGGTCTTTAGCACTCAGGGGCTTAAGGGGAAATTTCCACTTAACCTTCATTGAAATCTCCTATTTAAACTCCTCTAGCTATAACTGCAAACATCATCTCCATTTAAAACACATCAGACTTTAACCACAAACATTTCTTAAACAAACAAGATAAATAACCATTCAAAAATGTCTAGTTGTAACCTCAATCACCATTTAAAGGGATAGTAATGTTTCACAATAAAAACCAGGTCCGATTAATCTACATCGTATTTGGGCCATAGAGAGTGTTATTTCAATACTGTCAGAGATGTAGTTCAAGAGTAATTGAATGATAAAGTATCCCGCTCCTGCCCCTTTTACCTAGTGTAAGCTGCCTCCCCTCAGATGTGGAATCTGGTCTCTTGACCGGACATGACGCAGCAAGGAACAATCTTCTTACTGTGATCATAAGGAAAACCCTGCCCCCTTGACGGGTTTTTCAGGCTTTCCCTTATGCTCACTGAAGATTGTCCCTCTCTGTGATCCATCCGGACAGTCTTGCTGCTCAGAGGTGAGCAGCGTTACATCAGTAAAAAGGGTGGGAGGGGGATACTTTATCATTCAAATACTCTTGAACTACAACTCTGACAGTATTCAAATAACATTCTCCATGGCCCAGATACTATGAAGATTAAATGGAGATGACTTTATTGTGAAACATTATTATCCCTTTAAAGTTAAAGGAGAGCTAACCCTGCTGCTGATATTACCCACCTCTTGACCCTTATGCATTTTGTCTTTGTGCCTTTGTTCAAGAGATAACACCTTCAATCAGCCCTGTCCAAGACAGACATGATAGTTGCTGGCAGTGTTTTCAAAATGAAGCAGACAGTGTGCATGAGTCTTCTTAAGATGACCAGAATATACAGTGTCAGGGCATTGACATCCTGTGGTCCTGCTTCTGTTGTGTCCTCCACAATGGGCATGACATGAAGGACTGATCAAAGATGACTATTATTATTATTATTATCATTATTATTAATTTATAAAATGACAGAATATTAGAGAACCCATTACAAACACCTGACATAGTTTACAAATGGCTACAAATGGTGGAGAGGACCCTGACGGCTAGATCTTACACCTAGAGGGATAAGGGGAACAATGACACATCCTGGGAGATGTTATGCACTAAGGAGTGATACAGAGGTGATGAAGTGGAGATGACTTATCCAGTGATATCGCTTCTCCAGTTCCGATGTTATCCTATGGACCCTATGCACTAAGATTTCTCAAGTGAGAGAGATCTTAGTGCATAGACACCTTAGAATAACATAGGAACTGGAGAAGATATACCACTGGAGAAGTCATCTCCTCTTTATCACAGCTTTATCAATCCTTAGTGCGTAACATCCCCCAGGTGTGATTCTGTTTAGTTAGAAAGAAGAAAAAGCTTAGGACCAGCTGCGGAGTTGATCTCCTAGACTGAGTGGCAGCTGTGGGACAGTGAGAAGCACTGGATGTAAACTGTATGGAACACTTAAATGAGTAAAAGCTAGGGGACATCCTGATGGGGCAAGGCAGAGAGGTGCCTAGATAGGAAGCTGCTCTGGTGTAATCTTGGAGTTAAGAGCAAGAGGTGGTGGTAAATGGGAACATCAAGATGAATAGAGAGAGAGAAAGAGACAGAGAGAGAGGGGCACTATTGTGGTGGGCTCTGTAGGTGAATGACAAGATTTTCAGTGTATTCCCAGTGCACATAAGTCCTAGGTGTAGTGCTTGATAGAGTGGGGCTACAGATGAAAATATGACAAGTAAGGTCAATTAACCTAGAAGCAGTGATCATGATACACTGGAGTGGTGACAGCCTTACAAGTGGAAGGTCAGCTATGAGATAATAATAGAGTTGAAATATAATGAGGAAGTGGACTAGGGTGTATATAGTGTACTGTGTAAAAATAGATCTCATTCTAGAGATGTTCTGGAAGTGAAAGTGACAGGACTCTGTGTGAGAGAGTATATGAGGGAAGCCAAAAATGACCCTTAAGCAGCAGGCTTCAATAGTATGCGTTATACTGGAGTTGGTCATATCAATTGTGACATCAGATATGGGCACAGTAGCATGAAGGTGTATAGTATAAGTATTGTCTATGTCAAAGACTGCCCATAGGTCAAAAAGGACCAGTAAGGAGAAGTGACCCTTAGACTTGAAAGTGAGTGTGTCATTAGTTACTTTTGAAAAAGATGTCTCAGGTAAAAAGAGGATTTTAGTCTGTTAAATCCTTTTCTCTTAGTCCATATAGGTTACTGATAACTTTGGGCGGATCGTCTCCCCAAAGTTACCAGTAACCTATATTGGACGGCAGAGAAACCCAGATTGTAGACCATGCAGGTTGCCAGAGGAAGGGAATGGTACCTGGAGACAAAGGAAGTCAGATGCAATTTTTTCTCCAAAGATATTCAGCATTTCATGAGTACTTCTGAAGATATTTGGTTTGTGTGGTATACCAGTTTTGTGGGAGGGACTAGGTCGTGTGTGGTGTAATGTGACTGCCTTATCAAGAGATGGAAGTAAGGCGTTATTGCATCTTAGAGACAGTTGTCCATGGCAGGAAAAGGTAGAGATGAGGGATGGGACAGTGAATAGAAGGTTAAAAAGTAGGTCTGCTTCTATTTCAGAGAAGGGCTACTAAAATGGTGGATGATTTACAGAATAAGAAAGACTGAAGGATCTGAACATGTACAGCTTGGAGGAGAAAAGAGAGAGAGGGGATATGATAGATACATTCAAATACATGAAGGGATTCAACAAAGAGGAGAGAAGTACATTTCAAAGGCGTAAAAATGTTAGGACAAGAGGCCATAGTCTAAAACTCGAGGGACACAGGTTTAGATGTAATGTAAGAAAGTTTTTTTTATTTTTATTTTTTTTTTCGTTTCAAAAGAGCTTTATTGAAAAGAAAGCAAGTAACAAAAATATAGCAGTACATCCATAAATCAAGGAAGCATATACAGAAATAACCTTGATATGAGAAACCAGTATAATATAATACTAGAGTAAGGATTTAACTCCATCAGTAAGAGAAAGAGAAAAAGAAGAAGAAAGAAAAGAAGAATAAACCCAGGAAATGTGGAAGGGAGAGAGAGAAAAAAGGGGGATGGGAAGGAATGAGGGTGGGAGAGGGAATGGGAGATCACCTATGGTGCACAAAGATTATCTTATATCATGGTGACATGAAAAATCATGATCTTAAAAGGAGCATGTGATAAAAAAAGTTATCCACCCCGTCTGGGTCTACACCTCCTCCAATAGGATGCATCCTCATCATAGAAATTTGTAATCTGAGAGTATTCCCCCATTCTTGAATAGTAGGAAGCAAATCATCCTTCCAGTAATGTAAGAAAGTTTAACTTCACTGAGAGGGTAGTAAATACATGGAATAGCAGAAGTGGTAGAGGTTAATACAGTGAAGGAATGTAAGCATACATGGGATAGACATGAGGCTGTCCTGAACATAAGACAAGACCAAGGACCAAATAAGGTTTGAGATTTTTACAGAAGGAAAATGGGCAGACTAAATGGGATGAATGGTTCTTATCTTTCTGTGTTAAATTATGTAGATTTCTGCATTTATCTCTTGAAAAAAAGCACAAGGGCAAAATTCTTAGGGGTAATTCAGATTTTCTTTCCAGAGTACAGTATTTATTTATATTAGTTCTTCTTTAAACACATCTAACAGTACTGACATCAGCTATCTGCCAGTCAAGCCTATTTGGCTATTATCCAAACACAATAAGTCTCATGTGCTAGGAAAAGTGGTATAATTCGAGAGTCAACATAATCTTTACAGGGTACAAATACGATTTGGGGAAATTTTAATTGTTCGATATGGTGATGTTGCTTCTTGTCACAGAATTGCCCATTTTTTCTTTTGTGTATATGGCAGATAATATCCAATTTAAACACGAATGTCAGCTATGAATTCAAACATAGCAGGCTGTATCCGCAAGTGCCATTACCAATTACCAATAAAACACATCTGGTTGTAACTACAAGCAGTTTTTCATATTCACACACATCTGGCGGTATCCTCAGTCACTATCACCAATGCAAACACATCTGGCGGTATCCTCAGTAACCATCACCAATACTAACACATCTGGCGGTATCCTCAATCACCATCACCACTACTAACACATCTGGCTGTATTCTCAATCACCATGACCACTACTAACACATCTGGCTGTATTCTCAATCACCATCACCAATACTAACACATCTGGCTGTATCCTCAATTACCATCACCGATACAAACACATCTGGCAGCATCCTCAATCACCATCACAAATATTTACACATCTGGCGGTATCCTCAATCCCCATCACCGATAAAACACATCTGGTGGTATCCTCAATCACCATCACCAATACAAACACATCTGGTGGTATCCTCATTCACCAACACAAACACATCTAGAGGTATCCACAATCACCATCACCAATACAAACACATCTGGTATCCTCAATCACCATCAACAATACAAACACATCTGGCTGTATCCTCAATCAGCATCACCGATACACGTGAAGCAGCAGTATGACACAGGCTCTTGTTTTATGCTGTAACAGCTGAGTTATCCTCCCAACTACTTCCTGGGCTGGGCTTTAAAAGGGAACTGAGCCCTTGTGTTGTTGTTCTACACAGTTGGGTTTCCTTGGGCTCTGCTGACTTGTCTGACCATCCAACCTGGTGCTGACCTGTGGCTCTGTCTGACTATTCTCCTGCCTACTCCTTGTACATAGCGGACACTCAATCTGGTGCTGACCTGTGGCTCTGTCTGACTATTCTCCTGCCTACTCCTTGTACATAGCGGGCACCCAATCTGGTGCTGACCTGTGGCTCTGTCTGACTATTCTCCTCCCTTATCCTATATATAGTGGACAGCCAGTCTGGTGCAGACCTGTGGCTCTGGCTGACTAACTACCGTGTGTATAACCTGGCTTGTCTGACCATCCATCCTGGTGTTGACCTGTGGCTCTATCTGACTATTCTCCTGCCGAATCCTTGTGTATAGAGGACACCTAATCTAGTGCAGACCTGTGGCTCTGGCTGACTGTTCTCCTGCCTTATACTATATATATAGCTGATACCCAATCTGGTGTGGACCTGTGGCTCTGGTTAAGACTGATGTTGCGACTTCTTACTCTGTGGAACTGACAGCAGGAGTGAGTCAGTAGCATGTCCCTATCACTGCTTCCTTTGGGAGTTTCCTCTGCCTTCCCCTGACTTCAGGCTTGAGTCAGGTTGTCCCTAGCGGCGTTCCGGAATCTTTCCCGTATACAGAGACTCAGGGGCTTGTGCTTATCTCTGATAGAGGTTCCATCATTTAGGCAGACTCCTATTCCTGATAGAGTTACTGACCTCTAATGGAACCTCTACTGTTCCTCGTGTCTATTGTCTGTGACTACTCCTATTTATTGTTATATTCTGTTTGTATTTATTTAATAAATATTGTCATTTTTACTATACCGGTCTGACTCCTGAATTATTCTTGGGAAACCGTGACAAATCCACTCTCCAACTCAGACTTACTATGTTCTATTTAAGTCCCCACTGAAGTCTCCATTGAAGAGAAGGCAAAATCCAAAATACCAGTATGTAAAGCTTCCCTTGTTTGCCGAAGTCTGGAGAGATGTACAAGAATGAGTGCCTGCAGGCAACAATGAAGCATGGTGGAGGTTCCTTGCAAGTTTGGGGCTGCATTTCTGCAAAATGGAGATGGGGATTTGGTCAGAGTTAATGGTCTCCTCAATGCTGAGAGATGGGGTTTGTGAGATGGGGTTTGTGGCAATGTTAGTCTTTTTTAAGCCTCTACAGATGTATATAAAAAAATTGGACATTACTAACCCTTTAATAAACTATGTGAAAGGGTACCTTCTTCTGTTCACTCACTATGGATTTTGTTAATTGATAAAGATAAACTATTAACATGTCTATTTATGTACAGTACTGTATAAATAAATAAAATTAGAATAGTTAATTCAATGTTACATATTATGGAAATGTTCACTATCCTTTAAAGGAGCAGTAAACTTTTTTTTATGAAAACACATTTTATAGAGCCTTTCCCGCTGAAATAAAACAAGGTCACTCCCATCGCTGTCACATGTTTTATTCAAAATTTATAGCAGTTTAAATAATCAGGAAGTGAATTTACTGTGTTTACTTCCTGATAGTTCTGACAGGAAGTGACTCAGCAGTTTCTATCACATTCTATGGAGAATTGTATGTCTCTGACTTTCTGCTCCATTAGAATCTAACAGGAAAACTAATTAGAATTTGACCACTAATGTAAAAAAACAACTAAAGAAGTCTCAAAAACTCATTGCTACGCAATGTGTCGGATAACTCTGTGGCATTCAAGGGGGGTTATGCAGTGATAAAGAGGTGATAAAGTGGAGCTAACTTCTCCAGTGAGATCAGTTCTCCAGTTCCTATGTTATTCTGTAGAGTTTAAGCACTAAGATTTCTCCAGCTTTGGTGATCTTAGTGCATTGGTTCTATAAAATAACATAGGAAATGGAGCTGCTGGATTCTAATTCAGGTGATAAATGTTAACACCCGTTTTAGCAAACATTTTCCTATTGAAATCTCTAAGGAAACTTGGGGATAAAAGCAGTGATAAAATTAGCACCTGCAATAGAATCCAGCCTGAGAAGTAATATCACTGGATAAGACATCTCCACTTTTTCATCTCTTTATCATGCTTTAGTGAATAACCCCTCAGGGGCTGGATTCTATTGCAAGTGCTAAATTCATTTTATCTCCAGGTCTCCCCACAGACTTCAATAGGAAAATGTTTGATAAAACGGGTGTAAAGGGATAGTAATGTTTCAAAATAAAAGCAGCTCCAATTATTCTTCATAGTATTTGGGCCATGGAGAGTGTTATTTCTTAAGACTAGATTCCACATCAGAGGGGAGGCGGCTTACACTAGGTAAAAGGGGTGGGAAGGGGATACTTTATCATTCAATTACTCTTGAACTACAACTCTGACAGTATTGAAATAACACTCTCCATGGCCCAAATACTATGAAGAGTATTTGGAGCTGCTTTTATTCTGAAACAATACTATCTCTTTAACATTTATCACCTTCAATAGAATCCAGCCCCTGGAGTTAAAAGCCCCATTACCGCAGTGACGATTAGGAGTAAAAAAAAAAATCTTGTTCATTTAAATGAGGCTTTTAACCTCTGAATGCAAATGAGGTCACTAACGTAATGCAATGGACATTGCTCAGCCATTCAAAGAGTTAAAAGCCTCATTTAAATCAATAGGATTTACCTGTCCTTTCTGATGGAGTTGCTTAACTCCAGAATTACTCCTGCTCTGATTAGTCATTCATCATTTTTATATTTCTCTGGTGTCCAAGAGGTTAAAGATCCAGTTTACTGGAAACTGGAGCTTCTGGCAAATGTCCATTGAAAGGATTAGAACATTACATTTGCAATTGCCCAATGTTGCTTAATATTTACCAGTGGACCAATGAACCTGAGATAAGGATGGATCAGACCTCAAAACAGGAGAGATGTTACAAAACTCCCACATATCTTCTGTGTTAATATTACAGGAGATAAAACCTGAGAGTGATATATATATATATATATATATATATATATATCCTATATAATAATTCGCTAAAACGTATGTAATGACGCAGTCAAGCGCAGTAGAGACTACCAGTGACGAGGCGTCCGAAGGAGCGTCCCACTCTATCAGCCCAGGAGCGGGCAGTTTCTACTGAGCATAACTGCACCGCAACCAGCTGGCACTGTATCAGCCGCAGCCACGGGGCAGTCCAGGGGCACTGTGGCCCGTGTAACGGGCTCTTAAAACTAGTATAAATATATATATATATATATATATATATATATATATATTTACCAAGAGATCAGAGCACTGCCCTCCGTCTATTTAAAGCAGAACTACCACCCCTCCTAAAGTTGCCCCCATAAAATTACCCATCTGGCGACTAGCTGCTCAATAGTGCTGGTCGTCAGAATTATTACCTCGTTATAGAGAATTCCTACTGCTCCCGGACTGACAGTCAGGAAACAGCGCAGACATCTTTGCATCATGATGTCTGCGCACCTGCCCTGTCAGTCCCTGTTGGTACCTAGCAACGCCTCCTAGAGCAGACTGGGACTGACAGCGCAGGCGCACAGACGTCTCTATGGAAAGATGTCTGCGCTGTTTCCTGGCTGTCAGTCCGGGAGCAGTAGGAATCCTCTATATGGAGTTAATAATTCTGGCGACTAGTACTATTGAGCAGCTAGTCTCCAGATGGGTAATTCTTTGGGGGCAACTTTAGGCAGGGAGGTAGTTCCGCTTTAACCCTTTGAGTTGGATTCTCGTCTCGCATTCAAAGTGTTTAAATGGGGGAATGTGCAGTGAGATCACAAGTTCACAGAGCCTCTGAATACAAGTGGTCAATAGCACAAACTGTTTATTTTATTGAGACAATATATTGAAAGACAGAGGGGGTGTTTAGCACATTGCTTTGTTGGCAACTTTTAACCCTTTGAGTGCCAGAGTGGAATGTGTCGGATACCTCTCTGGGACCCAAAGGGTTCACTGGATAGAGTCAGATTTGGAAGATGTGCACCTCCTGGGAAAGGAAAGCTACAGGGTCACTGACCTGGCCGAAAATCAGTTTTGAAAATAAATGTTATAGATCTTTCCTTGCCGAGAAAAACAAGGGTACAACTGGGAGAGTCTTTACTCAGAAGTAATAATAGCGCAAGATAATGCCTCTCTGTTTCAGTGTACTGAGAGCTTTACAGTCGATCGAATAAATTCAAGATGGGGACTAAAGGGGAACTACCACCCTGCAAAAACATCGTTTTATTTAAGTCTTCATCTGGCGACTAGCTGCTTAGTAGTGCTAGTCGCCAGAAATATTACCTGGTTTAAAAGATTTTCTACTTACTCTGAGGCGGACAGTAGCAGGAAGCACGGACATCTTGCCATAGTGACGTCCGTGCGCCTGCGCTGTTAGTCCCAGCTGGGTCTAGGAGGCGTTGCTAGGAGCCGGCCGGCTCCAAAAGGGACTGACAGCGCAGATGCACGGTCGTCACTGTGGCAAGATGTCCGTGCTTCCTGCTACTGTCCGCCTCAGAGTAAGTAGAAAATCTTTTAACCCAGGTAACATTTCTGGCGACTAGCGCTACTAAGCAGCTAGTCGCCAGATGAAGACTTAAATAAGATGAAGTTTTTGTGGGGTGGTAGTTCCCCTTTAGTCCCCATCTTGAATTTATTCGATCGACTGTAAAGCACTCAGTACACTGAAACAGAGAGGCATTATCTTGCGCTATTATTACTTCTGAGTAAAGACTCTCCCAGTTGTACCCTTGTTTTTCTCGGCAAGGAAAGATCTATAACATTTATTTTCAAAACTGATTTTCGGCCAGGTCAGTGACCCTGTAGCTTTCCTTTCCCAGGAGGTGCACATCTTCCAAATCTGACTCTATCCAGTTAACCCTTTGGGTCCCAGAGAGGTATTCGACACATTTGCGTGGTGGTAGCTCCCCTAAAGGAAACAGCACCACCTAATGGTCATATAGAATTTTTTGAATTAAAAAAAAATATCAAACAAGTTTGGCCTTTTGTAACTTTTGAGTGAATTATCTCCTAATATGAATACCCTTGTTTTTCTCAACAGGAAAATCCCAACAATATATGTGTTTTTCATAATAAGGTATCATCATTATGCCTTTAATACTGACTAAAAAATTCATATGTGGAAGCATTGCAATCCTAGAGAATGAGACAATATTTAGATCTGTAGCTCTTGGTGGATATCTTCAGGCAGCCTCCAGTTTTTCTTTGACTATAATTCCCATCAAGCTCAGCCAGTGAAGGGAGTTGTAGTCCAACAACAGCTGGAGATCTAAAGGTTTTCCACCTGTGCTTTGGGTTTGGGGTCATGGTACTGCACAACACATTATTCATACTCATCCTGTACTAACATCCTGTACTAAAGGAATGAATATGCAACCCTAGTGATGTTCTACTCCATTCCTGTAAGGTGTCTGCTCACCGAGCCACACTGTTTGCACAATGCTCTCGCTGATGCCAAGAATCGGTAACCTTACCTTTGACTGAATGTCCTGATGGCTCATTCACAGTGACACAAACACTGTGACAAACTGAAAGTAAACAGTGGTACATACTGAAATCTACGCACTCATTTTTTATTTCATTTTTTATTTTATTTTAAAGAAAAATCAAAAGTATACTTTAAGAAATGCCCACAGGGTATAAATTCTACATATCCTTGAAACATAATATCACTATGGTTCACGACTGTAACTAGAATGTATTGGTCTCTGGGTTGAATTCTGAGGTTTGCCCCCTCTTCTCCAAATGCTCTGTTGCGCAAAGGATTAATGAAGAAAAGGGAAGGGGCTTACTGGCACTATTCTTATCTGATTGGTTGACGGCACCTACGTGTCGATAGAGGTCAGCCAAGTTAAGAAACTGGTCTGATTCTAAGGAGGCACAGGAATGTGCAGAGTTGAAGGGCCTCATTGGATGTCTGCCACCGACACAATAACATCCTCTGCACAACCTGAAATTACTCCTCTGCTAGACATCTGTATTTTCTTATGACACCAACGTGGAGCCAGGTTTGACCAGTATGCTGCCTGGTGTCATTTTATGGCTTGGAAGAAAGGATGGAGAATGGTGATATGATAGAAACCTGTAAATATATAAGGAAGTAAATATAGTTCAGGAGGGAAGCATTTTCAGAGAAAGAGGACATGCTAAAAAGGTCATCATCTAAAGAGGATAGAAAAATGAGATGTAATGTGATAGACTCATGTGACTGTCTCCCAGCAGAGGTGGTAGAGACAAATACTGTTAGGGAATTCAAAATGTCTGGGATAGATATAAGGAAATTCAAAGAAGTATGGAAGACTGCATAGTGCATTTTACTAGACTGAGAAATGGGCAGAAAGGATGACACAGATAGCTCTTTTCTGCCATTAAAATCTATGTTTCTGTGTTTCTCTCTAACGAGAGCAAAACTGCAAAACCCAGCAATGAAAGTGCATTCCATTCATCATGTCACTAATTAAAAAATGTCCACTTACAGCCGCTGTCTATATGTGTGTTTGTCTTCATGTGAGATATTATTTTCCTGCACTGCATGCTTTTGAAAATGAACAAAATTTGTAAATACATGTCACTGCTACACCTAAAACACACACACCTTATACATACCTACATGCATGTTACTCCTACAGCTAATACACACATCTTATACACCTACATACATGTCACTCCTACACCTAATATACACACACACACCTTATACATATCTACATACATGTCACTCCTACACCTAATACACATACATCTAATACACATACATCTTACACATACCTACATACATATCACTCCTACAGCTAATATACACACACACACACACACACACACCTTATACATACCTACATACATGTCATTCCTACACCTAATACACACACACACACACACACCTTATACATACCTACATACATTTCACTCCTACACCTAACATACACACACCTTATACATACTACATACATGTCACTCCTACACCTAATAAACACACACACACACACACACACCTTATACATAATTACATCCGTCACTCCTACACCTAATATACACACACACCTTATACATAACTACATACATGTCACTCCTACACCTAATACACACACCTTTTACATAACTACATACATGTCATTCCTACACCTAATACACACACCTTTTACATAACTACATACATGTCACTCCTACACCTAATATACACACACACCTTAGACATACCTACATACATGTCACTCCTACACCTAATATACACACATACCTTATACATACCTACATACATATCACTCCTACACCTAATATACACACACACACCTTATACATACCTACATACATATCACTCCTACAGCTAATATACATACATCTAATACACATACATCTTACACATATCTACATACATATCACTCCTACACCTAATACACATACATCTAATACACATACATCTTACACATACCTACATACATATCACTCCCACAGCTAATATACACACACACACACCTTATACACACCTACATACATGTCACCCCTACAGCTAATAAACATACACACACACACATACCTTATACATAATTACATACATGTCACTCCTACACCTAATATACACACACACCTTAGACATACCTACATATATGTCACTCCTACACCTAACATACACACACCTTATACATACTACATACATGTCACTCCTACACTTAAATTACACACACAAACACACACCTTATACATAACTACATACATGTCACTCTTATACCTAATATACACACACACCTTATACATAACTACTAGTGTTGAGTGAGCGTGCTCGGCCGATGCTCGGATCGGCTCGAGCATCGCTCTGCTCGGCACATGGCGGTACTCGTCGAGTACCGCCATGTGCTCGCCCGACATGTTCGGGTGAAGGGGATCTGTGCCGGAAGAGGCACAGATCCGAAGACGCTCCGCTGGACCACCAGGGACTGGAGGTACGGGGGCATTGCGGAGATGAAGGGGGCATTGCGGAGATGAAGGGGGACATTGTGGAAGAGGGGCATAGACTCTATGCCCCTCTTCCACAATGTCCCCCTTCATCTCCGCTATGCCCCTCTTCCACAATGTCCCCCTTCATCTCCGCTATGCCCCTCTTCCACAATGTCCCCCTTCATCTCCTATGCCATAGAGGAGATGAAGGGGGACATTGTGGAAGAGGGGCATAGCGGAGATGAAGGGGGACATTGTGGAAGAGGGGCATAGACTCTATGCCCCTCTTCCACAATGTCCCCCTTCATCTCCGCTATGCCCCTCTTCCACAATGTCCCCCTTCATCTCCGCTATGCCCCTCTTCCACAATGTCCCCCTTCATCTCCGCTATGCCCCTCTTCCACAATGTCCCCCTTCATCTCCTCTATGGCATAGGAGATGAAGGGGGACATTGTGGAAGAGGGGCATAGCGGAGATGAAGGGGGACATTGACCAGGCACCCTCCGCTCATCAGAGCAGGGGGTGCCTGGTTTAATGCTCGAGTGCTCCCATGCTTTTCAATGGGGCTCGGGTGCTCGGCCGAGCACTCGAGCCTCAGGGGGTGCTCGGTCAGAGCACCCGAGCACCCGAGCATCAGGGTGCTCGCTCATCATTAATAACTACATACATGTCTCTCCTACACCTAACATACACACACATACCATATACATACCTACATACACATCACTCCTACACCTAACATACACACACACCTTATACATACTACATACATGTCACTCTTACACCTAATATATACACACACATACCTTATACATAACTACATACATGTCATTCCTACACCTAATATACACACACACACCTTATACATAACTACATATATGTAACTCCTACACCTAATGTACTCACACACCTTATGCATAACTACATACATGTAACTCCTACACCTAATACACAGACACACACACACACCTTATACACACCTATATACATGTCACTCCTACATCTAATATACATACACACCTTATACATACCTACATACATGTCACTCCTACACCTAATATACACACTTACCTTATACAGTGGATATAGAATGTCTACACACCCCTGTTAAAATACCGGGTTTTTGTGATGTTAAAGAATGAGACAAAGATAAATCATGTCAGAACTTTTTCCACCTTTAATGTGGCCTATAACGTGAACAATTCAATTGCAAAACAAACTGAAATTGTTGAGGGGGAAAAATAAAAAATAAAAAACTCACAATAACCTGGTTGCATAGGTGTGCACACCCTCTTATAACTGGGGATGTGGCTGTGTTCAGAATTAACCAATCACATTCAGTCTCATGTTAAATAGAAGTCATTACACACCTGCCATCATTTAAAGTGACTCAGATTAATCACAAATAAAGTTTCAGCCGTTCGAGTAGGATTTTCCTGATATTTGCTTAGTTGCATCTCAGAGCAAAAGCCATGGTCCGCAGAGAGGTTCCAAAGCATCAGAGCAATCTCATTGTTGAAAGACATCAGTCAGGAGAAGGGTACAAAAGTACTTCCAAAGCATTAGATATACCATGAAACACAGTGAAGACAGTCATCATCAAGTGGAGAAAATATGGCACAACAGAGACATTACCAAGAACTGGACGTCCCTCCAAAATTGATGAGAAGACGAGAAGAAAACTGGTCAGGGAGGCTTCCAAGAGGCCTACTGTAACATTAAAGGAATTTCTGGCAAGTACTGGCTGTGTGCTACATGTGACAACAATGTGCCGTATTCTTCATATGAATGGGCTATGGGGTAGGGTGGCAAGACAGAAGCCTTTTCTTACAAAGAAAAACATCCAAGCCTGGCTGAAGTTTCCAATAACAAACATCATGACCCTCTGCAAGAAGCGTGTGGACTTTCTCTTGGTCCCTGTCTTATCAGCAGTCCCGCTGTGTTAACCCCAGCACACAACACAGCTTTGAATTCAATGTATTAACTGTTTTAACTGTGAATTCTGTGTCCTTGTGCTCAGAAATGCTTTAGACTTGAGAAAGGGAGTTTATCCCGAAAGCTTGTCAATCCAAAATTCTGTTAGTGCAGTAAAAATGGTATTACAAGATATTAATTTTGTTTGTTATTTTACATCTACATCACTGGACTAATACGGCTACAATCTTAACTCTCTCTCTCTCTTTCTCTCTCTCTCTCTCTCTCTCTATATATATATATATATATATATATATATATATATATATACAAACATATACATATATATACATATATACACTATGTAAAAGCCCGTGTACACGGACCATGGTACCTCTTTGGCACTGCAATGTGTTGCATACTGCGGTGTCACTTAAACTGTTAACACACCGGCAACGCCTTTCCAACACTGGTACTATATAATCTGTATTATGTATGCACTCCTGTGTCACTGGGTATGCAATGCATTGTATCCCTCTGGTACTGTTAGGGTTAACTATTGCTTAAAAAAACTAAGACACAGACGGGCAACACCGTCCAATATTGCTAGTATATATATATATATATATATATATATATATATATATATATATATATAATCAACAGTCAATAGGTGGGCACTCCAAAACAAAAAATTATTCAAATAAATTTGCAACTGCCTAGGTGCATTTCGTAAGAAATCATATACAAGTATAGGTTAATTAATGGTTGTAGAACCAAAGGACAAGAGCACTCAAAGGACTATAAAATACAAAGAAAAAGTTATTTTATTGAAATGTAGTTTCACATCAGAATCAAACTTTCGGCTCCATTACAGAGCCTTTCTCAAGACAACTAACCAAATATACACATGGATTCTATAGTAGAATAGCACCAAAAAGCCACGAGAAAACACTGAGTGACGTCATTCTACGTAAAGAGAAAAGAAGAATAACGTAAACGAGGGTTATTAACCCTTTGACCGCTGGGTTTCTCAAGTAAAACAAACATGACAGCTCCAGAGATCAAAGCGCTAGTATGCTCCAAAGCAAGACCAATCATGGGGGATATTGTACAAAAATACATTGTATCCACAAAATGTGTCAAGAAAAAAACTCTTATTCACATCGCTATATACACCGCTGCAGTTTATAACCACCCATGTCATAGAGCCAATAAAAATATGAATGAAAGATACGCGCAATCCTAAAAAGGAAAGATGAATACAGTACTCGCACATAGCATTGATATTAACATAAATGTAGACAAGGGAGGGCGGGCAACTTGTGGTCTGGGGGCCAAATACAATCAAGTAGCCCATTTCCACTATCGTTCCAGCCCACTGTCTCAGCCCAACCCCTTTAATTCATTTTAAACTTGTTATTAATGCTGTGAAGTAAGAAAAATGATACCACAGAGCTTACAACTGGAATAGGGCTAAACTAGTGATAATACAGAGCTTACAGTTCAAATGGAGTGACACTAGAGATAACATAGAGCTTACAATTAAATGGAAGCTAGACTAGGTTAAAAATTTAAAGCTACACTAGTGATACCATAGAGCTTACAATGGCAATGGGTTATGCTACTAGAGGAACCACTAGCTCCATGGTATCTCTAGTGCAGCTCTGTTTAAGTTGTAAGCTGTGTGATATCTCTAGTGCAGCTCCGTTTAAGTTGTAAGCTTTGTGATTTCACTAATGTAGCTCTATTTCATTTGTAAGCTCTGTGGCATCACTAGTGTAGCTCCATTTCAATTGTAAGCTCTGTGGTATCACTAGTGTAGCTCCATTTCAATTGTAAGCTCTGTGGTATCACTAGTGTAGCTCCATTTCAATTGTAAGCTCTGTGGTATCACTAGTGTAGCTCCATTTCAATTGTAAGCTCTGTGGTATCACTAGTGTAGCTCCATTTCAATTGTAAGTTCTGTGGTATCACTAGTGTAGCTCCATTTCAATTGTAAGCTCTGTGGTATCACTAGTGTAGATCCATTTCAATTGTAAGGTCTGTGGTATCACTAGTGTAGCTCCATTTCATTTGTAAGCTCTGTGGTATCACTAGTGTATATTCATTTCAATTGTAATCTCTGTGGTATCACTAGTGTAGATTCATTTCAATTGTAAGCTCTGTGGTATCACTAGTGTAGATCCATTTCAATTGTAAGCTCTGTGGTATCACTAGTGTAGCTCCATTTCATTTGTAAGCTCTGTGGTATCACTAGTGTAGCTCCATTTCAATTGTAAGCTCTGTGGTATCATTAGTGTAGCTCCATTTCAATTGTAATCTCTGTAGTATCACTAGTGTAGCTCCATTTCAATTGTAAGCTCTGTGGTATCAGTAGTGTAGCTCCATTTACAGCAGCAAGAAGGAGATTGAGTGAGGTAGTGGCCCACCAGCCCAGACCTATGACCGGCCCAGAGGGCTATTGCCCCTCTGCCCACCAGGCCAGCCCTCCCCTGAATGTAGTAATAATAACCTGCAAGTTTAACCCATGAGGTAACAAGGTATATCTTCTATTTGAGGGTTACTCACAAAATTCAATATACAGTATCGATGGTAATCTTCAGGATGACGGATACAAAGGATCATTGAAATCTCCGTGTCCATCACCATGAAGGCTATGTGCTTCTTCTTCTATGAGATGTGGGATGGCTTCCTTTGGTGCTGAGTAGACCCATATCTCATTTGATTTTTACACTATAAGCAGATACCTAGCTAAGTTTTTCGGGTGGTTGTCGTCTCTCGGGTCCCACGGTACCCTGTGGTATCTCAGCTTCCCTCCCCCACCTACCTCCTTTCTACCTCCATATCTGACGCTTTGCTTTCCCTACCCCTTTTCTTCCTTAAAGGGATAGTAATACTTCGTTTTATCTTTATTTTATTTTGTAGGCATTAAAAAACATAAAGAATGATATAAATCTTATCTCTCAATCCTTTATGGTTTGACAGATATTCACAAGCAAATATTCCCCTCACTGATTAAAATGGTCAGGTCTGCCATCTAGCTGTCAGATTTGGAATTCGGACCACGGACAGGCCGTGGCTCTACAGCAGAGCCAAGATTGCAAGATATAAGAAGAACTACTTAATTCAAATAGTCTACACAGTGTATCTGGTTTGCAAGCACACTTTTTAGACCCTTCCAATGAAATAGTTATTTTTATATCTTGAGATCTCTGCTCTGCTGAAGAGCCACAACTTGATATGCAGACCAGATTCCAAATCTGACAGCTAGATGGCAGACTTGACCGTTTTGATCAGTGAGGGGAAACTTTGCTTGTGAATATCTCTCAAACCATAAAGGTTTGAGAGATAAGACTTATATCGTTCTTCATGTTTTTTTAATGCCTACAAAATAAAATAAAGATAAACTGAAGTATTACTATCCTTTTAAACTATACTCATTACCTCTTTGTGTGTCTTAATTTATCTTAGTTTCCATATGCATACCACACTTCCCTGCCAGAGAAACACTGAACTGTCGTGCCACCTACACATTAACTACGCTCCACACTTGCCTTCCTCGAGACCTGTTATATACCATTTACTCAGGGAAAGGGGAACAGGAAAAGCTTCCTGTCTGTCCATATTTGCAATACTACTACTTTGTTCTAGGCCACCTTTGTCACTTGTGTTTTCTGTGCTGATTGTCTGTGATCACTATGTTCTTTTATACGATATCTATGTAACCAGAGAATAATGTTTATTCCTACTGTGTAATGCCTTTTCTTTTCCAATAAACTCCATGTCCAAAAACCCCTGGCTCTACGTGTGCTATCTTCAGATAGACATCACTGAGTCCTAGTCCTATTAGGGTCTTTATCTAATCGGAAGATGAACATGTTCTCCAGATCCAAATATGCGGAGTCATGAGGATAAAGGAATCCAATCAAATTGCATCCACAGTGCTGCTGTCGTGCTTAGATCCGCCACCTGGTATTGAAGGAATAATGTAGTAGTTGAAACTTTAAGCATCCAAATAAGGCCGGCGAGTTTATTGAAGACATAATAGACCTTATGTGATCCAAGTGACAAAGTCCAACTGTTAAGCAATTGTAATCGCGAAAAGAAAAACACACTTGAATCTCATGGGTACCAGATTGTCAGATAGAGTAACCTAGCAGTCAATGCACCCCTGGCTCTACATGCGCTGCTTTCAGAAGACAGCACAGAGTCCTAGTATAGTGTGTCTAAAACAGATTATTGTGTTAATGAAACCTCTGTAATGTAGAATATGACCCTTGGCCAAGTATAGGTTCATACAGAGCAAGAAGCCCATCAGTGAAAAATAATATGCATACTGGACACAAAGTTAGCAAACAATGACAGGCGGCCCCCGGATCCGGTCATTTATGAGGCAGCCACCAAGAGACAACAGGTGGCTAGCCTGTAATGACCGGGGAGCCAGGGAAAGCCCAGAGGTGTACAAACAGCCCGTGACTATTGAAGAGAATAAGCTACTTACAGGGCAGACACACAACAGACACAGACATACACACACAGCCCTCACCTGAGCCTCTTCTATGTCCAAATGTCTTCCTTCTCCATACACACACACACACAATGTCCTCACCTTCACTTCTCCTGTTAACCCTTTCAGTGCCAGAGGGCTACACAACACATTCTGTGCAATGTGTTGCAAACCAAACCAATCTGGAAATCAAAGGGTAAAACCTTTATAGACTCTTGCAGGGAAGTAATGTACAAGGGAGGAAGGGATGTTGGATGCCTATGCTACTCAAACGCTTAACCCTTGGAGTGCCAGAGGGGTATGCAAATCATTGCTTTGCAATGCATTGAGAAACCCTCTGCCACTCAAAGGGTTAAAGGGATAGTAATAGTTCTATTAAAGTTTAGCTCCTAGTCTTCTTTATATTTTTGAACATGTAGTACTACTTACAGTAGTTCAAATGCTATTCAAGCAAAAAGGATCCCGCTCCTGCCCCTTTCCCTGCATCACTCAGCATCTGATTCTGGTCTCGATGGAGTGCTGCAAGGGACAATCTTCAGTAAGCAAAAGGAAAATCCTGCCCTCCCCCCTCAAGGGGGACAGGGTTTTCCTTATAATTACTGACTGAAGATTGTCCCTTGCTGCATCCACCCGCTATCACGACTGGATTCCAGATCTAATGGGAGGCGGCCGGAAGAGGCGGGAACGGGATCCTTTCTACTTCAATAGCGATTGAACTACAACACTGTAAGTAATTAAATATAGCATAATGTTAAAAAAATAAAAAGCACACTCGGACATAAACTTAATAGAAGCATTACTATCCCTTTAAAACATTATATACTCTTGATTTTTTTTCCAGTATGACCATTTTGTGCTTTTTTTGGAGCCTTTTCTGTTTTTTGACATGGAGAGTGGATGGCCAGGATCCCTGTTCTTTCTTCAACTCACAGACGCCCAGCACTGCCTCTCCACGCCTGATACCCCTGCCAGCCCCTAGGCTCAGACCTGTTCACTAGAATCAGCAGAGGCTTGTTCCTCCCGCACTGGATTTTGTCTTCAGGACAACTTCTTTTCATTAATGTTGTGAAGTAAGGCAAGTGATACATACCGTTGAAACAGGGCTACACTACTGATACAACACAGCTTACAATTTAAAGGAGCAGTAAACTTTTTTTATGAAAAAATATATGTTGTAGGGATTTTCCTATTGAGTAAGACAAGGGTACTCCCACTGCCGAGAGATTTATATTTCCAGAGTTATTACAGTTTAAAACCATGTTTTTTTACATTAGCAGTGCCCTCTAGTGGTCAAATTCTAATTAGATTTCCTGTTACATTCTAATGGAGAGGAAAGTCAGAGACATACAGTTCTCCATAGAATGTTATAGAAACTGCCTGTCACTTCCTGTCAGTTAGAACTATCAGGAAGTAAGCACAGTAAATTCACTTCCTGAGCTCTGTGGTGTCATTTGTGTAACTCCATTTCAGTTATAAGCTCTGTGGTATCACTAGTGTAGCTTCATTTACAACAGCAAGCCTGAGATTCATTGAGGCAGTGGCCCACAGCCCAGACATATGACCGGCCCAGGGGGCAATTGCCCCCCTGCCCCCCAGGCCAGCCTTTCCCTGTTGCTGCTGCTACGACCCAGCTACGTCTGACTACCCTGCTTCTGGTATGACCGTGCTATTTCAGACTACCCTGTTCCTGGTACCACTCTGTTAGGTCTGATTACCCTGATCCTGTTTTGAACAGGTCAGACCATTGATAGCCCCAATGAAGCCGCATCCACGGCGAAACGCGTTGGGCGGTGCAATACTAATAATTTGGCACAAATTAAGTAGCCGACATCAGTATTAGCAGGCTGTGTATCAGTTATGAAACTGAAAGTCCTTTATGTAGATTAAGTAATTGACAGAAATACAGGATTAGTATGTGGCGTAAACCATGATGGATTCAGTCGAGTGTGAAATTTTCACAAATGCTAAGTTACTTAGTAATTGAGGTAGCCAGCATAAAGCTTAGGTCTTTAACTTAAAGGGATAGTAATACTTCGTTTTAACTTTATTTTATTTTGTAGGCATTAAAAAAACATAAAGAATGATATAAGTCTTATCTCTCAATCCTTTATGGTTTATGAGATATTCACAAGCAAAGTTTCCCCCTCCCGCCCCTTTTTCCTAGTGTAAGTCATCTCTTCTCAGATGTGAATCTAGTTGTATGACCAGACAGATAACAGAAGGGGACAATTTTCTTTGTATGAAAACAATGAAAGCCCTTACCCCCTTGACAAGTTTTTCTGCTTTTTCTCTTATCTTAATTGAAGATTGTCCCTCTCTGCAGTCTACCTGGGCACCTCCCTTCTGCTCTGGTTGAACAGGGGGGGATACTTTGTTTGTGAATATCTCTTAAACCATAAAGGTTTGAGAGATAAGACTTATATCATTCTTCATGTTTTTTTAATGCCTACAAAATAAAATAAAGATAAAATGAAGTATTACTATCCCTTTAACCTCAGTTAACTATGGTGAACTAGCTTACGCTGTAATTGCAACAATTATGAAGCAGGGCACCTGCAAATTAATAATTCTCATGAGTCGAGATGATGATTGACAATAATTTGAAGTAATATAGCAGGGCGCCTGCAGTATTTCCTTTCTTTGTGGTTCACGGTGCTGAGATATGGAACATAAGTGACAATTTATATGAAAATTGACTACAATCAGTAGGGCATCTGCAGTCGCCCTGAATATACTCGCTGATTCTGCTCATAGATTTCTTTTATATACATTTTTAGTGAATAAAGAAGTATTTTGGACGATCTTCGGATGTGAGCTGTTTCGTTTCTTAAGGATTATTGATACATGTTTATATTCAAGATGATATTGTGAGTATAACAAGAGGGACGGGGGGTAACCCGTATGCGGAAGATATTGCACTATTTGTGTCTCTTTCCTTCAGTGATACAACGGAGCTTTCCTTTGAAGTGGATTAACTGTGTCTGGGTTCATGTGAGGACTTCCAATTACCATTCCAATTGATGCAGACATTAGAGGATTGATTTAAATATTGGAGGACTGGATGTGTTTAATTTTTATGTTTTATTTTATTTAGTTTATATGCTGAGAAGTTTTTGTTTTTTTTGTTATTTTGCCAGTATATTTTTTATTGGTTATTATTTCAGTGTTGAGAATTAACAAATTTTTAAATACTCCCTGTAGTTTTTGGGAATAGAGTGCGCAGTTTAGTCGTGTGTTTATTGTGTTTGGACCGGCTGGGTACTAGTATTTTCTGCAGCCTCTGCTCCCATTAACATTAGTGAGGTTCTGAATCTGAGGGATTTGTCCACCATTTTGCGCTTTTTTCTGTTTTGGAATTTTTTTGTGATTTGACCACTTAGGACTGAGTCAGGTGAATTGATTAGTGAGGATAAAGCTATGGCTGACACCCTAAATACATTCTTTGCTTCAGTATATACAAAGGAAGCAGCAATGACAGGCTTTGGGCAAACAGACAAAATCATGGACTTTCCTTCATCATCTACATGGCTTACTGAGGACAAGGTCCAAAACAGATTGAAAAGGGTTATGGTGATTAAAGCACCTGGACCTGACGGTATACACCCAAGGGTACTTAAGGAACTTAGTTCAGTAATAGCAAGACCATTATACTTAGTATTTATTGATTCACTTTCATCAGGCATAGTGCCATGTGACTGGAGGAAAGCTGATGTTGTTCCATTGTTTAAAAAAGCAACAAGATCCAAACCAGGAAATTATAGACCTGTAAGCTTGACAGTTACTAACTGACAGTATTCAGAACTATGTGAAGACAAACAATATTATTAGTAGGAATCAGGATGGTTTCATGAAGAACAGATCATGTCAGACTAATTTACTTGCATTTTATGAAAGATTGGTCTGAAGTTATAAGAGGGGTGCCACAGGGTTCAGTCCTGGCCCAATGCTTTTTAATTTGTTTATTAAGGATCTAGAAGTGGGAATTAAAATTAACATCTAAATCTTTGCTGATGACAGCTATGTAAGGAAATACATACAGAGATGGAGGTTTTTCTCTGCAGGATTTAGATAAACTGAGTGAATGGGCAGAAAAGTGTCAGATGATATTTAATGTAGATAATTGTAAGGTTATGCATTTGGGCTGTAGAAACAAACTTGCTACATATACTCTAAATGGGAAACAACTTGGGGAATCCTCATTAGAGAAATATTTAGGAGTAATGATAGACAATAGTCTTCACAGCAGTGTGCAGAGTCACTCAGCTGCTGCAAGAGCAAATAGAGTACTAGCCTGCATAAAAAGAGGTGTAGAAGCAAGGGATACTAATATTATCCTACCTCTGTATAAATCCTTGGTTAGGCCTCATCTAGAATATGGAGTACAATTGTGGGCACCAGTTCTTAAAAAAGACATTGGTGAACTCGAAAAGGTGCAGAGACATGCAACAAAAATGATAAAGGGATTGGAGGAGCCTGGTTATAAAGAGATATGATTACCATTTACAAATACATTCAAGTCAATACAAAGAACTAGCCAATTAATTATTTACACAAAGAACTGAGCAAAAAAGAAGAGGTTATCTCTTAAGAATAGAGGAAAGGTTCTTTCAACTAAAGCAAAGGCAGGGATTCTTTACAGTAAGCGAGGTAAAGCTATGGAATTCTTTGCCTCGGCATGTTGTACTTGCAACTACTTTTAAAAAAGCAACGGATGCCTATCTAGCCAGAACAATATTGACAATTTATGACAGATGGCTTCAAAGCAAATAGGTTGTTGATCCAGGGAGCTATCTGACTGCCATTTGGAGTCAGGAAGGATTTTTTTTACCCACTTGTGGCTAAATTGGAATTAGCTCCAGGGGGCTTTTTTTGCCTTACACAGATTAAAACAAAGACAATATACTCATTAACACAAACACACACACACACACACACAAACACACACAT
The DNA here is from genome assembly GCA_037306005.1 of Rhinophrynus dorsalis. NCBI lineage: Eukaryota > Metazoa > Chordata > Amphibia > Anura > Rhinophrynidae > Rhinophrynus > Rhinophrynus dorsalis. Next base: position 529,339,067 of record CM074721.1, read on the forward strand.
ACACTGAGTATTCTGCTGAAACTGCCTGAATGCAACAGTCATAGAGACAAAGACAAATGCAACAGACATACACACACGTAGACACAGAAACTCCCACACACATGCACTGACATACATAGAGTGAAATAGACACATTCATACATGCAATGATATACACACACACATGTATAGAGAGAGAAACACTTGACGTGAGCCATACATATTTATTTTTGGCGGGGAGGGTGGGAGGGATTTTGATTGAGTTTCCACACTTTTTTTCCCAGGACTTGACCCCTGCCTTTAAAAATGTTGCACACAAAAGAGTGTGAGACTACATGGTGCATTAACCATGTCGACCTGATTAAAGGCCGACATGAGAATCTCTCCCTTCATGAAAGAGTGAGATTCTCATGTCACAGCATTAAAGGGATAGCAATGTCTGGTTAAAAATCTTTCTCTGAGTCTTCTTTACATTAAAATTAAGAGATTGCACTATATTTAAGACCTTACTTTTGTGTAGTTAAAAGGTTATGATGAGCTAAAGATCCTCTGCCTGCCCCTTTCTGGACGCCTCCCTCTGAAGCTCAAATCGGGTTGTGCGACTAGACGACTGCAGCGAGGGACAAACTTTAGCAAGTAAGTATAAGGAAAATCCTTCCCCCTTAATGAAGGAGGGCAGGATTTCCATTTGCTTACTGAAGATTGTCCCTTGCTGCAGTCGTCCTGTCCAGAAAAAGCTGCTGAGTGACGTGGACAGAAGGGGCAGACGCGAGATCTTTATCTATTCATAACGTTTGAACTACAAACAAGTAAGGACTTACATATAACTTAATCTTTTAATTTTAATATAAAGAAGACTTGGTGAAACAATTTTAACTAGACATTACTAACCCTTTAAACATCTCATCAAGTTCTTGAAATTCAATATGTGGAAGGACCTGAGTTAATATTGACACCGTACATGCCCCTGTCAATTTCCATGACTTCCATGCTGCTCATCCCAACAAACCTGGTCATGTACTCTTGATGTGCACATGTGAGGAGTGTGGTAGTGCCACTCCTACTCTTTGCTGACAGTTTTCTGGTTTGTACCCAAGTATGTTGAAGGAACCTACATAAAGCAACAGCAGTGGTTCGAGGACATGCTCAAAGTCCAGTCATCTTTATTGATAGTGGTTCAAGGACACTATTAAGTCCAGTCGGTGTTCATTGGTTTATGCTCAGCGCTGCTCCGGGCTCTATCCCCTTCTCTGTCCGCAGAATAACAGGGTGGAGAGAAGGGGACAGAGAAGGGGAGAGAGAGCCAAGAGCAGCTCTGAGCATAAACCAATGAGTGCCGACTGGACTTAATAACGTCCTCGAACCACTGTGTGTATACCAGCAAAGGGTAAGAGTGACACTACCACACTCCTCAAATGTGCACATCAAGAGTCCATGACCAGGTTTGTTGGGATGAGCAGCATGAAATTCATGTAAATTGACAGGGACAAGTACGATCTCAATATTAACCCAGGTCCTTCCACATATTGGATTTCAAGTAAAGGTTTATAGTCCCGGGTATCCTGTGTTCCACTCCTAAATATAGTTCTCCATGCGCTTCAGGTTTGCCCTGTGAGAAGCAACTCTTGATGCAATGTTTAATGCCGCGACATAAGAATCTTGTGCTTTTCATGCAGGGTGAGATTCTCATGTTTCCCTTTTAATCACAGTGACATGGTTAATGCATCATGTAGTCGCACTCTCTTTTGTGTGTAACATTTTTAAAGTGAACCACAGATTTCTAATTAAGACCATAGACTTATACAGAAATAAATTGGGTGCACTGCAGCATATGCAGTATACTGCCCAAAATGGATGAACTAAAAGCGTGGTGTTACGCATACAAACCAAAAATTCTTATTCTTACTGAATCCTGGTTAATCCCAAAAATACCTGCTACTGCTTTTGCCATAGATGGATATTCATGTTTTAGAAAAGACCGTGCAAAGCGAGAAGGTGTAATCATATACATACAGGAGTCAATCAATTTTACACTTCTAAATGACTCTCATAACTTTGATTCTTATGAATCCATTGCTGGCAAAGGCTGTCTTCCATAATCAAAACAAACAATAATTTTTGGCATCTACAGACCGCCAGATACCCCAGCACATTCCCTTTCAGACATAGAGCAACACCTAAAGGAGATTGCCACTCAAAACAAGAAAAGCGAGCTGATGGTTCTTGGAGACTTTAATATTAATTGGCTAGACTCCAGGAATGAAAAATATTGTTAGTTGTTTAAAACATTGAACTTATCACAGCTAATATCCTCCCCTACTCGCATAAATCTGATAACATCCAACCATACTCTGCTAGACTGGATCCTTTCATCCTGCACAAGCAGAATCCGAGATTCAGGTGTACTAGCAAACGTGTTCAGCGATCATACCATAGTTTACCGTGTCCACAAAATAAAACCAGTCATGTTCAAAAGTCATACTCACGAGATCATTTAGAAAATTTAATCTTCAGTCCTTCCTAAATGATTTAAAAAATTGCTTGTGGTATAGAATACACCTAATACCTGACCTAGACTCAGTGATTGACTTTTTTAACGCAGAATTCTTACAGGTCTATAATACCCTTGCCCCTCTAAGGAAGGTCAGGGTTAGTAATACAGTGCCCCAAAGTCATAACAAATGCATTTAACAGCTACTTTGTTGAATGTGCCACCACCCTAATTACACAAAACAAAGGTAACTCAGAAAATGAATTCCATTTCATGGCAGTAAATGAAAGTGAAATATATGATCACCTCCTCAACCCAAAAAATGAAATCCCAATGTAGCCCTGACAAACTACCAGCAATGTTATTAAAACTCAATGCCATGGTCACGGCCAAACCGATTGCATCTTTAATTAATGCCTCTTTGGCAACAGGGTACATGCCCAAAGCCTTGAAGGTGGCTAGAGTTGTACCTATCCACAAAAGTGGGGATAAAAATGTAGTATCAAACTACAAACCAATATCCCTACTCCACACTTTATATAAATACTTCTCATCAACACAGGCGGAGGCCTGCAGGGAAGGGAGTGCTGGGGAGCGACGCTTGAGGACGATGCTCGATGTCGTAGGCTACCAGCAGGAAGGTGGAGAGAGAAGGTTCAGATCAGTCCTCCCACTGACAGCGCAAGCTCCCCTGCAGGGGAGAGTGAAGGCTGAGGAGTGGAGACCTGAGTGCGCGGCTAGAGAGCGTGGGCGATAACTTTCCTGAAGAAGTGCCCCTAGAGTCCCACGACTAGGATAGGGACAGGAAGGGAAAACTACGTGGAAGAAAGTGCCTAAGTGACAGACAAGAGGACAGTCGAAATGGGCGGTCAGTAAGATCGCCGTGGACATACACTGGATCAACTGGAGGGATGGTCAGAGGATAGCCAAAGTCATACACTGGATGAACTGGAGGGATGGTCAGAGGATAGCCAAGGTCATACACTGGATCAACTGGAGGGATGGTCAGAGGGTAGTCAAGGTCATACACTGGATCAACTGGAGGGATGGTCAGAGGATAGCCAAGGTCATACACTGGATCAACTGGAGGGAAAACAGAAGCACACAGGACACCCAAGTTAACAAGAGGAAGAGGGCCTGACCCTAACTGGAGACTAGACCTGAAGCGGCTCCAATGCTAAGGACTGAACTAAGTACCCCACGGAACACTGTGACAGTGCACCGGAAGACTGAAGACGCTGGAAGAAATACCCGCCAAGCCATGACGTCATCTGCGACAACGGATGAAACCCGGAAGCGCGACGCCGCCCCGAGGCTAAGAAGCGAGCGTGCAACAAGGGAAGAGGAAAAAACCAGCGGAGAGGGGAGCGAACCGGAAAATGGAGGTGGGGGTAAGATCAATGGATGACAATACTAGAGAAATGTGTACACGTGCAACTATATAAGTATTACCGACAGACCAGTTTTTTCACCCCACTTCAATCAGGCTTTCGACCAAATCACTCAACAGTCACGGCCCTCCTAAAAGTAACCAATGATATCCAGATGGGCATGGAAAATGGTGAATTCACAGGAGCCATTTTCATAGATTTTGCCAAGGTCTTTGACACAGTAGACCATAATATTCTTATAAGCAAACGCCAAAGCTCAGGATTGGGCAATGATTCTCTAAACTGGTTCCGATCCTATTTATCAAACAGAATGCAGTATGTGTCAGTTGCTGACAATGACTCCCTTCCGCTCAAAGTAACAAGTGGAGTTCCCCAAGGCTCCATTCTTGGCCCTCTTCTATTTTCTCTTTTTATAAATGATCTGCCCAAGGTTTGTAAATCATCTTCAGTACACTTGTATGAAGATGACACCATAATCTATGCTAGAAACTCAAACATATTACAACTTGAATCCATATTACAACATTATTTCTGTGAGGTTGAAAGATGGATAGCAAAGAACAAACTGTTCTTTAAAACAGACAAAACGGTCACAATGATATTTGGCACAAAGCACAAACTGCTTAATCTTGACAATACTCCCCTACCCATTGTAACAGAGTTTAATTGTAAATTGGCCCCAGTGGACTGCTACAAATATCTTGGTATGTGGCTTGACCCCAACCTCACTTTTGGTCTTCATATTGATAAATTAACCTCCAAATTTTATACAAAAACAAGTACTGTTTTCAGAAACAAATCATATTTAAGTACCCTGGTTACAAAACGTATTGTACAAAAGATGTTGCTGCCAGTCTTAGACTATGGTGATGTAGTATATACTCCAGTGCCAGAAATCCATCTTAGTAAAATTGACACCCTGTATAATTCAATATGCCGCTTTAGCCTCCAATGTAATTACACTACTCATCACTGTGACATGCTTAAAGAAATAAATTGGTTAACACTAGTGTTGAGCGAGCACCCCGATGCTCGGGTGCTCGGGTGCTCTGACCGAGCACCCCCTGAGGCTCGAGTGCTCGGCCGAGCACCCGAGCCCCATTGAATAGAATGGGGCGACACGAGCATTACACCAGGCACCCCCTGCTCTGATGAGGGGAGGGTGCCTGGTCAATGCCCCCCTTCATCTCCGCAATGTCCCCCTTCATCTCCGCAATGTCCCCCTTCATCTCCTCTATGCCCCTCTTCCACAATGTCCCCCTTCATCTCCGCTATGCCCCTCTTCCACAATGTCCCCCTTCATCTCCTCTATGGCATAGAGGAGATGAAGGGGGACATTGTGGAAGAGGGGCATAGCGGAGATGAAGGGGGACATTGTGGAAGAGGGGCATAGAGGAGATGAAGGGGGACATTGTGGAAGAGGGGCATAGCGGAGATGAAGGGGGACATTGTGGAAGAGGGGCATAGAGTCTATGCCCCTCTTCCACAATGTCCCCCTTCATCTCCGCTATGCCCCTCTTCCACAATGTCCCCCTGTACTGTGTACAGTTCTGGAGGCCTCATCTGCAAAAGGATATAACTAAAATTGAGCGGGTTCAAAGAAGAGCTACAAAAATGGTGGAAGGTCTAAAGCATAGAACTTATCAAGAACGACTCAGAGATCTAAATATGTATAGTCTGGAGGAAAGAAGAGAAAGGGGGGACATGATTGAAACCTTTAAATATGTTAAAGGACTGAACAAGGTTCAGGAGGGAAGTGTGATTAATAAGAATCTGAATACAAGAACAAGGGGGCACAATCTGAGGCTAGTTGGAGGAAAAATCAAGAAAAACATTAGAAAATATTATTTCACTGAAAGAGTAGTAGAAACTTGGAACAAACTTCCAGCAGAGGTGGTTGATAAATCCACAGTAACACAATTTAAACATGCCTGGGATAAACATGTATCTATCCTAAGATAACAATAAAGGAATACTAAAGGGCAGACTAGATGGACCAGGTGGTCTTTTTCTGCCGTCAATCTTCTATGTTTCTATGTTTCATCTCCGCAATGCCCCCTTCATCTCCGCAATGCCCCCGTACCTCCAGTCCCTGGTGGTCCAGCGGAGCGTCTTCAGATCTGTGCCTCCTCCGGCACAGATCCCCGCCACCCGAACATGGCGGGCGAGCACATGGCGGTACTCGACGAGTACCGCCATGTGCCGAGCAGAGTGATGCTCGAGCCGATCCGAGCATCGGCCGAGCACGCTCGCTCAACACTAGTTAACACTCAAATCTAGATGTGCCCTTCACCTTTCTTGCTTAGTACACAACCACTTATCTGGAAAACTACCAGACTACCTCCAGCTCTCCATACTAACTATAACCTCCGCTCCACTGCTAACAACTCACCGACTATTCCACACTACCTGAGCAGTGTGCTCACTCCTGCTCTCCATACTAACTATAACCTCCGCTCCACCACTAACAACTCACTGATTATTCCACACTACCTGAGCAGTATGATCACCCCAACGCCATACTAACTAAAACCTCCACTCCACTGCTAACAACTCACTGACTATTCCACACTACCTGATCAGAATGATCACTCCAGATCTCCATTCTAACTATAACCTCCACTCCACTGCTAACAACTCACTGACTATCCCACACTACCTGAGCAGTATGATCCCTCCAGCTCTCCATACTAACTTTAACCTCCACTCCACTGCTAACAACTCACTGACTATTCCACACTACCCGAGCAGTATGATCACTCCAGCTCTCCATACTAACTATAACCTCCGCTCCACTGCTATCAACTCACTGACTATTCCACACTACCTGAGCAGTATGATCACTCCAGATCTCCATACTAACTATAACCTCCGCTCCACTGCTAACAACTCACTGACTATTCCACACTACCCGAGCAGTATGATCACTCTAGCTCTCCATACTAACTATAACCTCCACTCCACTGCTAACAACTCACTGAATATTCCACACTACCTGAACAGTATGATCACTCCAGCTCTCCATACTAACTATAACCTCCGCTCCACTGCTAACAACTCACTGACTATTCCACACTACCTGAGCAGTATGATCACTCCAGATCCCCATACTAACTATAACCTCCGCTCCACTGCTAACAACTCACTACATATACATACCTGGGAACTTTCAGTATTAGCTGACCCTGAGAACATTGAAATATTAACCCTTGTAATTTTACATTGTGTAGATTTTATGTAATATGTATTTGCTTTCTCTATCCCAGAGGTGCTCTAGTTGGTCTGCAAGGAACCTTTAACTTGATACAACTTAAAGATCTCACTGACTAAACATAAACAAGGCAAGCAGGACGTATCCCCCTGTCTTTCTGGTACAAATGGATGATATTTAGAGACTAAAGAAACATTTAATTGGTGCAGATCATATCTATATATATAAAAGAGAAAGGCTCATTGCATAATTTATGTCTCCTCAGGAGACACACACACCCAGGGGTGGCAATAAGGAGGGGTTACTGTTCCCATTGGGTGATTCAATGGGGGTGTGATTTTCACACCAATTGCAGTGGCTGAAGGGAGTTGGCCCACCCCCACTATGCAGCCCGCCCACCACTATCAAAGTCAGAAAAAAACAATTTGGCCACCACTTGCTCCTACACCACAGACAAACACACACACATGCCCCACTCACACAGCACCAAACTCACACACATGCCCCACTCACACAGCACCACACACACAAATGCCCCACTCACACACACAAAAGCCAGAAAGAAATATGGCTGACACACAGTCACTCACCCTGACTCCCAGTAGCCTCAGCAGGACCTGTACTACAGCCACTGAGGAACAAAATGGCACTCAAAGGGTTAAGGTAGGTCCTCATTGCTCACTTATTACTTCACTGTCATCATTTGCCATACAACACAGAGGACAGGCAGGCATCAGGTACACACTTAACCCACTGACTGCCACAGGGTTGTGTATCAAGTTTTACCCCTCAGTGAGTGTGCTCAAACCCCTCACACTGTAAACTTGCATTTCTCTCCCACTTCTCCTCCTTCCCCAGCCTATTACTAACACTTTTCCACATTTCTCTTAAGCCCCGCCCCTACTTGTGATTAAGCCCTGCCCCCTTTAACCCAAATTGCCCCATTGCTCTCTCCACATCAGCACCACATGAGGGACTCCACAAGTAAAAGTTCCCAAGTATTACACACAAATGCCCCACTCACACACCACCAAACACCCACAATGCCAGAAAGAAAGATGGCTGACATACAGTCACTCACCCTGACTCACAGTGGCCTCAGCAGGACCTGTACTTTAGCCTCTGAAGGGTACTGCATCACCAGGGGAACAAAATGGCACTCAAAGGGTTAAAGTAGGTCCTCATTGCTGAATTATTTCTTCACTGTCATCATTTGCCATGCAAGACACAGGACAGACAGCCATCAGGTACACACTTAACCCACTGACTGCCACAGGGTTGTGTGTCAAGATTTACCCCTCAGGGAGTGTGCTCAAATCCCTCACACTGTAAACTTGCATTTCCCTCCCACTTATCCTCCTTCCCCAGCCTGTTACTAGCACTTTTCCACATTTATGTTAAGCCCCGCCCCTACTTGTGATTAAGCCCTGCCCACTTTTAATCCAGATTGCCCCATTTGTCTCTCCACATCAGCACCACATAACTCCCCTCCAGAGACAACACAAATCAAAGTTCCCAGGTATGAACACACTTCCCACTGCTATTTAACTCTGACATGCCTCTCTATAACTTAACCATTTGAGTGCCAGAGGGGTGCACAACTCATGCGTGCATGTATTTCTGCGCATATATGTTGTGTGTGTGTGTACATCTCTGCTACATATTTGTGTGCATGTGTGCATCTCCGGTGTGTGTGTGCATGTCTTTTGCATGTCTCTGCCGCTCACTGTGTGTATGTGTCTGCCTGTGTGTTGCATATATCTGTGTTTATCAGTGTGTCTACATTTCACACACACATGTGCGCCCAACGGTCATAACATGACGGCCAACGCCGTCCCACATAGTGTATAAGCACCCAACATGTGTCACTTAACCCTTTCACTGCCAGAGGACTATACAACTCATTACACAGCAATGTGTTGCGTACCTCTCTCACACTCAGAGTTAAAGTGCTTCACTCCAACCAACTGCTACACTAGGTCTGTATAATGCAGTAACCCTACAGCCCTGTATTTCATGTCTACTTCACTGTCTATGTATAGTCATTTCTCCCCCTCGCCCATTACTTTACTGTAACACTTCATTGCCCCTCCTCTCCTCAATCTCTCATCTCCTCCTCCCTTGTCATCCCCACTCACCTATCCCCTAGCCATTCATCCATAGTCCCAATCTCGCCATTTTACTCCCACATCACTGTGACGGTACCAGCAGACACCCAACGTTGGTGTCACCGTCAAGGATCACTTCTTCCCAGAATCCAGCAGCAAAGGCTCCCGCAGCATACAGCAATGTACCCTAAGTCACCAGGCAGAACTAGTGTCAGGGTAAACCAGAACTGTTTATTGAAGAAACCAACAGATTTATATACAGAACAGTGTGGCCAGGGAACAATGGGGACAGACATGAGTGCATTAACTGACAATAGTGAGGGGTGGTGGGTAAACATTAGACAAAGGGCTGGGGCTGGATACAATGGGCTAGAATACACATTCACAATAGTGTCCTTTGTGCTAAAACATCTTTTACATAATTTGATTTAGCCGCCTTCAAACCCCAGCCAATCCAGGGCTGAGTATGATGTGGCCAATCCTGGCCTCTGGTGTCACACCTGCCTTTAGCCTATCAGATGCTATGGGCGGGTGGCTGACTGGCCAATCCCTGGGACACCTACCTTTCCCCATGTTAAGTCTATGGGGAACCTTTAAACATGGCACCCAGGGCTTTAGCCAATCAGGAGCGTGAATTTTAGTCCTTTGGAGGAGGATGGGGGAGGAGGGGTATATTCGAAACAATAACCAGGGAATTTGTCCGGTTCCCGTGACAGTGCTCCCCCCTGACCCATGGTCCGGCAGACCCAGCTAGATCCTCACAGGTCGGCTGGTGGCTGTCCGGTGTTAAGGTTCCAAGTCCGTTTGGCGGGACAGACCATCGGCATTGCCATTTTGTTTCCCGGGCCGGTACTGAATGGTAAAATTGAAGGGTTGCAGGGCTAAGCTCCACCGGAGTAACCGGCCGTTGTCCCCGGATACCTTGTTAAGCCAGATGAGAGGGTTGTGATCGGTGAGCACAGTGAAGGAGCGTCCATAAAGGTAGGGCTGCAGTTTTTTGAGAGCCCAGACCAGGGCCAGGCACTCCTTTTCAACTGCGGCATACCCTACTTCCCGGGGCAGGAGTTTCCGACTGATGTAGACCACCGGGTGTTCGCTGCCGTCGGGCCCCACCTGGCTCAGTACTGCTCCCAGACCGAACATAGAGGCGTCTGTATGGACACAGAAACGTTTAGTGGGGTCAGGAGCAGCTAACACAGGGGCAGAGATCAATGCACATTTTAGTTTGTTGAAGGCAGTGTCGCATTCCGGGGACCACAGTACCTGTCGGGGAAGGTTCTTCCAGGTCAGGTCAGTCAGGGGCTTAGCTATTGTGCTATAGTCAGGTACGAATCGGCGGTAGTACCCCGCCGTACCCAGAAAAGCCATTACTTGGGTTTTAGTTCGTGGGGTGGGCCAGTTGGCGACAGCTTTGATTTTTGCGGGTTCTGGCCGCTGGCACCCGCTGCCCACCCGGTGACCCAAGTACTGTACTTCTGCCATCCCTACCCTACATTTGTCTGGTTTAAGAGTCAGACCCGCCGACTTGATGCGATCCAGTACAACCCCCAAATGGAGCAGGTGCTCCTCTCAAGTGTTGCTGAAAATCGCGACGTCGTCCAGGTACGCACAGGCATACTCCTGGAGACCATCTAAGATCTGGTCAATCATCCGCTGGAAAGTTGCCGGAGCATTCTTCATTCCAAATGGCATGACCTTGAATTGGTACAGGCCAAATGGAGTGATGAAGGCCGATTTGGGGATAGCTTCCCGATCCAGCGGAATCTGCCAGTATCCTTTGCACAGGTCAAGGGTGGTCAAAAAGTTAGCCCTAGCAATGCAATCTAGCAGTTCGTCTACTTGGGGCATAGGGTAGGCGTCTGTGGTGGTGTGGTCATTCAGTTTGCGATAGTCCACACAAAACCTCGTGGTCCCGTCCTTCTTGGGGACTAGCACAACTGGGGAAGCCCAAGGGCTTGTAGAGGGCTCAATGACTCCCAGATCTAACATGTCCCTAATTTCCTGGCGCATCCCAGCCCTAACTGCGTCGGGGACCCGGTAGGCAGCTTGCCGCAAGGGTCGCTGTCCTGGGGTCTCCACTCGGTGAAGTGCTACCGTGGCATACCCGGGAAGGGAGGAGAACATCTCCTGACGCTGGTGCAGTATCTGCTTAGCCTGTTCAACCTGAGCTGGCCCTAATTGCTCCGCTATCTCTACAGCTTCCACCCCTGTCTTCCCTTCACTTAATCTGGGTAGCGCCGGCAACGGGAGACCCTCTGGGTCTTCCACCGCCGGGGCACAAATCGTAGCTACCTCTTCTTGTCTGGCTTGGTACTCTTTCAACATGTTCACATGAAAGGTCCTCTGTACTCTTTCATCTGAACATTTAGCAACCAGGTAGGTGGTATCGCACAATTGTTTGAGTACCCGGTAAGGCCCCTGCCAGGCTGCCTGTAGCTTATCCTTTTTGATGGGTTTGAGAGCCAATCCCTGCTGACCTACCAGTAACGTGCGGGTGCGGGCAGTCCGGTCATACCACCGCTTCTGCTGACCCTGGGCCGCCCGCAGGTTATCCCGGACTGAATCCGTGAGTTCCTTTAGACGGTCCCGGAAGGCTAGTACATAATCTACTACAGGGGTCCCCTCTTCTCCTATTGTCCCTTCCCAGTGGGTCCTGAGTAAATCAAGGGGTCCTCGCACCCTCCTCCCATAGACTAACTCAAAGGGGGAAAACCCGGTAGTTTCCTGGGGGACCTCCCGATAGGCAAATAGGAGATGCGGTAAGTGCTTCTCCCAGTCCCTATGAGAGGTGGCAAATGTCCTAAGCAGCTGTTTCAATGTCCCATTAAACCGTTCACATAACCCGTTGGTCTGGGGGTGATAAGGGGCACTCGGTAAGGGCCATATTCCACAAAGCTTCCAGAGCTGCTGGGTCACCTCTGCCGTGAACTGGGTCCCCTGATCCGAAATAATCTCCCGGGGAAAGCCGACCCTGGCAAAGATTCGGAGTAGGGCATCTGCCACTGTTTCTGCCTGAATGTTTGCCAGGGGGATGGCCTCCGGATACCGGGTAGCATAGTCTACCACAGTCAGAATATATTTGTTCCCCGAGGGACTAGGACGCGGCAGGGGGCCCACCAGATCTACGCCTATCCTACTGAATGGCTCGTCTACAATGGGCAGGGGGTGCAGCGGCGCTTTGCTGTGATCCCCTATCTTGCCGACCCGCTGACAGGTGTCGCAAGTCCGGCAGTGCTGCCTAATATCTCCTGTAATCCCGGGCCAGAAGAAGGATTGGGTAACCCGGTGGTGGGTCCTGGTCACTCCTAAGTGGCCAGCTAGGGGAATGTCTTGCCCAATTCGGAGCAGGTCCTGCCGATATTTCTGTGGCACCACCAGCTGTCGCTTGGGCACCCGGGTCTCTTTCCTCCTTTCCGTGACTCGATATAGTAAGCCCCAATCCCATTCTATCCGGTCCCCTCCCAGTCCCCCTGGATCAGCCCCAGCTCTGTCCCTGTAGCTGGCTAAGGTAGGGTCAGTGAGTGTTTCCTGGGCAAAGTCGGCAGGGGAGTCCCAAGGAACCGGGAGAGTGGTCCGGTCGGTTGGGGCCTCTATGGGGTTGTCAGTGTTAAGAGGGAGGTCACTGTCGGGGTGTCTTACCTGGGTCCCTTCCTCAGATGGACGGCCCGTTGTTCGTGCTTGCTGCCGGGTGGTCACAGGATAAATTTCCGGAGCAGCCCCCTCAACAAATGAGGAGGTGAGGCAACCAAGGTCATTGCCCAGTAAGACTTCCGCGGGGAGGCCCTTCATCACCCCCACTTCAACTTCTCGAGCTCCCGCCCCCCAATCCAAATGAACTCTGGCCGTGGGAATCCGCAGTACCGCGCCCCCCGCCACTCGGACTGCTATCGACCGGCCGGTTTTCTCCCTGGGGCTTATCAACTGGGGTTGCAATAGGGTGATCGTGGCCCCACTGTCCCGTAATCCTTGAGCGGGGCGGCCCTTAACCCAAACCGCCTGCCGGTGATGCAACCGGTTGTCTGCTGCGGCTGCTTGCACGGGATCTACTTCATGAAGCATCCCAAACTCTTCCTCCCCCCACTCGGGCGCAGATGGGGCAGACTCGGCATCCAGACAGTGTGCGGCGGCCCGTGGAATCCTTGGAGACGGTCGGGCCCCGGAATCCCGTGGAGCATTTTTGGGGCACTCCGCCTTCACATGGCCCACTTGATCGCATCCATAGCAGCGAATGCCCGGCCTCCTGGGCATTCCGCTGGCCAGAGGACGTGCTGGAAGAGGTCGTGGAGGGAACGGGCGTGCTGTCCCCAAATCCCGGGAAATAGGTTGCCCAACTCGGACTGGAGGTCGTGGCTCTGTGGCTCCCGCCCTCCTCGAATCCACATATTGATCTGCCAGGATAGCTGCTTGTTCCACGGTGTGGGGCCGCCGGTCCTTGACCCAGTCCCGCACAGCTACAGGGGAATGTTCGTAGAATTGCTCCAACATTATGAGCTGCAGAACGTCCGCCAGGGTAACTGCCTGGCAACCAGTCACCCACCTTTCAGCAGCTCTCGCCATCCGATGAGCCCAGTCCGTGAATGGCTGTCCCTCTTTCCGCCTCAGGTTGCGGAACTTCAGTTGGTGTGCCTCCGGGGTTATGGCGTATCTACCCAGAAGCCTCTCCTTGACTCGCTCATAGTCCCTGCACTCCTCCGTGGATACGAATTGGTATGCCTCCGCGGCTCTCCCTGACAATTTGCTCACCAGCACGGTGACCCAGTCCGCCTCCTCAACTCCTTGCAGGGCACACTGACGCTCAAAAACTTGCAAGTAGCCATCAATGTCATCTTCTGCATCATTGAATGCTTTGAATGCAGCAAAAGGCAATTTCTTCTTCGGAACTCCACTAGGTCTGGAGCTCCCTGGTCCCTCTCTGTGCTGCTGCAGCTCTGCCAGCCGGAGGTTGGTGGCCTCACTCAGGATCTGCGTGATGATCTCCTGGGGAGGAGTGGAACCATAGAGGGCCAGACGCCACTGAACCTCCCGCTGCAAATCAGACATGTCAGTGGTTGCAGAGGACGCGTTGCTGGCTCGGTCGCCCTCCATCAGTTCAGCGATTAGCGTGGCTTTAGACTTATTGCTGGCCACTTGCCCACGGGACTCCACCAAATCTTTTAAGGTACTCCGTTTGAGGGCTTTGTACCGCTGCTCCATCCGCTGTTGGCCGCGCTGCAGAGACCGGGGTCAAGCCAGGTGGCTATATCTCCCCCTGGATGCTGGTCTCCGTGTGCTGCTGAGACCGGGGTCAAGCCCGGTGGCTATATCTCCCCCTGGATACTGGTCTCAGTGTCCTTTCTTCTGGAAGAAGTAAAAATCCCGCCGCTAGCCACCAGATGTGACGGTACCAGCAGACACCCAACGTTGGTGTCACCGTCAAGGATCACTTCTTCCCAGAATCCAGCAGCAAAGGCTCCCGCAGCATACAGCAATGTACCCTAAGTCACCAGGCAGAACTAGTGTCAGGGTAAACCAGAACTGTTTATTGAAGAAACCAACAGACTTATATACAGAACAGTGTGGCCAGGGAACAATGGGGACAGACATGAGTGCATTAACTGACAATAGTGAGGGGCGGTGGGTAAACATTAGACAAAGGGCTGGGGCTGGATACAATGGGCTAGAATACACATTCACAATAGTGTCCTTTGTGCTAAAGCATCTTTTACATAATTTGATTTAGCTGCCTTCAAACCCCAGCCAATCCAGGGCTGAGTATGATGTGGCCAATCCTGGCCTCTGGTGTCACACCTGCCTTTAGCCTATCAGATGCTATGGGCGGGTGGCTGACTGGCCAATCCCTGGGACGCCTACTTTTCCCCATGTTAAGTCTATGGGGAACCTTTAAACATGGCACCCAGGGCTTTAGCCAATCAGGAGCCGGCCTACGTTCCACAGCCAGACGGCTGGTGTGATAGTCTGGCTGGCAGTCTCCAGAACGTGAATTTTAGTCCTTTGGAGGAGGATGGGGGAGGAGGGGTATATTCGAAACAATAACCAGGGAATTTGTCCGGTTCCCGTGACAATCACTATTACATTATCTATCACTGCATCTGTCACTTAACCCTCTGTCTGCCAACCTATTTCTTCAAATGTACTGCAGTATCCACTGCTGTAATCTAAATTATTCCTTTACTCACAAACATCTTCTCACTGTGACCTTCACCAAGTACATAGCACACTCACTTCAACTGTAAGGATACAAGACCTTATTCATCAAGTAACACAGCACACTCACTTCAACTGTAAGGATACAGGGCCTTATTCATCAAGTAACACAGCACACTCACTTCAACTGTAAGGATACAGGGCCTTATTCACCAAGTAACACAGCACACTCACTTCAACTGTAAGGATACAGGCTCTTATTCACCAAGTAACACAGCACACTCACTTCAACTGTAAGGATACAGGGCCTTATTCATTAAGTAACACAGCACACTCACTTCAACTGTAAGGATACAGAACCTTATTATCAACACTCACTTCAACTAGGCTTGCCACCCAGCCGGTATTTTACCGGCACAGCCAGTAATTAGGACCTTACAGCCGGTGCTGGTATATCTACCGGTATTTGTTTGTGCGACGTGTCCAGAGTCAGTCTCCTCCACTCAGGATAAGGATACAGGGCCTTATTCATCAAGCTGAAGAGCTGCAATTAAAACATTTTTTACAAGTCTTATCAGCATATCTACATCACTACTGCGTCTGTCACACACTGTCTACATATGTGACATACGTCATGTATGTGTGTGTCTCTCTGTATGTATGAGTTTCACAGTGTGTGACACGCTCTGTTTCTTTAAGTGCGTGTCTGTAACACTGCATATTTCTGTTTCACACAATGTCTCTCTGTGTAAATAATATGACGGGCAACGCCGTCCCACATTGCTAGTAGGATATAACTCTGGACTCTCACCCTGAGATTTTGGCCCTTCACCCTGAGACCCTGAGATTTGGGTCAAAACCCTGAGACTCAGGGTCAAACACTGAGAGTTCCTAGGTATGTACATATACCACAATACAGGAAAGAAGCAGGAAGATCTGCCTTCTCCTTCAGAGCTCCAAAGGCCTGAAACAATCTGCCCGAGATAATCAGATCTGCTCCCAGTTTAAAATACTTAAAAATAAAGGCTTCTTTATATCTAAAAACAGAGTGTAACTGTATATAATTTTATATTTTATATGTATGTATATTTATATGTGTATGTATGTATATATAATAATATGTATTATCTAATGTTTCTCAGTTTGTGTAAATATGTAACCCTCTACCTGAAAACTGTCCAGGACATTCTTGAAAACGAGAGAAATCTCAATGTATTCTTCCTGGTAAAACATTTTCTAAATAAATAAATAAAATAAATGGGTGCTGATTGTTCATAATTTATATTTGTTTACACCAGTCTTGTTACTGGGAAACTAATTAATAAACCATTACTAAATAAAGACATAGAAGAAAACAGGTAAACAGTCATTATGCAATCTGTGGATTATCAGGGGAGTGAGTTAGCTGGAAGCTGGCTTTCTATGCAAATTCCCTCACTAATCCCCTACCCCCCCTCCCGTTACCATAGACAGGAATTTCCCCTTATCTGTTCAAATATGTCAGGTTCCAAGATGTATTCAACCTCACAGCTGTTCTTAAACATGAGAAACAATGGTTAAGAGTTTAAACTGAATTCTAACATTTTTCTAAAAGCAAATGGCATCAAACACAGTCTGCTTGCTTCAATAAATCAGATAATGTGTGTGTTTTCCAAGTAAAAGGTTATTTAAACAATGTATCCCAAAAGTGAAACCTCTTTCTCAACCCTTTAAAGGGATAGTAATACTTTATAATTACTATCCCCCATATTGTAGATATTTGCCAAATAATTTAATAGCCCCCAGGTTCATCTCTCAAACCTTTATGGTTTGAGAGATAACCAAAGGCAAAGTCCCCCCCCTCCGTCCCCCTTCCCTGAAGTCAGCGTTGTACTGACTGCAGGGATATCCAGTCTGACTTTCATCAGGTGGCTCTGCAGCAGAGCCACGATCGTGTTAGTGAAAAAGAACTCTTTCACTGAAACGGTCTTCTACGTGTGCCTGCAAACCAAGCACAAACCAAGCACATGTAGAAGACCGTTTCAGCGAAATAATTCTTTATCACTAACGGGATCTCGGCTCAGCTGCAGAGCCGCAAGACTGTTGTACGACAGACTCCCCCTGCAGTCACTACAGAACTGACTTCAGGGAAGGGGGAGGGATAGGGGACTTTGCCTTCGGTTATCTCTCAAACCATAAAGGATTGAGAGATGAACCTGGGGGCTATTAAATTATTTTGCTAATATCTACAATATGGGGGATAGTAATAATAAAGTATTACTATCCCTTTAAGAGACAGAGGGCTAAAACTAGCAAAAAGCACACACACCACCACCCATATACACGTGCACGCATACACACACACTCTCATGTGTGCACACATACCACACACAATTTAGCTTTGTAGGCAAGATAGAATACAATTCATTGTTGCTAACTTGTAAATAAATAAGAGTTTCTTATTGGGGTGAGGGAAATGTTGGAGGCAGGGTGGGATTTGAGGGTATCTCAATTCTAATTGTGTATTCCTCACTTGTTGATAGGATGATAACAAAGTCTTCAGCCAGTCCTGCTACAGATTCCTTTTCTAGAACGACTTGCATTTCTATTGTTCACTATAGGAGAAAATTAGACTTAGCTGTGTTTTTTTACTTACAACACAGGTCTATTTAAATGGTGGTAACTGTCTGATAATAACCCTGCTTGGTTTAAAGAAATCTCTAAAACATAAACCAATGTAGCACGTCTAAAACAAAGCACTTTATAGACATGATAAGTGGTTCCCAAGCTGTGTTCAAAAGAACTCAGGCGTTCCCTGAAGTAGTTTAACCCTTTGAGTACCAGAGAAGCATCCAACACATTGCGATACCTATCTGGCACTCAAAGGGTTAAAGAATGAAAGTGCCCCCCCAAATCATTAACATAGAGATATGCATATAAATACTTTTATTATGCTGAATAAGTCTGGCATTATTGAGAAATACAACTTGTTCAGCAGGTATCAGCGGCAGGTATTGTGCTGTAGAGGCATCTGTGCGTCTGCACCATCAGTCCCTTCCTGTACCTTAAGGAACAATGGAACTTCACTCACCAATCCTGGAGGAGACTGGGACAGAGAGGGTATCCATTAAATATGTTGCACAAAACATTGTGCGACTTCAAGGTGCATTAAACATGTTGCCATGTTTAAAAGGAAGACATGAGAATCTCGCGCTGCAAGAAAGGTGTGAGATTCTCATGTCTCGCTTCTAGCTGATGACATCCTGCCTGTCACATCCTGTCTGTGTTCTTCCTCGGTCTGAGTGGAAGCGTACTCAGTGACTTATGGTCAGCTCACACTGTACTCTTGCTCTATGGCCATTGGCTAAGGATGATGGGAATTGTAGTTCTCCATGGAGAAGAGCTGTCATGCAGTGCTCACCTATGACTATAAGTTCCCCATCGAGGACGCCAGCAACAAATTGGCCTTCGACTGTGGGACCAGGAAATGTAGCAAGTTCCTCAACTGAATGGAACTGAACATGCTGGCTGTTGCTGCTGCTGTTATTTATAAAGAACTAGTTCCTCCAACTTAGAGCAACAGTCCCTACTGTTCTTGGTAACTTATAAGCTTCCCTAATGTCATGCCCTCCTCTGCTCTTGCACAGTTATACATGCCATTAAAGAATGAAATTGCAAACTTTAACATACTGTGGAACGAGGCATTCATCTATGCTCAACTCTGCTCTGGGCTCTATCTCCCCTTCTCTGCGTGCTCCGCTCTGCACTGTCATTCTGAACACAGAGTAGAAGAGAGAGAGCCCGGAGCAGATGAGTGCCCCATTCCATAGTATGTTAAAGTTTGTATTTTCCTTCTTTAATGGCATGTATAAATGTGCAAGAGCAGCAGAGGCTGTGACATTAGGGAAGCTTATAAACAATGATTTGACCTGCAACGTATATTGGATGAACTACAATTCCCATCATCCTTAGCAAATGGCTGACTCAGAAATCCAACAACAGCGAAAAAAGACTGACTCCAGATACTTGGGAGGGTGGTATTGATGAACGGTCAGATGCCATGGAGCTGAGGCAGAGGATTGAGCCAGTGAGGAGACACACACCATGAAGATCATGGAGGTAGGAGGCACACAAAGTTTTAATTCGCCACACACAGTAAATGCAATGATTAAGAAAGTGGCATGAGAATCTTACGCTTTCATGCAGTACAAGATTCTCATGTCACTCTTTTCAACAAGGCGACATAATTAATACTGTGTCTACTTCTGTGCTATTTTTATGTGATATTTCAAAGGTGAACTAACAGAGAAAGCAAACTCACAGATGCCTTTTTGTCAAGATGTCTGTGCTGTTGCCCGCTGATGCCTGCCGAACAATAATGCCGGACTTACTCAGGATAATAAAAGTATTTATATGCATATTGCTAAGTTAATAATGATTTTGATGAAAGTTCCCCATTAAAGGTTCCATGGAAACAAGTTGTCAATGGAACAACACTTACCTGTCAGATGATAACCCACATAAAAGTATGAAACCAATTAACTCTTCCTTCGTAACTATGTCACTCACCGCAATTGGCGAGCATGTTCCTGTGAAATGCTGACATCTAAATTCAGAAGGGTTCAATCCCCCCTGCCACATATCACTTGAAAACAACCCCAGATTGATACAGGGAGAGAGCTGAGCTCATGTACAAGAAAATTATAATCCCTAATGCTTGTTTCTGCAAAGATAACCACTAGTACAATTGGACATACCTTACAGCCATTTCCTGTATGCCACTGGAGCTTATTGTACCCAACTGTGGCTCTCCTGTGCATTGTGCCAGTGTGGCATGCCTGTAGGGCACTGATCTTGCAGATGGTGTGGCTTGTGGGGGAGAGGTTTTGCCAAGTAACAGCACCAATAGCAAAAAGTGGTGAGTTGCCGGGAATGGTGAGTAGGTTGGTCTAAAAACGTCTGTTAAAAGGACTTCCCACCTAGGTAGCTGCCCTGACTGGGGGTGTGGATAGTGATGTTCCCGTGCAATGGTTCTGAAGTGGCACATTATGAGGGTGGGTTCAAGTGACTGAACAGTTAAATAGGCCTTATATATGTATTGTGACCTCCATTTTCCCAAAAATTCTGTTGTCTTGTGTTTTCATTTCTGAGTTATAGTTTCAGTAATAAGGCAGATGTTTATGTGTGTTTGGGGTATGTGTGTGGGGTATTTCTGGGAGAAAAGGTGGGGTATGGCATGAATTTCTTACTAACTGGGCATGTACCCAGACATTCCCCAGTAGCATCATCATTCAGTACAAGGACCCCTTTACTGTACCTGCTCAGAGCCAGGGCCGGTGCTACTATTAAGGCAGGACAGGCAGCTGCCTTAGGGCACCGCAACAGAGGGGGAAGCTGGGATTTTTTTATATATATATATATATATATATATCTGCTGTGAGGGAGCACTGATTTACACTACCAAGCGTTCCCTCGCGGCGTCTATGTGACACAACGCAGAGGGACCCAGACTCTGTAATAACACATGCATTACTGAGAGCAGCGCGCGGGAGCTTCAGCTCTGTGCCGAAGGAGGAACAGAGCTCTAAGTTATGGAACACCGCTAGACTACCAGGGACTCAAGGTAGGGGATGAAGGGGCAATGTGGAGACTAAGCGGCATTATGGAAGGGGCATTGTGGAGATGAAGGGGCAATGTGGAAGGGGCATTGTGGAGATGAAGGGTCAATGTGGAGATGAAGGGAGCATTGTGGAAGGGGCAATGTGGAGGTGGGGAGAGTGTGGAGGTGACTATGTGGGCGGGGGAAGGGGATTGTGGCAAGGTCAGGGGGGGCAGGGGATTGTTTCCGGGTCGGGGGGGGGCATCAAAATGCACCTTCGCCTGTGTATACAAAAATCCTTGCACCGGCCCTGCTCAGAGCTGCCAATTCATTCACCCATAGCCATACCTGGGAACTCTCCGGATTTGCCCCGGAGACTCCAGTTTTGGCACTGCTTTACCGGGTCTCCAGGGCAGAGGCTGAGTCCTCCGGATGTGGGGAGTTTCTATTGAAACTCTACCCACTTCCACTTTTCCCCCCGGTGTTGCTCCCCCCCCCGCACACTCACACATTCACACACACACACACACACTCACACACACACTCACACACACACACACATTAAGCCCCACCCCTTTTTGATGCAATACGCATCATTTTTCACACCACCTACGGCAGCAGAGGACTCCCCTCCGGGGAGACAACAATAAAAAGCTCCCAGGTATGCCCATAGCTCCCCAAAAACCCAACACAAAGGCCCCGCTGAACAAACACAGAGTACCACACTGCACACAGTAACATAAACATCATGAAAATGCCTTTCTGTCCAGGACTCTGTTGTGGGTACTTTCTTTGTTTTCTAGAAATAAACCACAGTGCAATTACATAATGAAATATTTCATTTTAGCTATAGACTACAGGAGAGAAATATAAATAGGAGATAACTTTTCCAATAAGATAAACTCTCCAGTTCCTATGTTATTCTATGGAAGAGCTTTAGTAATAGACTGCAGGGGTTTGATAAAGAGTAGATTACCTCTCCAGTGTGATCCAATCTTGTTCTGTGGAGCTTTGTACTAACATCTGAAAAGACAGAGAAGTGTAAGTACATAAGCTCCATAAAATAACAGAGAGTGTATCTCACCAGAGAGTTTATCTCACATTTATCTGACCTTAGAACATTTCCTTCTTTGAGTTTCTTGTGTATATTGATCTCTATGGAAGTCTGCCACCATGTCACAGCTCCCCAAGTAAATTGAGAGCCAGCTATTTGTAGGCTGTTGTTCTTCTTTGAACCTTTTGAGTTGCTTGATCAATTTCAGACTAAAACGTAGGAACCTGGTGGGAGATTCACTAAGCGGTGATAAAGAGGTGATAAAGAGGTGATAAAGTGGATATGATTTCTCCAGTGTATCATTTCTCTGGTGCCTTTGGACTAAGATCTCCAAAGTTGAAGACATCTTAGTGCATTGGCTCCATAGAATAACATAGGAAGTGGAGAAGTGATATCACTGGAGAAGTCATCTCCACTTTATCACCTCTTTATCACCGCTTAGTGAATCCCCCCCCCCCCCCTTATGTTCAAAGTGGAGTGATTATGGATCAAACCAGCTGCACTCCATGGAACAAACAAAACTCTCACAAATGCCCATTGGTTTAACCCTTCACAATAGGTTGCTCTCCCTTTAAAATGGTTAAAGGGACACTAATGTCCCATAAAAAATCTTCTACTTTTGTAGATGTTAAAAAAATAAACTATGTGCCAAAAATCCTATATTTAAATTGGGCTTTCAAGCCCTGGAGAGGTCTGCGACACATTGCATTGGAAAACTCTGTATTATTCAGCTGGTTTAAAACCCCGTTTAAAGGGACAGTAACGTTCCGTAAAAAATTCTTCTACTTTTGTAGATGCCAAAAATCCTATCTCTGAAACCGCTACGGTTTGAGAGATATTCGCACTGGAATTCCCCCCCTCCCTCTCCTTCTCCTGATGTCAGCGCTGTGATGACAGCAGGATATCCCGGTCTGGGATTATTATTAATTATTAAAAATAATTACTTAATTGGAACGGTCTACAAAGTGTGGCTGGTTTACAAGCACACTTTGTAGATCATTCTAATGAAGTAATTCTTTTTAAATAACATGTTTTCTGCTCTGCTGAAGAGCCTCCTCGAGTCGGCGGACATGGATCTCCTTCTGTCAGCTTTGCAGTTGACATCAGGTGAAGGGGAGGGAGGGGGGAACTTCCAGTTTGAATATCTCTCAAACCGTATATAACGTGACGCCTTGTATCATAAGCTGGATACCTCTTTTATAGTTCCTTTCTCCCTCAGAATAAAACTGCAATAGTAAACCGAACCTCCTGTTCCCAAACATCAGCCGAGACTTGATGAAGGGAAGAACTCTCTTTTATTGACTCAAACACACAGCTTATATACACTACAGAGACTCTTATCAAGATCAGCATGCAAACGAATACTTGGGACAGTGTTTCTATGCTTGACCAATCAGCCACCAGCATCCTTATCAGGATAAGAATGCAGATTAAGAATTGAAATCATACATTCTTAACTGGCTCATCAATAACCGCCTCTGATTGGTCAAGGAAGCACAGCAGGAATCAATTAACATTCCTTAGCACAGGCCTGGAGTAGAGTGGAATCAAAGCCCAACCCCCCACTATCTCTGCATTCCAGCAATGTACTGGAATCAACTATGGCTAAGCTCAGTCTATGGGTGTTTGTCTTTTGGGTAGAAATAGTCTGAAGACATGAGATCCCATATCTCTAACACACCAATATCTCCCATGGTCGCCACAGTTCCGTCACACCGTAGAGGTTTCAGAGATAGGATTTTTGGCATCTACAAAAGCAGGAGAATTTTTTATGGGATGTTTCTGTCCCTTTAAATGGGTCTTTAAACCAGCTGAATAATACAGAGTTTTCCTATGCAATGTGTCGCAGTCCTCTCCAGGGCTTGAAAGCCCAATTTAAATCAATAGGAAATTTGAGAATTTTAATTTGCTACCTGTGATGCAATCACACCTCCCAAGTGTCCCTCTTTAGGAGGGACAGTCCCACTTTTAGACCCAAATCCTTCTGTCCCTCTTTCCCACCCTGATGTCCCTCTTTTTAGGAGATCAGACTGTGTGTTGTGTATATAAGTGTATCACATTGTTCTACAGCAATAAGACTCGCATTTGTGTTTGTTTAAACATCAGTATATGTGTGCTGATACATTAGTCTGTGTAAATAAAACACTTTATTGACCTAAATCATGTATTAGGTTACACATGGAGGTATCAATAGGTCATGAAATAGCATAAAAATTCTTGGTAATGCTCTGCCCACAGGCAACGCCCCCAGCAACACCCCCTAAAACACAATTGTCCCTCTTTCTCAATTTGAAATGTTGGGAGGTATGTGCAATTGGTTTGATCCAAGATCGTGTCTCTTTAGGTTAGTGAATATAAAACTCCGTGACGCTGATGGAGTAAAGAGATCATAAGCAGTCCTGGATCAAACCAATGCATCTGTTAGTAACAAACGAAAATGGGTGTTTTTTCTCATTTGAATGAAAGCAAGCAATGTAAAGCACTGAAGAGCTTAAAGGAGCAGTAAATGCTTTTATGAAAATGTATAGTTTATAGAGCTTTTTCTGATGAGTAAAACAAGGTCACTCCCACTGCTGTCAGTTGTTTTATTCAAGTTTTATAACAGTTCAAACAATCAGAAATGACTTTAATGTATGTTTACTTCCTGATAGTTCTACCTGACAGGAAGTGAATTTACTGTGTTTACTTCCTGATTGTTCTGACAGGAAGTGACTCAGCAGTTTCTATCACATTCTATGGAAAACTGTATGTCACTGACTTTCCTCTCCATTGGAATGTAACAGGATAACTAATTGGAATTTGACCACTAGAGTAGGGTGACCAGACCTCACCTTTAACCGGGGACACACGTGAAAAATACATACTGCAGGGCTGCTTTGATTTCAGTGCAGTCCTGAAATATGCCTATTTCCTATGTGTCCCCGGTTAAAGGTGAGGTCTGGTCAGCCTACACTAGAGGGCATTGCTCATGTAAAAAAAACACAGGTTTAAACTGTAATAACTCTGGGTGGGAGTACCCTTATTATACTCAACAGGAAACGTCCTAATATATATTTTTTTCATTAAAAAAAGTTTACTGCTCCTTTAAAAGACTATTTTAAATTAGACGGACTTGATATTTGTTCCCTAATGAAGTGATGCCCCAGAATTCCATCCACATCAGCATCGCTATGAGCATCTGCACACTGCAGTAAGGAATAATGAAGGAAACATTATTCACCCTTTGAGTTCCAGAGACGTATCCAATGAATTGCAAGGCTGTGCGTTGCATGCCTTTAAGGCATTCTTGACAGGTTTTTCCTTATGCTCACTGAAGATTGTACCTCTCTGTGATCCATACAGACAGTCTTGCTGCTCTGAGGCGAGCAGTGTTACATCAGCAAAAGGGGCAGGAGGCGGATACTTTATCATTCAATTACTCTTGTACCACAACTCTGACAGTATTGAACTAACACTCTCCATGGCCCAAATACTATGAAGATTAACTGGAGCTGCTGTTTTTATGAAACATTACTATCTCTTTAAGACACCAGAGGGTTAACTTCTGTAAAAAATGTTGAAACATATTAAATACTCTTTGCAAGAAATAACTCATTTTAGAGGATACCCCCAAAAATACACACTCACTCAAAACTAAATAAATAAATAGCTGACTGAAGGGAAATCCAGTTTTACGATCATCAGGCGGCTTTGCAGCAGAGCCAAGATAGCGTTAATAAAAAAAAAATATTTCACTAAAACGGTCTTCTACGTGTGCTTGGTAAGAGGAGGCTCTTCAGCAGAGCCAATATCTCGTTATGGAAGGAAAAATGATTAATTGAAACAGTCTTCTACGTGTGCTTGATAACCGAGCACACGTAGAAGACTGTTTCAATGAATCATTTTTTGCTTCCATAACGAGATATCGGCTCTGTTTAAGAGCCTCCGCCTGTCCTGGGAACGCTGACAGCAGGGGAGAGGAAACTTTGAAAGCGGCTATCTCTTAATCCATAAAGGTTTGAGAGATGCCACTGGTGCCATTTAACTCAGTTTATTAAGGGCTACAATATGAAGGATAGTAATTTTGAAGTAATACTATCCCTTTAAAAGCTTACTCACTTAAATCCATGGCGATTTATGTCTTTTCCTATGGTGCAGCTGATTTGATCCAGAATTGCACCAATTCTTCTTTGAATATCAGCCTCAAATACTCATCATTTATCAGTGTTTGATGGATGAAGGCAGTGGTAGAACTTTAGTGTGTGCCAATTTGCATGCAGTTACACAGAATTCCCAGAAGCAAATATTTGATATCTTTCCTCATCTCCAGTTCTAAGATAACAGTGTTTGGGCAATTTAAGTTTCATTTCTCTCGTTATCTGTGTTGTTGTTTCTGCATACTGCAGTGTAGATGATTTTTTTTAAAGTGGATTTAACCCTTTGAATGCCAGAGCGGTACGCAATGTATCTTGCACTCAAAGAATTATGTTTGCACATTTAAAATGTAAAACCACTCAAAGAGTTATGTTTGCACATTTGAAATGTAAAACTGCTTAGATGTTATGTTTGCCAAAGACCAGCAGATATATACTTAAAGCAATAGTTTACTTTTGTTATGAAAACATATACTGAAGGACTTCTCCTGATATGTAAAGCAAGTGTACTCCCACTGCTGGTAGATGTATATTTTCAAAGTAATTTTTATTTAAACTCTTGTTACATTACGAGTGCTTATTAGTGGTCAGATTCCAATTACTTTTTCCGCTTCACTGTCTAGGTAGGCAGCCAAGCTGAGTCAACCACAGGAGCGAACGTAAGCCAGGGCCGGGTCGGTACACAGAGCAGGTAGGCAGCCAAGGCTAGTCAACCACAGGAGCGAACATAACCCAGAGCCGGGTTGGTTCACAGAACGGGTAGTCATACACAGCAGGGTCAGAACTGGAAAGGGAAATCAGCCAATGCAGAGGTCAAACCAGGAAAGGAGAGCAGCACAGGAACAAGTGGAAATCAGAGTCAGTCTAGCCAAGGGTCATACACGGAACATAAGTAGCAACAAGAGATTCACTAGACGCAGGTACACCACGAAAGGGCCATCAGGAAGTGTGAGACCTGGGTATTAGTGTTGAGCGAGCATGCTCGGCCGATGCTCGGATCGGCTCGAGCATCGCTCTGCTCGGCACATGGCGGTACTCGTACGAGTACCGCATGTGCTCGCCCGCCATGTTCGGGTCTCCTCCCCGCACGTTTTGCGGCTGCTGCGCAGCCAATAAACGTGCAGGGAGGCTCTGACATCGGTGTAATGCCAGCAGCCATGTTGGCTGCTGGCATTACACTGATTGGCTGGCCAGAACCCGTGGTCAGGTGCTGTATAGCACCTGACCATCGAGTTCGGCTCAGTCTGAGCCAGGGAGAGCTGAGGATAGGAAGGGAAAGGCAGTGTAGGGAGGAAAAAAACAAAAATTGTGAAAAAAAAAGAACCAAAAGTCCTTTTTAGGACTACTGTGTGTGGGGGCAGCAGGTTATTTGGTGTGGGGGGAAAAAAACAAAAAAAAAAAAAAAAAATATATATATTCTGTTTAGTGTGCAAAGTTGCAGATTAGAGCACATTCTGTTTAGTGTGCACAGTTGCAGATTAGAGCACATTCTGTTTAGTGTGCAAAGTTGCAGATTAGAGCACATTCTGTTTAGTGTGCAAAGTTGCAGATTAGAGCACATTCTGTTTAGTGTGCAAAGTTGCAGATTAGAGCACATTCTGTTAAGTCTTCAAACTAAAATATCAAAGTCACGTATTCCATTCAGTGTGCGTCGCCGCAGTTTAGCAGCACATTCTGAGTACTGTGCAGAGTTGCAGAATAGGAAGAAATACTGTTAAGTCTTCAAACTAAAATATCAAAGTCACATATTCCATTCAGTGTGCTTCGCCGCAGTTTAGCAGCACATTCTGTGTACTGTGCAGAGTTGCAGAATAGGAAGAAATACTGTTAAGTCTTCAAACTCAAATATCAAAGTCACATATTCCATTCAGTGTGCTTCGCCGCAGTGTAGCAGCACATTCTGTGTACTGTGCAGAGTTGCAGAATAGGAAGAAATACTGTTAAGTCTTCAAACTAAAATATCAAAGTCACATATTCCATTCAGTGTGCTTCGCCGCAGTGTAGCAGCACATTCTGTGTACTGTGCAGAGTTGCAGAATAGGAAGAAATACTGTTAAGTCTTCAAACTAAAATATCAAAGTCACATATTCCATTCAGTGTGCTTCGCCGCAGTTTAGCAGCACATTCTGTGTACTGTGCAGAGTTGCAGAATAGGAAGAAATACTGTTAAGTCTTCAAACTAAAATATCAAAGTCACATATTCCATTCAGTGTGCTTCGCCGCAGTGTAGCAGCACATTCTGTGTACTGTGCAGAGTTGCAGAATAGGAAGAAATACTGTTAAGTCTTCAAACTAAAATATCAAAGTCACATATTCCATTCAGTGTCTTTCACCGCCGTTTAACAGCCTATTCTGTGTACTCTGCAGAGTTGCAGAATTATAAGAAATACTGTTAAGTTTTCAAACTCAAATATTAAAGTCACATATTCCATTCAGTGTCTTTCACCGCCGTTTAACAGCCTATTCTGTGTACTCTGTACAGTTGCAGAATTATAAGAAATACTGTTAAGTTTTCAAACTCAAATATTAAAGTCACATATTCCATTCAGTGTCTTTCACCGCCGTTTAACAGCCTATTCTGTGTACTCTGTACAGTTCCAGAATTATAAGAAATACTGTTAAGTTTTCAAACTCAAATATTAAAGTCACATATTCCATTCAGTGTCTTTCACCGCCGTTTAACAGCCTATTCTGTGTACTCTGTACAGTTCCAGAATTATAAGAAATACTGTTAATTTTTCAAACTCAAATATTAAAGTCACATATTCCATTCAGTGTCTTTCACCGCCGTTTAACAGCCTATTCTGTGTACTCTGTACAGTTGCAGAATTATAAGAAATACTGTTAAGTTTTCAAACTCAAATATTAAAGTCACATATTCCATTCAGTGTGTTTCAACGCCGTTTAACAGCCTATTCTGTGTACTCTGCAGAGTTGCAGAATTATAAGAAATACTGTTAAGTTTTCAAACTCAAATATTAAAGTCACATATTCCATTCAGTGTCTTTCACCGCCGTTTAACAGCCTATTCTGTGTACTCTGTACAGTTCCAGAATTATAAGAAATACTGTTAAGTTTTCAAACTCAAATATTAAAGTCACATATTCCATTCAGTGTGTTTCAACGCCGTTTAACAGCCTATTCTGTGTACTCTGCAGAGTTGCAGAATAGTAAGAAATACTGTTAAGTTTTCAAACTCAAATATTAAAGTCACATATTCCATTCAGTGTCTTTCACCGCCGTTTAACAGCCTATTCTGTGTACTCTGTACAGTTGCAGAATTATAAGAAATACTGTTAAGTTTTCAAACTCAAATATTAAAGTCACATATTCCATTCAGTGTCTTTCACCGCCGTTTAACAGCCTATTCTGTGTACTCTGTACAGTTCCAGAATTATAAGAAATACTGTTAAGTTTTCAAACTCAAATATTAAAGTCACATATTCCATTCAGTGTCTTTCACCGCCGTTTAACAGCCTATTCTGTGTACTCTGTACAGTTCCAGAATTATAAGAAATACTGTTAAGTTTTCAAACTCAAATATTAAAGTCACATATTCCATTCAGTGTGTTTCAACGCCGTTTAACAGCCTATTCTGTGTACTCTGCAGAGTTGCAGAATTATAAGAAATACTGTTAAGTTTTCAAACTCAAATATTAAAGTCACATATTCCATTCAGTGTCTTTCACCGCCGTTTAACAGCCTATTCTGTGTACTCTGTACAGTTCCAGAATTATAAGAAATACTGTTAAGTTTTCAAACTCAAATATTAAAGTCACATATTCCATTCAGTGTGTTTCAACGCCGTTTAACAGCCTATTCTGTGTACTCTGCAGAGTTGCAGAATAGTAAGAAATACTGTTAAGTTTTCAAACTCATATATATTAAAGTCATATATATCGTGTAAGATGAAGAAGGCGGGTAAAAAGGGACGGGGAAGTGGACGTGATCCTGAAAGTTCAGGGCGCGGGTCAGGACGCGGAGAAACTGTGCCTGGTGCCAGAGCACAAGAAAGAAAGACATCCACCATACCTAGCTTCATGTCTGATTTCACAGGGCGTCGCAGGACATCACTCTCGAGGTCCGACCAGTGCGAACAGGTGGTCGGTTGGATGACAGCTGATACTGCTTCCAGTCGGTTAAGCACCACCCTGTCTTCCACCAAGTCCACTCTCAGTAGCCAAGAGTCTGGTCAACATAATCCTCACTCTGATCATCCTTCCTCCCACCATACACGGTCTGGTCAAAGAAGTGATCCCACACTGGGATATAGTGATGAGCTCGTCTCATCACCAATCCTTCATTTGACCCTCTCTCCAAGCACGCTTGCAGAGGAACATGACATCTTGTGCCCTGATTCACAACCTCTAGAGGCTACCCAATCACAAGAAGATGACAGATGTGAACGGCATTTAAGGTCAAAGGAAGTAGTGGATGATGATGATGATGATGATGAGACACAGTTGCCATTAAATCAACCACTATTTCCGTCTCAAGACCTTGTTGAGGAGAATGTTATACAGTTGTCAATGACTGAGTATGTGGTGGGATCAAGACTTGAGGAGGATGATCAGAGTGAGGAAGTGGAGGAGGACTTGGTGGACGATGAGGTGACTGACCCCACCTGGGAAGGTGTAGAGCCGAGCGATGACAGCAGTCCTGAGGGTGAGCCATCTGCAGCACCGCAACAGGCTGGAAGAGGCAGTGGTGTGGCTACAGAAAGAAGGCGGACCGCACCAAACCGGCCCGCAAATGTTCCACGGAGCACCCCCTTGCGTAAATCTACCTTGCCAAGGGGTAGGTGTTCCGCGGTATGGCGTTTTTTTAAGGAAAGTGCGGACGACAAAAGAATTGTAGTTTGCAACCTGTGCCACACCAGAATGAGCCGAGGCATGAACACTAGAAACCTCACCACCACCAGCATGATCCGACACATGGCATCCAAGCACCGTAGTAAGTGGGAGGAACGCCTGGATCGCCCATCTGTGTCTGCAGGCCACACCACTGCCTCCTCTTCCCCTGTTTTCGGTGCCGGCCAATCGCCTGTCGAAGGCGCAGGCCCGCATACCTCCCGCCCTGCACCTGTAGCATCTGAAGCACCATCAGCGACCACATCCACTTCCCTGTCCCAGCACAGCGTCCAAATGTCGTTACCCCAGGCATTTGAGCGCAAGAGAAAGTACCCAGCCACCCACCCACAGGCCATAGCACTAACCTCACACCTTTCAAAATTACTGGCCATCGAAATGCTGCCATTTAGGCTTGTGGACACTGAGTCCTTCCGCAGCCTGATGGCAGCAGCTGTCCCTCGGTACGCGGTCCCCAGCCGCCACTACTTTTCCCGGTGTGCCATCCCCGCATTACACCACCATGTGTCCCGTAACATCACCCGTGCCCTGACCAACGCAGTTACTGGGAAGGTCCACTTAACGACTGACACATGGACAAGTGCTTGTGGCCAGGGACGCTACATTTCCCTGACGGCACACTGGGTGAATGTCGTGGAGGCTGGGAGCGACTCGGACCCTGGGATGGCACGGGTGCTACCCACGCCGAGGATTGCGGGCCCTACCTCCATCAGGGTTTCCACCAGCACCTACGTTATTGGCTCCTCCTCCTCCGTTTCCACCTCCGAATTCTCTACACACACCGCCACTCCCCCATCAGCCAGTAGCTGGAAGCAGTGTAGCACTGCAGTGGGGAAGCGTCAACAGGCCGTGCTGAAGCTGATCTGCCTTGGGGACAAACAGCACACGGCCTCAGAGCTGTTGCAGGGGATTAGTCACCAGACCGAGCAGTGGCTCTCGCCACTCAACCTGCAACCAGGCATGGTTGTGTGTGATAATGGGCGTAACTTGGTGGCGGCTTTGGAGCTCGGCAAGCTCACACACGTACCATGCCTAGCGCATGTATTTAATTTAGTGGTGCAGCGATTTCTAAAAACCTACCCCAATGTGCATGATCTCTTGACCAAGGTGCGCCGCGTGTGTGCACATTTCCGTAAGTCATCTACAGCTTCGGCCGGCCTGTTGAAGCTGCAGCAGCGCTTACAATTGCCAGCTCACCGGCTGCTGTGTGACGTGAGCACGCGCTGGAACTCCACCTTCCACATGTTGGCCCGGCTTTGTGAGCAGCAGAGGGCAGTAGTGGAGTACCAGCTGTTACACGGTCGTCGCCTCTCCGTTCAACTTCCTGTAATCAGAAGTGAGGAGTGGGAATGGATGTCAGACCTCTGCGAGGTTTTACGCAATTTTGAGGAATCGACACAGATGGTGAGCGGCGATAACGCTATTATCAGTGTAACCATCCCACTTCTGTGTCTACTGAAACGCTCGCTGCTCACAATTAAAACCGACGCTTTGCATGTGGAAGAGGTGGAAATGGGGGAGGAAGAGCTTACACAAGGTGATAGCCAGAGCACCCTCACTTCGTCTTCTCAGCGACAATTGGAGGAGGCGGAGGAGGAGGAGGAGGAGGAGGAGGAGGAGGAAGACACGGTTGCCTCCGCTACAGAGGGTAGCCATGGAACTTTAGTTCCATCTCTTCAGCGTGGGTGGGCAGAAGAGGAGGAAGAGGATGAGGATATTGAGAGTCAGCCTCCTGGTGAGGACAGCGAAATCTTGACTGTTGGTACTCTGGCACACATGGCTGACTTTATGTTAGGCTGCCTTTCCCGTGACCCACGCGTTGTACGCATTTTAGACAACACGGATTACTGGGTGTTCACCCTTCTGGACCCCCGCTACAAAGAGAATTTCTCATCTCTCATTCCTCCGGTGGAGAGGACAAGCAAAATGGTGCAATACCAGAAGGTTCTTGTTGAAAAATTGCTCCAAAATTTTCCATCTGACAACGCTGGCGGCAGAGTACGTGCTACCTTGGCCAACCGAGAAGGGGAGAAAAGGGGAGCACACAGCAGTTCCGACAAAGGCAGGGCAACACTCTCCAAGGCGTGGGACACCTTCATGACACCCCGCCAGCACCCTCACCCTGATGCGCAGCCTAGTGTCACAAGGAGGGAAAAGTTTTGGAAGATGGTGAAGGAGTACGTAGCAGACCGTGTCAGCGTCCTCAATGATCCCTCTGTGCCTTACAACTACTGGGTGTCCAAGCTGGACACGTGGTATGAACTGGCACTCTACGCCTTGGAGGTGCTGGCCTGCCCTGCCGCCAGCGTTCTGTCTGAGCGGGTATTTAGTGCTGCTGGTGGCATCATAACAGATAAGCGTATCCGCCTTTCCACCGACAATGCTGATAGGTTGACACTTATAAAAATGAACAAGGCCTGGATTTCCCCTGACTTCTCCACTCCACTGGAGGAAAGCCCCGGGGGAACATAAACTCACTTTATATATGTTATTTACAATGATGGGAATACTCTGTATTCCCATTCACCCCTTCCACCCCAAAAACGGGTATATGGTTGACTCTTAATGTTCTCATCCTCCTCCTCCTCTTCCATATGCCCTGGGATATAATTTTTATATAGGGCCAGCTCACCAGCGTGCCCTGGGATATAATTTTTATATAGGGCCAGCTCACCAGCGGGCCCTGTGATATAATTTTTATATAGGGCCAGCTCACCAGCGGGCCCTGTTTGCCAATTTTTATATAGGTCAGCTCACCAGCGGGCCTTCTCATATAATGTTTTATTGGGTCAGCTCTCTAGCGGGCCCTCTCATATAATGTTTTATAGCGTCAGCTCACTAGCGGGCCTTCGCATATAATGTTTAGGATGGTCAGCTCTGCAGCAGACCCTCACCCATAATGTTTTAGATGGTCAGCTCAGCGCACGTTTCCCTCTTAATCATGGCCTCAGTTCTGAAAATCAAGGAAATTTTTGGGAGAATTTGCCTCTGCGCACGTTTCCCTCTTAATCATGGCCTCACTTCAGAAAATCGATGAAATTTTTGGGAGAATTTGCAGATGATATACAAGTAAATATACAGCAAATACTGTTTGGTAACAATTTTTCGCCTAAAGTCGTTTTTATTTTCCTTTTTGTGTGTTTTACGGTCAGTCTGTAAAAATGGCGTACTACGGGCGAAAGATCGTTCCCAGCAGCGATGTTGGAGTCCAAGGTGCATCCAGACATCCTCCCTATGCTGTCCCTGAACCATTTCTGTAGTGTTTCCATCTTTTTCTGCCCTTTTCCTATGGACCAGGCACCCTCCCCTCATCAGAGCAGGGGGTGCCTGGTGTAATGCTCGAGTCCTCCCATTGACTTCAATGGGGCTCGGGTGCTCGGCCGAGCACTCGAGCCTCAGGGGGTGCTCGGTCAGAGCACCCGAACATCCGAGCATTGGGGTGCTCGCTCATCACTACTGGGTATATAAAGGCAAATGGTGGGAGGAGCTCATACCCAATCTCCAATAAGAGCGTAGTAAGGAATAGCGGAAATGACAATGTCGCCAACCAACAATACCGTACAGGCAGGAATCACGGGCACCGTGATAGGGCGCGAGGTTGTAATATGTCACAGGCCTCTGCTTTGTACTGTTTGGGGCTGATAACTCCTCCCATCTACTTCCTGGTTTGCCTTTTAAAAGGAAACTGGATTTCTATCCAGTTACCCTTACGTTGTTGTTCAGTGCAGTTCTAGTTCCTGTTGTTCCTGTATCCTGTGTATGACCCGGCTTGTCTGACTATCCATTCTGGTGCTGACCTGTGGATCTGTCTGACCATTCTACCTGTGAGCTCCATTGGCTATAGACATCCAATCTGGTGCAGACCTGTGGCTCTGGCTGACTACACACTCAGTGTATGACCTGGCTTGTCTTACTATCCTAGCTGGTGCTGGCCTGGGGCTCTGTCCAACTATCCTCCCAGTGTTGCCTACTACTATTGGACATCCTGTCTGGTGCAGACCTGTGGCTCTGGCTGACTATCCACTCCGTGTATGAACCTGGCTTGTCTGACTATCCTAGCTGGTGCTGACCTGTGGCTCTGTCTGTTCACTCTGTTGTGTGGCTCCGTTTCCCACAGACATCCATCCTGGTGCAGACCTGGCAGACTCCAACCTTACTGACTGCAGGCGTGAGTCAGTAGCCTCCATTGTTGCCATCCTTATTGGAGACAAGCTCCTCCTTACTGACTGCAGGCGTGAGTCAGTAGTCTCCCTTGTTGCTCATTTCGGGAGACTGTAGGTTCTATGTGCGTTCCACCTATTACCCTGAGACTACCAGCTGGCTTCGGCCTAGTCTCCAGCAGATGAGGTTGACCTGTCTGCAGGCTCCTATTTCTGATTCGATAGCCTCTCTAGTCACCCTCTGCTTATAGTATCTTCATTTATTGCCTAGTGTTTATTATCCTAATAAAGGTGATTTTAACTATACCATTTGACTCCTTGTCTTGCTTGAGAACCGTAACAGGCAAGTCCTTTCACTCAGAGCTGACCAATAAAATGCCTCTGTTGAAGGAATAGGGAGGTGATGTATCTGACATTTCTTCAGACTCAGATTTAAAGCAGTAGTGCATCTTAGTTGAAAAGAGTATCGGGGGCTTATCACTGATGGGAATAAGTAGACCCACAACGTAAAACATTTGGAAAGATACAGCACTAACGCATAAAATGCAAAACTATATTCATCAGTATCCAGATGTAAAGGTAAACACTGAGGCCAATGCTCTCACAGTGTCTAGAGAGATCAGCTGCACCTAACTGACGAGGTCCAACAAGGCTGAAGCATACTTCTGGGGTTGGCTGCTTCTCTTGCTCAGAGAGGAATTGCCTTGCACTTTGTGGCTTGACTGCTGTTATGACAGGATCAGTATGATATGCTCTGGGATTTTCCTCTTTATGAAAGGCACTAGTGAGATTGCACCCTGGGTAGGGCATCATTCCTGTAAAGTATGCTAAATTTTATGGCAAGCTTGTTCCTTGTTGATCGTCTCTGACCAGTTTGTTTGCATATGCAAATTGTCCTTGGGTTTAGTCACCCTAAGGGTAATAGGGGAATCCAGATCTGGTCCCCTTGCTCACAGTGCTTACAGAGTTCAGCTGCACCTCACTGACGAAGCCCAACAAGACAGAAGTGTATATCTGGGGTTTGCTGCTTCTCTTGCTTCGAGAGGAATTGCCTGGCACTTTGTGGCAGGACTACCATTTTGGTAAGATCAGTATGATGTCCTTCAGGATATTTACTCTATGAAAGGCACTAGTGAACTAAAAGAGACTGCACCCTGGGTAGCATAACATTCCTATAGAGCCTGCTAAATTCTATAATAGGTTTGTTCCTAGTTGAGCGTCTCTGACCAATTTGTTTTAAATGTGCAAAGAGGAACTAGAAAAATTCTAGAGCAGACCAACTGCACCCTTGGGGGGGGGACTAGATAAAAATGACCCAAATTCCTACTGTTTCAAATGAGGATTTTAACCCTGTAATGCTATAGAAATTTCCAATGCATTTTTTCACAATGCACTAAAGGCCTCTTGTGCATTTAAGGAGTTAATAACCCAGTTTAAAACAATGGAGGTTTTTGTTTGTCCCCTTTTAGCATAGTTGATTTGGGCCTGAAATGCTTCCGTTCTCATTAGTGCATCAGCTGCACTGATATTAACTGTTCGAGTGCCAGTGCATGGATACCCAAGGATGTGCACAGACATTTTGGGGGGCAGGGGCTCAAATGAAAAAAAAAGGCGTAAGCAGAGAGGATCCGACACGCAAGAGGAGAAGACCAGGCGGCACGTAAAAAGGACCCGGCCGGCATGTTAAAGGGACCTTACACTTAAAAAGGACCTGGACGTAAGAAGAGAGGAGAGCAGCCCCCCCCACACACACACACACACACCGTAATCAAAATTGAAAAACGGACTGGGATAAGATAAAATCGGACTAATTCAATTTTTTTTTTTTTTTTGTTAAAAGGGCACGAGTGCAGTTTGGACAAAAAGGGCAGGTGCTCAAGCCCCCCTTGGTGTCTATATGTGCATGTGCCTGTGGATACCCCTTTGTCACTCAAAGGGTTAAGTTATGCAAATATTTAAGTATCAAAGTCTAACATGTTTTTGACAATACATTCCCTTGACTGAACCATATATTGATGTAGGTGATAATACTGCACCCTTGTGGCACATTGAAGTAAGACACTAAGGTTCAGGGATTGCTTCTAAATATGAGTGCAGCGGTTCCTAACCTTTCTGCCAGTGATGACACAAATGCTTTCCAGTCATGACACACGCAGCTTTAAAATGTTGGCACACGTATGAAGTAAAAAACAGTGTAACACATTAAGCTTGGTGCTGTGACACATACTTCACTATATGCCAGATGGGAACCTCTGGATTGAAGAAACACTAACACGTCACAAAAAAAACTCCCTTACCTTAATCTGAGCAGAGAATCCTCATGACCCCTAAGAACCAATTCTGTCAGGATTACTTCTCCAAAATTATAATTTCTTATTAGTGGGCAGAGACGTTGATAGGTTCCCAAAACACTAAGGTGTTGATAGGTTCCCAAAACTCAGTAAGGTGTTATAAAGGAGTGATAAAAAGGATATAATGTCACCAGTGTGATAAATTCACACATACTAAATGTTATATTATGGAGTCTATTCACTAACAAGTCTCTAGCTTATGAAATCTAAATGCATGGTCTCTATAGAGTAACACAGGAAGGGATGCACTAAGGTATGGTAAGGAGGTTATAAACAGGTGATAAAGTTATGATGACTTGTCCAGTGTTCTAAACTCTACAAGTTCTATGTTATTCTATGGAGCCAATGCACTAAGATTTCTCCAAATTCAGAGATCTTAGTACATTGGCTTCATATAATAACACAGGAATTGGAAAATATATCACTGAAGAAGGCATCTCCACATTATCACCTCTTGATCACACCTTAGTCCATAGCCCTCAGGAAGTGGAGAGTTTTTCACACTGGAGATGTTATAAATTCTTTATCTCCTTATTATCTCTCCTCTTCTCAGGTGTTTTCCCTCAAAAAGACCCGTGACTTAGACCAGATTAATGCATTATTAGGGAACTGTGCAGCCCATTACTTAACCCCTTAAGGACCAGCGGTCCTGGGACGTTTCCATCCCATAAGGACCGATTTGATCCTTGCTGACGCGCCGGTATACGTGACCTGTTGCGTGTATCAGCGCACCGCTTTGGGGCCTAAAAGAGATCACTCCAGTCCAGTCCTGGATCGGTCAATTTTAGGCCCCATTTTTACTTACAGAGCTCTCGGTGGAGCGCTGTAAGTAAAGAGTACGTGACGTGCTATGACCTTCATCGGTCCTTAAGTATTTAAAGGGATAGTAATACTTCGTTTTATCTTTATTTTATTTTGTAGGCAGTAAAAAAACATGAAGAACGATATAAGTCTTATCGAGCGATCACGAAAATCGGCAGAAGAGACAAGGACTGGAGCTGAATGATAGCAGTGTGCACCGAGGCGCGCTGCTATCATTTAACCCATAATGTGCCAGGACTGTCACGCGTCCTTAAGGGAAGTTTACCCATGATGGTCCTGGCACGTCATGGGTTGTTAATGGGTTAAAGTGAGACTGGCACAGTTAAATGACCCAAACTGGCAACAAGATCCTTTAAACATGAGACCAGGTGCTTTTGCCCCCTAAACTTAGACATAATTTCTACAAAGGTGGCCATGATTCTTTGTTGGAGTAACCTAGTGGAGAGATACATTAAGACAATGCTATGGTGAAAAGTCTCTGGCAACGTGTGCCGATTACTTTGCCATGGGGAACTGCAACACACTTCACCATATGCACTAAGAATGAAATATGGAGGGAGAGATTTTAATCATTATCATGTAGGGTTGTCATAATGCTGTCATTGTGTATGGGATGCTGTCCTTTACACAACACCAGCATAACTACAACTCTGAAGCCTGAGAGCAAGCTCTCTACTCCCCACTTGCCTAGTTGAGGAGCGGAGAGGATGCACTAAGAGTTCAGCACCACAACAAGCATCACTCCCTAACCTTTTCAGTGCCATTTGATCTACACTGCACACCCCTGTGGTACTGAAAGGGTTACAACAATAAAACCAATTTCCACAATTTCTTTATACAATGAGAGAATCATCATAAAAGGTATAACATATAACAGCTTATTTGTTGTTCTGTATTGACTGAACCGGCCAATCAGCTGATTCCTGTGCTTACCTGAACCAGTGGATCAGCGAGTAGCTGATCAGCTGGTTCAATCAATACAGAATGACAAAGAAGCTGTTATATGTTACAGCTTCTCTGCTGTCTCTCCCATTGTATAAATCAATTGTGGCAATGATGTTTTTGTAACCCCTTCAATATCAAAGGGGAGTACAATGCACTTATGGCACTGACAGGTTTAAAAGAAAGCAGCAAAGACATCTAACTGCCTTCTGGCTCCATAGTGAGCTATTGGAAGATCCTAGCTTCACCAGGGACTGTTAACTCCAGCAGCATAGGCAGCAATCTAAGCTAAGTGTATGTGACAAAGTGCCACATTAACATCTAAACCACCTACATGAATATGACAATGGCTTCTTAAGCTGCATTCCATTACACAAATGAACCACTGTTGAAGTAGTCACTGTAATATCATAAACCTGGCAAAGATATGACAGATTAATGGCTATGATGGTGTATTTGGGGCGTATTCAGGGCTATGTCACATGTCATTGATACAAATACACCACCATTTCACCATCCTGGTCCCTTATCGAACCTAAGTGCCTGGACTTCAAACTCTTCCCACTGATAACTGCCTTTGGGGTCCTGGGTTGTATTATCACTATGGAGCGAGAAAGGTGAGATTTGTGGTCCAGTGAGATAAACTCTCCAGTCCTTATGTTATTCTATGGCCTCTATGTGGAGGAAGGTAGAAAAGGATGTTGTTGCACCTGCAGTGGCTTATGATGTTACTGTTGTCTCAGTACTAGGATTAGGAACCACGTCCACCACTACCTGTTCCATGGAATGTC
Source organism: Rhinophrynus dorsalis (assembly GCA_037306005.1). NCBI lineage: Eukaryota > Metazoa > Chordata > Amphibia > Anura > Rhinophrynidae > Rhinophrynus > Rhinophrynus dorsalis. Next base: position 529,379,090 of record CM074721.1, read on the forward strand.
ATTAGTAGGATATTTTAGTTCATTTTAACCTGGGAACAATTATTATAATTGCATGCTTCTGAAAGCCAAATAGTTTTATTGAAACAGTCAGATATTTGGAATCATTTAAATCAGAAGAAACACGAAAAACCAAAACAACATCCATTTTGATGGGATAATATATTTTATTATAGACTAGTTTAAAAGCCCGTGTACATGGGCCAAGGTCCGGAACCCTTTGAGTGCCAGAGGGGTACGCAATGTATTGCTTTGCAATGTGTTGCGTTCCCCTCTGGCACTCAAAGGGTTAAGCGGCCGCTACCTCAGTGCTCCACGTGATGCAGTCTTGCATTGCCTCACTCACTCGCATCACTCACACAATGCAGTCAAGCACAGTAGAGACTGCCGTACACACAGCATGCTCCCAGCACAGAACTCCCAGCATTCCGCACAGAATGCTCCCAGCACAGAACTCCCAGCATTCCGCACAGAATGCTCCCAGCACAGAACTCCCAGCATTCCGCACAGAATGCTCCCAGCACAGAACTCCCAGCATTCCGCACAAAGTGCTTCCAGCACAGAACTCCCAGCATTCTGCACAGAATGCTCCCAGAACAGAACTCCCTGCATTCTGCACAGAATGCTCCCAGCACAGAACTCCCTGCATTCTGAGCATTCAAGCAGTCTCTACTGTGCATGACGGCTTCTGACAAACATCCTAGCGAATTATTGTATAGGGTATGCAGGGCAACAAAATGAAAACATATTTTCATATTTATGACATTGTCTTAGTTATATAGATTGCATCGATGAAAGCTACCAATGAAAAGGTCAACTTTATCTGAAAAAAGCAAGGTCTGTTTTAGACAGGTTAGTAGAAAGTGGTTAACCCTTTGAGTGCCAGAGGGTGTCTCCAACAGATTGCTACACACTATGGTAGAAACCCCTCTGGTAATCGTAGTGTTAAAAGATAACCATTGAACAGGCACATTTTGAGAATTAGCCTTGACATGAAACACTCAAATACCAGTCATTGAAAAGCTTAACCCTTCGAGTGCTGAAGTGGCATGCAATGCATTGCATTCCCCCCTGGCACTCAAACTATTAAAGGGTAAGTTTGATGTGAATAGTGCCCTGTCTGTGGAGCAGTCCCGTAGATGAGGCTGGTGCCGCATTGTAGACCCCAATGGAGAAGCAGAAGAGAGAACAAGGAACAGAAATGAGACTTCTGGGGTTCCCTCATTAGTCTCCTGAGAAAAGGATGAACTACAAGTCTGAAGTCTCCTGTACCGTGTAATTAGTCCCCACAGATCTCCCATCACATTGGGTGAAAGGAGGCTGCACACAACACTCATGAAACCTGAGATTGTGGCTGAGAGCCATGGACTTCTGGGTTGAGTTCCAGCTATAGGTTTAGGTTTCCAAACCCCCCTCACACACACAGACAATGAAAGGCTGACAGAAGCCATTTTGGTGCAGCCCCAAACTTTTTCCAAAGCCTTCTCCCATAGTAGTGACTTAGTAAAATATGATAAATGCACTTTAACCCCTTAAGGACCAGCAGTCCCGGGGTGTGCTGTCACTTAAGGACCACATAGAAAACTTTGACGTGACGTCCCACGTGACTGATCATGTGGGGCGGCACGCCAAACAGAGGTACTGAAAGAGATCTCTCCGGTCTTGGAGCGATCAACTTCAGTGCCCGGTATTACTCACCGCGCTCCTACAGGAGCGCAGTGAGTAAAAGTACGTGACGTACCAGGACAGTCACTGGTCCTTAAGTGCCGGACCAGCGTGACGGTCCTGCCACGTCAATGGTCCTTAAGGGGTTAAAGAAAAGTAAATCAGTTATGGAGCAAAACAAATGCAAGATACCAAATGAAACTCCCCAAATTCCCATTACAATGGCGAGCACTATACCATGAATAGATTTAAAGGCCAATTTATATCAATGGGGAGATTTTTATTTGGTCAATATGATGCATATGATAGCAAATGAATTGCTCGATGGTTTCTTAGTACACCAACTTGTGCCTTTGTCCAAGGGATAACGTTATAGAGCAGTCCTGGATATCATGTCCTTAGAGGTGGACATTACAGATGCAGTTTTCCCTAACTGAAGCAGAGTACATGAGTATACTTAACCCTTTAAAGACAAGAATGGTGTGCATCGCATTGCTAAGCAATGCATTGATCACCCTTCCAGTTCTTATGGAGTTTAGATTACCAGGTGCAGTGGGATGCATCTATGTCCTGTGGTCAGGAGCAACTGTCATGTCATCCTCCATGGACATGACATTTAGTATTTTGAAGAAAGGAACAAGGACAACATTTGTAGGGGCCATTAGAATATAGTAAGGTAAGTAGGGGGTTATTATTAATAGGTCCGGTTAGTTCTCCTTTAACCCTGATGATAAGAGATCCATCTGTTTATATTTAAAGTCCATCACTTGATGTTTACTTATTATAATGTTATGATGTAGCTGTAGACAAATCACCTAAGAAAATTTATATTTAATTTACTATGTGTATTAGAGGGTTTATTTTCGGGAAGGTAATGTTTATTATTGTTACAGGGGCTGTAAAAAAAAAGGTGCAAATAACACAAAAAAAAGCATCTTAGTCTTTACTAGCCAATAACTGCTGCTTTCAATTTTGGCCATTGCAGCATCATAAACTTGCAGCATGGATTGTGTAGGTCCAATCCCAAGCTTCTTTCTCCTCCTCCTGCAAGAGCTGAAGATGTCAGAGATGTTCTCAGTCATAGGTGGTTGAGCAGGTGGGAGAGAAATCAACACAACCAATAGGAATCATCAGCTGCATCTGGTGTTCACATCAGTAGCATTGTGGAGGAAATGCTCAAGTGGAAACTTGGGTGCTTCAAGTTTATAATGCTGCTACTGCCATAGGTGTAACTAGCAGAGGCAGCCTCATTTTGCTTGACTGTGTGTGTAGGAGTACCATCACAATAACCAATAGAAATCATCAGCTGTCTCTTCTGCAGTTATGTTTTGAGGGTACTTTTGAATTTCAAAGTAAATAAACAGAGATACACACAGTAGTACAGTACATCACATTTATTTTATTAATATACTTAGCTGTAGATGATCTCAGCATGTATGGTAGAGCCCCTGATGGTTCTGTCCACTGCCCATAAATCCCCTTGAGAGTTTACACACAGCTGGACACACAAGTCATGCATTCCAGAAGAGCCCAGCCTCATTTATATTGCCTGTGCATGTAGGAGTACCATCACAATAACCAATAGGAATCATCAGCTGCCTCTTCTGCAGTTCTGTTTTGAGAATTCTTTTGAATTCCAAAGTATAAAGAGACACACACAGTAGTACAGCAAATCACAGATATTTTATTAATATACTTCGCTGCAGATAATCTCAGCATGTATGGGAGAGCCCCTGATGGTTTAGTGCACCTCCCAAAAAATCCCCTTGAGAGTTTACACACAGCTGGACACATAAGTCATGTATTTCAGAAGAGCTCAGCCTCATTTCTATTGGCTGTGTATGTAGTAGTACCATCACAATAACCAATAGGAATCATCAGCTGCCTCTTTGAATACCAAAGTAAATATACAGAGACACACACGGTAGTACAGTAAGTCACATATATTTTATTAATATTCTTAGCAGCAGATCATCTCCGCATGTATGGGAGAGCCCCTGATGGTTCAGATCACCACCCATAAAATCCCCATGAGAGTGTACACACAGCTGTACAAGTAAGTCATTCCAGAAGAGCTGTTAAAAAACACCCACTCTACCACACTGTGACCAGGATGCTTTAACCTATCAGATTTCACGGTTAGTGTCAACAAACTACATCATAACTACATGCCTAGCTCGTGCTCTACAGCTGCGAGGGTTAGTATCAACAAACTACATCACAACTACATGCGTAGCTCATGCCAAGCCTTGCTATAGCTACATATCCCTGAAAATGCAGCACAAGGAAGGCCATGCACAGAAGGCTTTTAATAACCACATTAACCTCTTATTGCTTGGGATGGGACATATTTTGTACCTCCACATACAAGTTCACATCACCAGCTCTGAGGAGGAGAAGCCCAAGGGGGACCTTTACATTGAGTGCTGTAAGTTAATAATGCTGTAACTGACAGAAGTGGGAATAACAAAGATTAATGAGTAAAATATTAAACATTTTCTCTATTTTTTTTATTTCTTCGTGTTATTTCTTCATGTTAGCTACACTTTAAATCATTAATTTGGGCAGCCATTGAGCTCTATTAATTCCTTCAAATTAAAAAGATCCTCACAGCGCCGCTTATTCTTAGTGTTCTGACAATCATCATCATTTGGCCACCACTCGATCCATGTGTCTTTCCCAATGAGGTAGGTGTAACTGCAGAAAGAGGCAGAAAGATCACTGAGTTGAATGGGAACTGTACCTCTAGGTATAGATGTCTCTTAATTTGATTAGTAATGTTTAATTATAAAAAAAAACAAGACAGAGATAGCAACCCAGCATACTGCCAGCCACTGAGACTGGTAGGCAAAGTGGTTATGTGACACAGAGCATGTCTTCTTCGTCCTGGTAGCAGTTAGACTGAAGACTTCTGACAAACAAGAGAGTAGTGGAATATATTGAATGATTTGATTCTAGCAGCTAAGATGTGAGCCCAACCGAAGGTAGACTGTGCATGAATCTGTCAGTATGTCCACTTACCAAAATGATCTGGGACCCTCAGATATATAGATATGTCCCAATGTTCTGCCTCCTTCTTCCTACTCTATGCCTCTGTGAGTGTGTAGAACAACTGCATTGATTACACTTTGTCCCTATATTAGTGAAAACCTTCTCAGATCAATTAGCTGTTAACATGGTGTGGGGTTCTCTCTTGGGATTGGAGAAATGTTCTGCCTCAAAAGAGAAAAGTGTGAAAATCAGGGTTTTTTTTTCCCTTTGGTGGGGAATTCTTGTAAAAAAAATACTGTTTTTTTCTCTTTTTTCCTTTGTTCCACCCTAACTGCACGGGTAGCCATAGAACCACACACATACTGACCCCCAGCCTTGCCATGCAGTAGCCATAGAACAACACATACAAACCACCCCAATCTTGTCCCACTGCACTGGTACCACAGAGCCAAACTTACTGACCACCAGCTCTGTCGCAAAGTAGCCTTCAGCGTTATAGGGGACAGGAGGTCCTCCAGTTGCTGCCAGACTACATCTCCCATCATTCTCCTTCAGATATAGTCTCAGAACCACACATAGTAGTCATAGAACCTTGTCCCATGCACTGTTAGCCTGAGAACCCCAAATGCTGACATCCCAGGAGTCCTATCTTTGTCCTACTATACTGGTACACTGAGTCTGCATAGCTGCGGAACTTCATATACATATGCGGCAAAATGATCAGGATCAGAGTAAAGGAGGAAATATTACGGATTTTCAATGTAAGCGTAATTTCACGGGATAAGTGGGAAATCTCCGTTTTTTTCTGACATATCCCACACTGTAGGAGATAACATGATCGGTGAGACTCCTGCAGTGCTGAGGTCAGAAATCTCCTACCTGATCATTACCTATTAGCATCCAGATCTACCATTGCACATTTGCAGGGGTTAATATTAACAGAGTTAAACAGATCCGCCACCTACTGTAACCATATTAAGTCAAATAACTTTGGCAGAATACTGGAAACAGAGGACACAGTAACCTTCAGTGGGTTACTGGCACTGGCACCTCTCTGGCACTCAAGGGATTAAAGAAGACATAACAATGCCTAATAATAACCCCACTTACCATCCTGTGGTCATAAAATCCTCACGGCCCCTATGCATTTTGTCCTTGTTTCTTTGTTCAAGGCACAACATCTTTATTTTTGTCTGGAATCCTATGTCCATGGAGGCGGACATGACAGTTGCTGCCAGTTTTATTAAAAGTGAAGCAGGAAGAGTACATAAACCTACTTAACCATTTAAAGGTCAGAGGCATGGAGCAATGCATTTCATACCTTCTGGTCTTAAAGGGTTAAAATAGCCACTAGGCAAAGCATGTGTGCTGTGTTCCTGTTACCAACTGTCATATCTGCCTCCCTGGGCATAACGTCCAGGACTGATAGAAGATGTTACCTCATGAACATAGACACAAATGAAAAAAAATCAGAAGGGTCATTAGTAGTGATGAGCGAGCATGCTCGGCCGAAGCACGGTTCGGCTCGAGCATCGCTCTGCTCGGCACATGGCGGTACTCGTACGAGTACCGCATGTGCTCGCCCGCCATGTTCGGGTCTCCTCCCCGCACGTTTCGCAGCTGCTGCGCAGCCAATAAACGTGCGGGGAGGCTCTGACATCAGTGTAATGCCAGCAGCCATATTGTTTAGTGTGCCTAGCCGCAGATTAGCGTCACATATTGTTTAGTATGCCTAGCCGCAGATTAACATCACATATTGTTTAGTGTGCCTAGCCGCAGATTAGCGTCACATATTGTTTAGTGTGCCTAGCCGCAGATTAGCGTCACATTCTGTTTCGTGTGCCTAGCCGCAGATTAGCGTCACATTCTGTTTCGTGTGCCTAGCCACAGATTACCGGCATATATTCCGTTTAATATGAAGAAGGCGGGTAAAAAGGGACGGGAAGTGGACGTGATCCTGATAGTTCAGGGCGCGGGTCAGGACGCGTAGAAACTGTGCCTGGTGCCAGAGCACAAGAAAGAAAGACATCCACCATACCTAGCTTCATGTCTCAGTTTACAGGGCGTCGCAGGACATCACTCTCGAGGTCAGACCACTGCGAACAGGTGGTCGGTTGGATTTCAGCTGATACTGCTTCCAGTCGGTTAAGCACCACCCTGTCTTCCACCAAGTCCACTCTCAGTAGCCAAGAGTCTGGTCAACATAATCCTCACCCTGATCATCCTTCCTCCCACCATAGAGGGTCTGGCCAAAGAAGTGATCCCACACTGGGATATAGTGAGGAACTCTTCTCATCACCAATCCTTGATTTGAACGTCTCTCCAAGCACGCTTGCAGAGGAACATGAGATCTTGTGCCCTGATGCACAACCTCTAGAGGGTACCCAATCACAAGAAGATGACAGAGGAGAACGGCATTTAAGGTCAAAGGAAGTGGATGATGATGATGAGACACAGTTGCCATCAAATCAACCACAATTACTGTCTCAAGACCTTGATGAGGAGGATGATACACAGTTGTCAATGACTGAGGATGTGGTGGGATCAAGAAATGAGGAGGATGATCAGAGTGAGGAAGTGGAGGAGGACTTGGTGGACGATGAGGTCACTGACCCCACCTGGGAAGGTGGAAAGCCGAGCGATGACAGCAGTCCTGAGGGTGAGCCATCTGCAGCACCGCAACAGGCTGGAAGAGGCAGTGGTGTGGCTAAAGAAAGAAGGCGGACCGCACCAAACCAGCCCGCAAATGTTCCACGGAGCACCCCCTTGCGTAAATCTCCCTTGCCAAGGGCTAGGTGTTCCGCGGTATGGCGTTTTTTTAAGGAAAGTGCGGACGACAAAAGAATTGTAGTTTGCAACCTGTGCCACACCAGAATGAGCCGAGGCATGAACACTAGCAACCTCACCACCACCAGCATGATCCGACACATGGCATCCAAGCACCGTAATAAGTGGGAGGAACGCCCGGATCGCCAATCTGTGTCTGCAGGCCACACCACTGCCTCCTCTTCCCCTGTTTTCGGTGCCGGCCAATCGCCTGTCGAAGGCGCAGGCCCGCATACCTCCCGCCCTGCACCTGTACCATCTGAAGCACCATCAGCGACCACATCCACTTCCCTGTCCCAGCGCAGCGTCCAAATGTAGTTACCCCAGGCATTTGAGCGCAAGCGAAAATACCCAGCCACCCACCCACAGGCCATAGCACTAACCTCACACCTTTCCAAATTACTGGCCATCGAAATGCTGCCATTTAGGCTTGTGGACACTGAGTCCTTCCGCAGCCTGATGGCAGCAGCTGTCCCTCGGTACGCAGTCCCCAGCTGCCACTACTTTTCCCGGTGTGCCGTCCCCGCCTTACACCACCATGTGTCCCTTAACATCACCCGTGCCCTGACCAACGCAGTTACTGGGAAGGTCCACTTAACGACTGACACATGGACAAGTGCTTGTGGCCAGGGGCGCTACATTTCCCTGACGGCACACTGGGTGAATGTCGTGGAGGCTTGGAGCCACTCGGACCCTGGGATGGCACAGGTGCTACCCACGCCGAGGATTGCGGGCCCTACCTCCATCAGGGTTTCCGCCAGCACCTACGTTATTGGCTCCTCCTCCTCCTCCTCTGTTTCCACCTCCGAATTCTCTGCGCGCAGCGCCACTCACCCATCAGCCGGTAGCTGGAAGCAGTGTAGCACTGCAGTGGGGAAGCGTCAACAGGCCGTGCTGAAGCTGATCTGCCTTGGGGACAAACAGCACACGGCCTCAGAGCTGTTGCAGGGGATTAGTCACCAGACCGAGCAGTGGCTCTCGCCACTCAACCTGCAACCAGGCATGGTTGTGTGTGATAATGGGCGTAACTTGGTGGCGGCTTTGGAGCTCGGCAAGCTCACACACGTACCATGCCTAGCGCATGTATTTAATTTAGTGGTTCAGCGATTTCTAAAAACCTACCCCAATTTGCATGATCTCTTGACGAAGGTGTGCCGCGTGTGTGCACATTTCCGTAAGTCATCTACAGCTTCAGCCGGCCTGTTGACGCTGCAGCAGCGCTTACAATTGCCAGCTCACCGGCTGCTGTGTGACGTGAGCATGCGCTGGAACTCCACCTTCCACATGTTGGCCCGGCTTTGTGAGCAGCAGAGGGCAGTAGTGGAGTACCAGCTGTTACACGGTCGTCGCCTCTCCATTCAACTTCCTCTAATCAGAAGTGAGGAGTGGGAATGGATGTCAGACCTCTGTGAGGTTTTATGCAATTTTGAGGAATCGACACAGATGGTGAGCGGCGATAACGCTATTATCAGTGTAACCATCCCACTTCTGTGTCTACTGAAAGGCTCGCTGCTCACAATTAAAACCGACGCTTTGCATGTGGAAGAGGTGGGAATGGGGGAGGAAGAGCTTACACAAGGTGATAGCCAGAGCACCCTCACTTCGTCTTCTCAGCGACAATTGGAGGAGGCGGAGGAGGAGGAGGAAGACACGGTTGCCTCCGCTACAGAGGGTAGCCATGGAACTTTAGTTCCATCTCTTCAGCGTGGGTGGGCAGAAGAGGAGGAAGAGGATGAGGATATTGAGAGTCATCCTCCTGGTGAGGACAGCGAAATCTTGCCTGTTGGTACTCTGGCACACATGGCTGACTTTATGTTAGGCTGCCTTTCCCGTGACCCACGCGTTATACGCATTTTAGACAACACGGATTACTGGGTGTTCACCCTTCTGGACCCCCGCTACAAAGAGAATTTCTCATCTCTCATTCCTCCGGTGGAGAGGACAAGCAAAATGGTGCAATACCAGAAGGTTCTTGTCGAAAAATTGCTCCAAAATTTTCCATCTGACAATGCTGGCGGCAGAGTACGTGCTACCTTGGCCAACCGAGAAGGGGAGAAAAGGGGAGCACACAGCAGTTCCGACAAAGGCAGGGCAACACTCTCCAAGGCGTGGGACACCTTCATGACACCCCGCCAGCACCCTCACCCTGATGCGCGGCCTAGTGTCACAAGGAGGGAAAAGTCTTGGAAGATGGTGAAGGAGTACGTAGCAGACCGTGTCAGCGTCCTCACTGATCCCTCTGTGCCTTACAACTACTGGGTGTCCAAGCTGGACACGTGGTATGAACTGGCACTCTACGCCTTGGAGGTGCTGGCCTGCCCTGCCGCCAGCGTTCTGTCTGAGCGGGTATTTAGTGCTGCTGGTGGCATCATAACAGATAAGCGTATCCGCCTTTCCACCGAAAATGCTGATAGGTTGACACTTATAAAAATGAACAAGGCCTGGATTTCCCCTGACTTCTCCACTCCACTGGAGGAAAGCCCCGGGTGAACATAAAGTCACTTTAGATATGTTATTTACAATGATGGGAATACTCTGTATTCCCATTCACCCCTTCCACCCAAAAAACGGGTATATGGTTGACTCTTAATCTTCTCATCCTCCTCCTCCTCTTCCATATGCCCTGTGATATAATTTTTATATAGGGCCAGCTCACCAGCGGGCCCTGTGATATAATTTTTATATAGGGCCAGCTCACCAGCGGGCCCTGTTTGACAATTTTTGTATAGGTCAGCTCACCAGCAGGCCTTCTCATATAATGTTTTATTGGGTCAGCTCTCTAGCGGGCCCTCTCATATAATGTTTTATAGCGTCAGCTCACTAGCAGGCCTTCGCATATAATGTTTAGGATGGTCAGCTCCGCAGCAGACCCTCACCCATAATGTTTTAGATGGTCGGCTCAGCAGCAGACCCTCATTCCTAATGTTTTAGATGGTCAGCTTAGCGGCATGCCCTCGCCCCTAATGTTTTAGAGGGTCACCAGCAGGCCATTAATCCTAATTTTTCAAGGGTGTGTATGATGCCCTCCTTTATGTGTAATAAAGGGTGTATTGGAGTGACATTTCAGTCTAATTTTTGGCAGCCCTTTCACTTAGTGCATAGGCTTTATGAGTGTTGGACCACTACCTGAACTATTGTACCACAATGTGAATGAGGCCCTCCATTTTGTGATATACAGGTTGTATCGGAGTGCCTCAGGTCCTCCCATTGAATTAAATAGGGCTGGGGTGTTCGACAGAGCAGAAGGTAGTTCTTGGCTTCATCCACTAAGTCACTTCGTCACTTTTACTCAATGGATCAGACCCCACTGTTCCGACTATAAATTTTGGACTTAACAAGGGCAAACGGACGTGTTGTAAAACCTGTGGTAGCTGCGGCCTCTGTTCCTGAATGCTGTACCTTACCCGGGCCATAACCACGTTGAACACCTGCTTTACGCTGCGCACGTTTCCCTCTTAATCATGGCCCCAGTTCCGAAAAATCGATGAAATTTTTTGCAGAATTTGCAGATGATATACAAGTAAATATACAGCAAATACTGTTTGGTAACAATTTTTCGCCTAAAATCGTTTTTATCTTCCTTTTTGTGTGTTTTACGGTCAGTCTGTAAAAATGGCGTACTACGGGCGAAACATCGTTCCCAGCAGCGACGTTGGAGTCCAAGATGCATCCAGACATCCTCCCTATGCTGTCCCTGAACCATTTCTGTGGTGTTTCCATCATTTTTTGACCTTTTCCTATGAACCAGGCACCCTCCCCTCATCAGAGCAGGGGGTGCCTGGTGTAATGCTCGAGTCCTCCCATTGACTTCAATGGGGCTCGGGTGCTCGGCCGAGCACTCGAGCCTCCGGGGGCGCTCGGCCAGAGCACCCGAACACCCGAGCATCGGGGTGCTCGATCATCACTAGTCATTAGGATTTTCTGGATGCAGTGAGGAAAGAGGGGAATTATCAGTCGGATTTGTTAGTTCTACTTTGAGGAGCAGCAGCCTCACAGCACAGTCTTCCGGTTCCTGACAATCTGTCATGTCCTGATATGGAGGGGATCACTGATCCCCCTGTTGCTGACTAGTTTACAGTGTACTGCAGTTCATGACTGTAATGGGCCAGCGGCTATTACTACAGGTTAAAGTCAGGGATAAAAAGAACTGTCCGTCCCTGTATGTGAAAAGCCCAGCTGCAGTACCCAAATGCGTCCGGGCATTCAGAAATCCCCAGCACTCATGTTGAGAAGTAGGCAGCATTCTGATCGGCTGCCTACCGTTCTATTTTAAATGTAACATGTCTTGTCACGGACTGTAATACATGTAACAGATGATGGACCCCTGTGTTAAGAAATTGATGGTCTACAATCTTACATTCGCCTGCAGGGCTTAAATTGTTGTATTTTTGCAATGCTCTCCAAATTGTACCTGTCTCATCCCTCTTCCCCTGAAATGTGGCTATATAAGCTTTGTCCACTTCCAATAAAAGTCAGTGTTTGTCTTGGAACTAATAATGTGTGATATTCTTTTATATCTGAATAATTGAATTGAACCCCAATTCCCGGACACTCTGTTCCAGAATCATCGGCCTGGCTACCCACTTGTAGTCGCCTTCAGAAGGTAGAAACCTGGCACGATGGCCAAGGACAACCCGGCGATCTTGGTTTCCGTTACAATTACAAACTGCATCGGCATCAGTTAAAGGGACAAATTTGAACACAGAGAATGTGTTTAGGGCCAAAAGAACCCACAAAAATTATTATTTTTTTCATTATAAAGGCTAAATACTACAGACTGCTGCCCAGATTATGTGACTGAACAATGGCTAGATTTACATCCCAAGATCCCCTCTGTAAGGCCCTTTAGATGTCTTTAGCTCTGCCCATGGTCCTATCACCACTACTCATATGAGCACACCCCCAAAAAAGACCTTTTGCCTATAACAAGCAAGAACAAAAAAGCTTTAACCCTTTGGTCTTCACTTCCCCATTGTCCTCCTCTTGGCACCCGCAGTCACAGAAACACACACACACACAGGCACGTGCACACATAGACACCAAGGGGGCTTGAGCACCTGCCCTTTTTGTCCAAAGTGCCCTCATGCCATTTAAAAAAAAAAAAAAGTTGCCTCGCTGCCCGCACTAACCCCCCCACCATCCAGTCAGGTCTGTGCCTCCTTCACGACAGACCTGTAGATGCTGCGCTCCCTTGTCAGTTCTTTAGTATTACAAAGCGCTGGGAGATGACATCATCTCCCAGCGCTCTGCATGGAGAGAAGACCTCGCGGGAGCTCCAGCAGTTACAGGTCTGTGCCAAAGGAGGCACATACAGACCTCTCCTGCCGCTGAACCACCAGGGAAGAGGTAGGAAACGGACACTGGGGGCAATGTGGAAATGATGGGGCAATTTGGATCTGATGGAGAGCAAGATGGAGATGATGGCAATGTAGAGATGATGGGGCAATGTATGTGAGGGTAAGATGGAGCTGATGGCAATATGGAGCTGATGGGGGGCAATATGGAAATGAAGGGGGCAATGTGAGGGTAAGTTGGAGCTGATGGGGTAATATGGAGCTGATGGGGGCAATGTTAGAGTAAATTGGAGCTGATGGAGGCAATATGGAAATGATGGGGCGATATGGAGATGACGGGGGCAATGTGGAGCTGATGGTGGCAATATGGAGCTGACAGGGGACAATGTAAGGGCAATATGGAGATGATGGGGGGCAATGTGGAGATTAGGAGCATTGTGGAGGTGTCCAGTGAAGATGGCCTTTTTTTCATTTGAGCCCCTGCCCCCCAAAATGTTTGTGCACATCCCTGCACACACATATACACACACACACAAACAGACATGCACAAACATACACACACACACACCATACATAGAGACACCCAAACACCCACAGAAGCACACAAACAAACACATACACATAGACACATGTACACAGACACAAAAACATACACACGCAAAATAAATATCCCCTGGGAGATCTGTGTCATTCATTTTAAAGATAATCAAAAATTGCTGTATGTTTCACTAAATATATTTGCTTGTATAAGTCATTTTTGAGAAAGTAATTATTTGTTGATGGCATAGTGCAGGACTTGATTATTTGTTTCTGTGCTGGGCCAACACATACCTAAATGAATACCGGCAGAGCCAAAACAGAAAATGGATAGAACAACATACAGCCAGATTATATTTCTCTGTAAAAGTAAACCTTTTTCAATGTGACAGGTTGACTTAAACTGTCAGACTTACGCTGCTGGCTGGTTCCAAAGATTGCTGGTCATACCCCAGACTAGGTAATCTCTCCCAATCTTCAAATTCAAAGCCTCTTTACACTTTACGTGACTGATGAAATTACGTTTTTCCTCTGGATTCTTTTTGTCCAAGTCTGTAGGAAGAGAGATGGAGGAGAAAACAGCATAGAAACTGTCACTGGGAACAGAACTTTGAAAAATCTTTCTTTAAATATATTAGTGGATGGATAAAAACTGAAGGATGCATATGATTAGAAATCAATAGATATGGGAAAGGAGATAAAGAAATAGCTGGCCATCTAATTATTTCTGTTCAGACTTCACAAAACTCTGTAAAGTAGGCAAGCCCACAACAAGTGGAAGAACTACTGATGTGGAGCCAGTGGACACATCTGTTTATTAAGAATTTAGTTTTACTGACATTATCATAATTAAAACCTGGCAATTCAATTGGTCTAGCTGAGCTTCATCCAAAAGTATTAAAATAAATTAGCTGAAAGTTGCTGTTGACATGAGTGGTTCCAGATGATTGGAAAATTGCCACTGAAGTACACTTCATAAATAAGGTAGTAAGGAGAACTCTGGTTACTACAGGCCTGTGATTCTCATTAAATTCATGCGTTTTGCCAAATGCTGTCATCATCTTCCCATGAAAGATTGTTTTAGGCCACTTCAGTATTAATACTATTTTTTGTTATGAGATTGTAGATGATATGCAATTTTTTTGTGGAAACTGGAATCCCCAGTAAGCAGATACAGAGGGCATGCAGAGAATGATCATCCAGCCAGAGTACCACCACAATAGGATACATAGACAACGAATGCCACAGAAAAAGAGACACCAATCTGCTTGTATCAGAAGTGGAGTTCACAATGAAGAATTTTAGGGTCAGTGAGATCCACAGATTACCACTGTTGCATTTTTTTATGCACTCAATGTGGACCTGACTCATATGGAAAATAATGGCGCGTCAACAGCCTTGCTCCCTTTGTTTACATTTTATAGTAACCAGATGAGGGTGGATCAAAATATATGGGTCTGCTGTCTGGCGCTTCGGCTCTCTGTCATCCCACACACAACTTCTGTCAATGGTGCTGCTCGCGGAACACAGCCATCAGACTTCGATTCCTGGTTTCCCAAACAGAACATCCTATGGAGCCTGGCAGTTGCTAGGCAAATGTCCATCGGGATGTCTATCAACTCCATTCACCACACAGTCTTAGTTGACTAGTGCAACATTGGTTCTTAGAACTTTGAACTGGGATAAAATGGGAGTATGGACTTCCTCCCTGCATGGTCTGGTTAGTGAAGACAATTTAAGGAGTTCACCAACACTGTTCTTATCTTAGCGGCTGGCAGCCGCCTTGTGTGATGATGTCAGTGGCTGCTAGCCATGATGAGAAACTGGTCTGATTGTAAGGGGCTGCAGCATATTGAGAGACAATGGGTTCCCTTGGATATTCGGCACCTTCACAAACACCCTTTGCACCCTCTATAGTTATGCCCCTAGGAGGTATGCTGGCACAAGCCTGTATAACAAGTCTACGTGTCTGAGTCACACATATAGGAGCATATTTTCTGCAGAAAAACTAAAGCACCTCATCAAATACAAAAGTCCAATTGCTTTCAATGGGGTTTTTTCTTTGAAAATTATAGCATTGGTAATTTTCCCCAGAAGTGCTGAACTTTTGTGTTGCTAAACATGTCCCTATTTTGGGGTAGCCATCCCTGGTCCTCAAGAGCTACCAAAAGTGCAGGTTTTCAAGGTATACCTGAATGAGCACAGATAGACCAATTAAAGGCACAGCCACTAATTAGTCCACTTGTGCTCCATCTAGCATATAAAAAAAAAGACATGCACTGTTGGTAGCTCTTGAGACACGGTTGGCTACCCTTTCTTAAAGAGAGTTAAATGGGAACTTTTCCCTTGTAATAAGCGGCTGTTAAGTTGTTAAATATAGCTGAAAGGGGACATTTTACTAATCTGAGAATGTATAGAAGGCTCTTTAGAATGTTTGGAGGGGTTTGCTAGAGCCATAGAGATAATCCAGATTCTAGAATCATGGAAGGAATTGGCTATAGCCATAGGGCAATTATTCTAAAGGTCAGGCTTTAAGGATATGCCTAAGCACAACTATGCAATCACAATGAGAACTTTGAGAATCAATGTCACTGAGGAATACCCATACTTTAGAACCATAGGTAGCACTTCTGTACATTCTCAAGACAGTAAAATGTTCCCACTCAGGTACAGATTACAGCAGAGTTTAAATGCATAAAAAGTAAGTAGATATAACTGACTGCTGTATGAAGGACACCTGCCTAGCTAAGTCTTACTACTAAAAAAAAAATAAGAGCCCATTCTTCCAATGGTCAGGGTTTCACAATGCAATGGAGACCTCTCTAATATTTAAAGGGGTTAAAATCACATTGTGAACTAATGCTTTGCTCATCCCTCTGGCATTCAAAGGGTTAAATCCATTTAAATAATAGAAATTCTATGTTATTCCCTATGGAGCAGTTGGTGGGTGTGCAATGCATTGCTTAGGGTTAACATGTGAAACTATATAGAACCTCCCCCTTAACATCTGATAACTTTTGATCAGGACAGTCTCAGCATTCCATCTTGCTTCATTCTGTAAAAAAAAAAACTATCTGAATAGGTCCATCATGTTACCTTCCTTAAAGATTTGCTGAATTGTCATCACGTAGTTATCATAGGTTTCAGTCCGCTGTATATCAGTGAGTGTCACCTTGTACACTGTGGACAGAAGCAGCCAATCAGTAAGACAAATGTTGGACTAGGCACTGAAATTGATGTCTTAGTGCTACATCTACATAATACCTATTTACACTGAACATCCTCTCGAGAGACCATTTGTGGCTGCAGAAGAGTAGTGTGGGAGTGCATAGTCATTTTTTATGCTCCTTGTTTAAATGGATAGTATAGGGTCTACACCAGATCCTTTAAAATTGTTGGCTGTGTCCCGCTAGCTATGGAGATCTCATCACCCAAAATTGTTCTTTCTACCTCCCAATTACCTTGAAGATCACGGAAATATGCAAGGCTGGGTGACTTCAGCATTGAGTGGCACTTTCATGGAAGATTGCTCTCCTAATGTAGAAGCTCATTGAGAGCGGATTCACTGACTCAAGTCTTCCATAGACTTCAGGACGGAACAAAGCAATCTCCCATAAGGTCTTCACTTGCTGCTGATGTCAAGCAGCCTTCCAGATCACAATGATCTGCAATGATCTGCAAAGCAAATGGGGAGGAGGGAGTGATAAATGGAGCAAATTTGAGCTATGGGAATGGAAAGATTCAACAATTTCAAAGGGTCTTGTGTGGCCCCTAAATTGCCCTTTTAACTCAATTTACTCACAAGATGCAGGGGAAACTGCAAATCTCTGTGTGGTGGGAATGTGCTTGGAGCTTGATGTCATTAAAATCTTACAGAGGGTGGAGTGTGGTCTGGTATGAACTAAAGAAATCAAACACATTCATAGCTCGCTTGTATGTCATTCGTATTCTGCATAGGTATCTACCATTGCTATGTATACACAGTTTATTATACCTTATGTTTAATAGCTATATCCTATTTCTACTTTGCGCTCTTTCAACCACTTTTGTATCTTAAACTCTGTAATAATTCATGTGTTTCAATAAAGTGTTTTGAAACTTAAAAAAAAAGAGAAAAAGAAAATCAACCACTGTAATGCATACTGAGAAGAGAACCAGTGCCACAGCACAGAAAAGCTGTTTTGGCTGATTTGTACACCCCCCCCATGCTCTGTCTTTCTGATCATTATAACAGAACTTCAGTAATGATGCTGGCCTCACCATATTCCACTTTAGGTTCACATGCTTTATCGAATCGCAATTCGGCAGTGATATAATCATGATCTATTCGCTGTTGCATAAAACAGTTTTCTGTAAGACAAGAAGGGGAAAATATTAGGTGTTGAATGTTTTTGGCCAGGAATGAAAAAATTCAACAGTCAGAAATAGGCAACAGGGAACCCCTTGCTTTTGTTGACCTACAACTTCCACCATCTTCAGCCATCCATTTGCTGACAGCAGTTGCCCCCTTGGCCAGTCATATCTCTGGCCCAGTGGGCCACTGGCTCACTTAGTCTCACATTTGCTACTGTAAATGGAGCTACACTACTGATGTCACAGAGCTTACAATTGAAATGTATCTACACAAGTGATACCACAAAGCTACAGTACAAACGGAGCTACACTAGTATCATAACTCATTATCCATTGTAAGCTCTATGGCATCATTGGTATTGCTTTACTTAAATTGTAAGCTCTGTGGTATCATGAGTGTAGCTCCATCTCAACTGTAAGCTCTGTCGGATCATGAGTGTAGACCAATTTCAGTTGTAAGCTACTTGATATCACTCGCCTTACTTCACAACATTATTTCCAATTTTAAGATTAACAAAATGGGGTGGGCTGGAAAGATAGTAGAAATGGGCCATTTGATTGAATTTGCACCACAGGCCACAAGTTGCCAGCCCTCCCCTGGTGCCACCTTTTTTCTGTGTAACCTGCCTTCCTCAACTACACCAACTATCCTTTCTGAAAGTCCCCCACCACTCAATAGCTTATTCTTATAACTCTTAGGTCTTCAGATCATGCAACAGCATACTTGTTTCCTTCATGATTCCCAATTCAGTTGTACACTATGTAATGATGAAGATATATTACGTCACCCCTCCATCTTTGAGGGAGCTCTATTCAGAAGCAAAAAGCATTAGTTTTGCTAAATACGATTTTGGACAATGGCAAATGCTGTTTTAATCCATACTATAATTTTTTTATTTTATTTGGATAGAGACTTTTTTTATCTATCTTCCTATGTGGATCACTTATGTAGTGGTATATCTTCCCCATTATTTCCTGCACTATTTTATATGATGCACAGTGCATCATATAACAGACTAATTTGGCCCCAAAAGACTTACAGTGTAAAAGACTCTCTTCAAAGCAAGATGAGAATCTCAACAGGGGAATGAGAAGAAATGTTTAGAAGGGTCATTTAACTGGGGGGACTATGCTTATTTTTTTTGTATTAGATTGTGGACTAAAGCAAGTATGAATTTCGAATTTTAAACTTTAATTTTATTTTGATAAAGCATTTTTGGTTTCTTTGTTACAGTGGCACACCTCATGCTCTGTCTTACCTGATGCACAATGGCACAGCACTCCATGGCAGATCTTGCCCAGCAGAACACTGCCCTCTTCCACATGGTAAAATTTAGTGCAGCGGGTTTCTGTTAGGGATAATTAAAGGGTCAAGTTGTCACTGGCTGACAGTAAGGCTAATGTATAAAGAAAAAAACGGGAGCAATTCTGGAGAAAACCAACTGCGCCAAGGTGGGAATTAAAATTCTCAAAATTCCTATTGAATGCTTGAGAGGTCTCTAATACCATGAAAACCAAGGATTTCATGACATCTTGAGCATTTAAAGGGATAGTAATGTTTCATAATAAAAGCAGCTCTAATTAATCATCATAGTATTTGGACTTTGGAGGGTGTTATTTCAGTTCTGTCAGAGTTGTAGTTCAAGAGTAATTCAATGATAAAGTATCCCCCTCCCGCCCCTTTTACTGATGTAACACTGCTCAGCCAGAGCAGAAGGAAGGCGCCCAGGTAGATTGCAGAGAGGGACAATCTTCAATTAAGATAAGGGAAAAACCCGAAAAACTTGTCAAGGGGGGCAGGGCTTTCATTGTTCTCATAGGAAGAATATTGTCCCCTTCTGTTATCTGTCTGGTCTATGGACTGGATTCCACATCTGAGAAGAGATGGCTTACACTAGGTAAAAGGGGAGGGAGGGGGACACTTTGCTTGTGAATATCTCTCAAACCATAAAGGGTTGAGAGATAAGACTTATATCGTTCTTCATGTTTTTTTAATGCCTACAAAATAAAATAAAGTTAAAATGAAGTATTACTATCCCTTTAAGGGATTAAAAGCCCCATGTAAAGCAATGAAAATGTTTACGTCATTCATCTAGTTTACTTGTCTTGCTCCAGAATTCGTTTTTCTCCTTAATAAATCAGTAATGGTTTAGTAAAATTCTCTGGCTAGTGAGCAGACCATCTCAGTGCCTTCATGAGAAGTGATGATCTGCGAGGTCACTCACCTGGAGTATTATAGTTGTACACAGTGACTGATGCAGGCTGAATTAGACCCACTTTAAAGAACTGGTGTGCATTGAATTTTAGGCATTCTTCCTGTGTGTGAGAGATCTTAGGGGAAAGGGTCACAGATCAGTATAGAGAAAGAGGGCATGGGGAGTTATTTAGAAA
The DNA here is from genome assembly GCA_037306005.1 of Rhinophrynus dorsalis. Classification (NCBI taxonomy): domain Eukaryota; kingdom Metazoa; phylum Chordata; class Amphibia; order Anura; family Rhinophrynidae; genus Rhinophrynus; species Rhinophrynus dorsalis. Next base: position 529,399,144 of record CM074721.1, read on the forward strand.
CATAGATACAGAATTTGACCGCAGAAAAGAACCATTTGGTCCATCTAGTCTGACCATTTTTTATGTACTGTAAAAACCTCCAACCTTATTTGGTCTTTGGTCTTGTCTTCTGCTCAGGAGATGTGTACATATTAGTGCTGAAACCCAGCACCCCTATCTGTCAAGAAATGCACTGCAGATTCTTTGCTTATATCAAGCAAAAGATTAGGACTAGGAAAGAAGAATTAATCTATATTAGTTTCAGTAGTAAATATTGTTGGCTAATACAGACACTCTTTAAGTGCTGTGCCCGTATTGTATAGGTATCCTTCTGGATGACACTCTTAAAACATAACCTTTAATAAGTATAACTTAAAATCAGTGAATATCTTCATAAGCTGTCATTTATGAACCACCAATGCATGACAGCTTATGAAGATATTCACTAATTTTAAGTTATTAACCCCTTAAGGACCAGCGGTCCTGGGGTGTGTGGTCCTTTAAGAACCAGATAGAGAAGTTTGACGTGCCGTCCAACGCGACTGATCACGTGTGCCGGCACGCCGAACGAGGGACTGAAAGCGATCGCTCTGGTCTTGGAGCGATCAGCTTCAGTCCCCGGTATTACTCACCGCACTCCTGCAGGGCAGTGGGTAAAAGTACGTGACGTACCAGGACCATCACTGGTCCTTAAGTGCCGGACCAGTGTGATGGTCCGGGTACGTCAAGGGTCCTTAAGGGGTTAAAGGTTACGTTTTAAGGGTGTCATCCAGAAGGATACCTATACAATAAGGGCACAGCACTGAACGGGCTTCTGTATTAGCCAACAATTCTGCTCAGGATAGCCCACTAGGAGACGAAAAGAATTTATAGATAAGTATGACAGAAGAGAAGAAATGGAAAGTATATGAATGAAAAGAGAAGTAAATAGGAATGGAGAATCTGGTTAACTCTTTGAGATCCAGAAACATAGCAATGTGTTGGATACATCTTTTTTACTCAAGGGATCAGTAATTTTTGCAGAAAAACAAAATTATAAATCTATATATCTATATATATATATATATATATATCTCTATATATATATATATTATATTAAGGCCCGTAGCAGGGCCGAAACGTTGATGGAATAAACTAACACCGATTATTCACCGTCTAAAAGTCCTGTGAGTGCTTTCTTCTTTCTGACGATATCGCTGCATGTGTAAACCATAAGTAAAGGACAACCAGGCAATTCAACTATATTCAAGTGAGTACACATCCTTTGGAATGTTATATATATATATATACACACTGTAGGGATTTTTCTGCTGAGAAAATGGTTACTCCTACTGTTAGAAGATGACACATTCAAAAGGTATTACAGTTTAAACTTCTAAGAAGAGGTGGAACTCTGGAACTATCACGTTCCATAGAGAACTGTAGCCAGTTGCCCATCTCTAAATTCAAATCTAGTAGGCACTGCTGATAACAGATTAAAATAATTGATCTGTTGTAACAAATCATCTCCTGTCAGTGAGAATACCCTTGTTTTACTCAGTTGGAAAGGTCCTATACCTGTGCTATGCTTGTCCTATAGTAAAGATTTACTGTTCTTTTATATGTGTAGCAAGGAAGTAAGGCAACATGTGTTTGTTAGGTTATTGTGGAGTACATTTTCCATAATCCTGAGCCATATCTTGGCTAGCTACGGATAACAGGAAAGGAGTTCAGCAGCTAGAAGACCGTGTGTTGCCCTTGACGTAGACATATGCATAACTTACACACTTGGTATACACTTAAAGGGGAAATAGCCCCTGCTAATAATAGCCCCCATTTATCTTACTATGGCCAAAAATTCCTAATGGCCCATATGAATTTTAATCCTGTGCCCTGTTCAAGATGAGATAATGTCTTCATTCAGTTCTGAATGTCATGTCCATGGAGGTGGACATGAGAACTGCTGATAGTCCTTTCGAGATGAAGCAGACCCTTGCTCAGCCAGCAGTGTATCTTATTGGGGGCATCGGTGAAAGAGAGAACAGATAGAACCCCTGAAATTTTATTACACTGCTCTCTCATTGGAGCAAGCAGTGTTAAGAAGAGAATTGTTGGTGTAAGCTAGTTAGTAAATTGGCAGAAGTAGGGCTAGAAAATGATTTTCATCTCCTGGTTTTGATAAGATCAGATGCTTTTATTCCATCCGTGAACAAGACGGATATTTTCCCTATGCTCTGCTGCAGAGTGTTATGTAAGAATAGAAATAATGAACTGTAAAGGTAAGTAGTGATTGATGAGTGATGAGAGATATTTTCGTAAGGGGGTTGAGACAAGAGGTGAAGGTAAGTAAATAGACTCAATAAGAAACTAAGCTGGAAAAAATTGAGGTAGAGAAATCTATAAAGGATTATGGGGCCAGTAAGAGGAAACCGCCCTTGGACATAGAGTCTCTCACCCTGTCTAGGTAGAAAATAACATTGCTTCTCTTTGAGGCTCCCTTGTTGATCTCGAACCTGGAGATGTACTTGCCCTCTCCTCTTGGTAGCTGAAACGATAAAATTCACATTAAGTATAACTCCTAATGGACTGGCAGACAGAGAACAATAAGAAATCACAGTGCATGAACTTCTCAATCAAGTTTTTGGAAAATACATATTTCCGTGCAGTCTGTTTCTTTGTGTTCTAAACAACACATTTATTTAATCAATTAATTTAGTGAGAAGCAAATAAACTATATGTAGATTGCTCAATAGAGGATGGTGCACGACCATCAGAAATCTCCTTCATGTCAGTGGTTCTCAACTCCTGTCCTCAGGACCCACTAACAGGCCAGGACTTAGGTATTTCTCTGCTAGAGCACAGGTGTGGTGATCAGAGGCTCATTCACATTGATTAACTCACATGTGCTCTAACAAGGAAATCATGTGATCAGAGGCTCAGTCACATTGATTAACTCACGTGTGCTCTAACAAGGAAATCATGTGATCAGAGGCTCATTCACATTGATTAACTCACCTGTGCTCTAACAAGGAAATCATGTGATCAGAGGCTCATTCACATTGATTAACTCACCTGTGCTCTAACAAGGAATTCATGTGATCAGAGGCTCATTCACATTGATTAACTCACCTGTGCTCTAACAAGGAAATCACGTGATCAGAGGCTCATTCACATTGATTAACTCACCTGTGCTCTAACAAGGAAATCATGTGATCAGAGGCTCATTCACATTGATTAACTCACCTGTGCTGTAACAAGGAATTCATGTGATCAGAGGCTCATTCACATTGATTAACTCACCTGTGCTCTAACAAGGAATTCATGTGATCAGAGGCTCATTCACATTGATTAACTCACCTGTGCTCTAACAAGGAATTCATGTGATCAGAGGCTCATTCACATTGATTAACTCACCTGTGCTCTAACAAGGAAATCACGTGATCAGAGGCTCAGTCACATTGATTAACTCACGTGTGCTCTAACAAGGAAATCATGTGATCAGAGGCTCATTCACATTGATTAACTCACCTGTGCTCTAACAAGGAAATCATGTGATCAGAGGCTCATTCACATTAACTCACCTGTGCTCTAACAAGGAATTCATGTGATCAACGGCTCATTCACATTGATTAACTCACCTGTGCTCTAACAAGGATATCATGTGATCAGAGGCTCACTCACATTAATTAACTCACCTGTGCTCTAACAAGGAAATCATGTGATCAGAGGCTCATTCACATTGATTAACTCACCTGTGCTCTAACAAGGAAATCATGTGATCAGAGGCTCATTCACATTGATTAACTCACCTGTGCACTAATAAGGAAATCATGTGATCAGAGGCTCATTCACATTGATTAACTCACCTGTGCTCTAACAAGGAAATCATGTGATCAGAGGCTCATTCACGTTGATTAACTCACCTGTGCACTAATAAGGAAATCATGTGATCAGAGGCTCATTCACATTGATTAACTCACCTGTGCTCTAACAAGGAAATCATGTGATCAGAGGCTCATTCACGTTGATTAACTCACCTGTGCTCTAACAAGGAAATCATCAAATACTGGCCTGTTAGTGGGTCCTGAGGACAGGAGATGAGAACCGCTGCTCTATGTAAATGTAGTTACTACTATGGATGAGTCATATCTGGATACGACACTCCCTGTGTTCAACACTTACTTTTTCAAGATCATTAATATCTGGGGAAAAGCCTGTCAGCATAGCAATATCTAGGATTGGCATGATGGCATCAACAGACTTAAGATATCTGGGGATGAAACAAAATTATTATTATTAATAATAATATTGTTATTACTATTATTTTCATCCTTTATTTTTTGAGCACCAAGATATTCAGCAGCTCTGTACAATAAGGGGTGAAAACATATGACATACAGAAACAAATCAAAACAACTGGTACTGAGGGACCTGCTTGCAAGAGCTTAAAGGGATCTATCACCCCTATACATGTTTGTCTAAAACATTAGTGTATGTAGCTACAAGATTGAAAATTGTTTCAATTTTTTTCAAAAATTATTTTGCCCAAATGAAACTTCTAAAGATTACCCTGCGGCTTCCTTCTGGACAGACTGCGGTAACCAGCTGTGTACTGCAGTCTGTCACTCTTCCTCTGCTCCCTCCCTCTATCTGTCTCTGGCCAATGAGATCGCTCCAGGACACATGCAGAAAGCCTCTGTCATCAGAGGATGTATATGATTTAGGATCAGGATGGGCTGTTTCCTCATGTAGGATGTTTATAAATTAGGATGAGGAAGGTCTGTTTCCTCACATAGGGTGTGTGTGTAAATGGATAGTAGTGTTTCACAAAAACAGCTCCAGTTAATCTTCATAGTATTTGGGTTGTAGTTCAAGAGTAATTGAATGATAAAGTATCCCCCATCCCGCCCCTTTTACCTAGTGTAAGCCACCTCCCCTCAGATGTGGAATCTGGTCACTTGACCGGACAGATCACAGCAAGGGACAATCTTCTGCTTGTTTTTGTGAAACATTACTATCCCTTTAACCCCTTATCGACCACGGAGGACCACGTAGCATTTTTTATTTTATTTTTTTAGATTACGGATCTGGACTCCCGGAACGGCATGCAGCCACGGGGGAAGCCCGGAATTCCATGACGGTCATAGTCATGGGTCGTTAACTTAGATTGACCCATGATGTACTATGACTGTCAAGGGTCATTAAGGGGTTAAGGATTTGGATTGTCTGTTTCCTTGTATAATGCACATCATTAAAGATGACATTTAATTCTCTACATTTTTTTTTAACTAATAATGTGCTTATATAGGTTAGGCTGGAAAAATGGTTGATTTTTATTGTTAAAACTTTATAAATAACACTTGTATTTTGCATCATTTACATTTTCCGAATATCAGTACATAGAACAATTATTACGTACCTCATACATACAGTAATAGATATTGTTCCCTTAGCACCTGCAGGCCTTGGAGCTGTTGGAAGAAAATTCAGATCCAAAATGAAATGCAAATTATTGAAACAATATATAATCTTATATAAGAAGCGCAACAGGATTTCCATAGTAGGGTTTCCAACAATGAAAATTACCAAATAATACCTAAAATTAGTTTTTTGCAATCCCACTGTAGCTACTTGAGTATAGAGTAGGAGAGCATTGAACCAGCTGTTGTTGGACTACAAGTCCAATCACCCTCAAATGTGAGAACAGTACACAGACAAACACACATGAACAATATACACAGATATAAAGTGACATAAATTCTTACCCAGTGATGCATTCTTCACTGTCACAGACAGGTCATAGTTATTACACTTCCTGTCCTGTTCTGTCATAAGAGCATAATAGAATGATGTCACCTGAACAGGAAATGACATCATTAGTCATTATTGACTAATTAAAGGAGAAATAACATCTAAAACTAAACCCCTGACGAAGCCTGTCAAAAGCGATATGCATTGGGATTTGTCCGGAGGAGAGCTCCAGTTTGCTCTTTGTGTCTCCCTATTTAGTGATGAGTATATCCTTTTTGTACTTATTCTTTTATGTGGGTTTAGGATTCTCTTGTCATATCTCTATTTAGGGTGTCTGTATATTTTGATGGTATTTTTCTTTTTGAGAATGGGAGGGACATTTAGATTGTTAATATACTATCACCTACTATGCTTTATTTGTTCTGCTTTATGATCCATTCCTACTATATGTAGTATTTGATGTAATGAATACCCTTTATGGGTATTTGTGGTATTTTGGTTCAGATTATTTTGTAGGTGTTATTCTGGAGTAACCTCCTTCTTGTCTGTTTTAATTGATTTTAAATAGTCGTCCCTTTTTGTGTTTTGTTGTTTTTGTACCAATAAAGATTTAATTTTATACATTTTGTGTTCCTTACTTTGAGTGCCTCTTAGGGTGACCACACATCCCGGAATTCCCGGGACTGTCCCTCATTGGGGGTCTGTGTCCCACATCCCGGGTCACCCCCCACCGGGATAACAAAGAGTATCAGAATGGAGCAACACGCGACAGTCCAGCCAGCCAATGAAATGTATTTGCTATATGGTCCTCACTGGGTAGCTGAGCCAGCCATTGAAGACCATATAGCCAATACATTTCATTGGCTAGCTGGACTGGTACGTGCGAGACAGCTGGGGTGGAGCAGGTATGCTGGTACTGAAAGTGAGACCAGCGGCTGAGGCTCCCGCTGGCGCTGACCATCTTTCTGAGGCTGTTCCCACTGGGAACTCTTACTATGTCAGCCTCAAAAAGTTGGTCAGCACCGGCGGGAGCCTCAGCCATGGGACTAGGGTGACCACATGTCCTGGAATGGCAGAATGGAAATGTGGTCACCCTAGTACCTCAACTTATGGGACCTGCTTTCTTTGGAGAGGTTGTCCCTTTAGGAATTCTTATCTCTAAACATAGATATTTGTGTATGTTTTTGAGTCCCCTGAGTGCACCCCTTATTGACAGGTTTTCTAGTAGGGAATTATATTTTGTGTCTGTGCCTACTCATATTTTGTATATTAATCGATGTTCGTGGAGGCCAACAAGACTTTTACTAGCAGGTCTACAGCACATAAACGCTGCCTGCTGCGCACGGTAATTTTATCTCATTGAGTGCCAGAGGTGGTCTCTTCCTGCTTCAGATTCAAAAAATTTGTCAAGGACTATCATGTCCTCCTGAATGGACATATCATTCAGTACTGACGGATCATGATATATCTTCAACTATACATTAGGGCTCTCTAGCATTTCAAGGGATAGCAATGTTTCAAAATAAGCAGTTCCAATTCATTGTATTTGGGCCATGGAGAGTGTTATTTCAGTACTGTCAGAGTTGTAGTTCAAGAGTAAATGAATGATAAAGTATCCCCTCCCATCCCTTTTACTAATGTAACACTGCTCAGCCAGATCAGAAGGGAGGTGTCCAGGTAGACTGCAGAGAGGGACAATCTTCAATTAGCAAAAGGAAAAACCTGTCAAGGGGGAGCAGGGCTTTCATCGTTCTCATAGTAGAATATTGACCCTTGATGTGAGCTGTCTGGTCTATGGACTGGACTGGACTGAGGGGAGGTGGCTTACACTAGGTAAAAAGGGCGGGAGGGGAAACTTTATCATTCAATTTCTCTTGAACTACAACTCTGACAGTATTGAAATAACACTCTCCATGGCACAAATACTATGAAGATTAGTTGGAGCTGCACTTACATCGCCGTTATATCAGTGGAAGGACAACGTACATTTTCCTTCCCATAATATTCAACGTCAGGACCTCTATAGATGTATACTATATTGGTGGTATCAATGTATCTTTGGCACAAAGGGTAGGGACCCCTTATCTGCAAAATGGGCCTAATGTGAGTACAATGGTTATTGATTCTTTAAGCATGTATCAGTAATATGAGTAATACATTTTTACTATATACTTTTATTTTTTTTTTTTGTTAGTCTGTCTGTTTTTGAGCTGAACATTACTAAGCACTTTATTCTACTGCAGGCGGTAACGATAGTTAAGGTTTTATATACACATTTTTCCATTGACTACAGGGCGAATCTGTTACATGAAACCAGTGATAACATTTATTCACTGAAATGTAATCTAGGCCAAAGGCAGATTTTTTTAACAGAATTTTTACAATTAATATTCACTTTAATAGCTACACATCAAAAATTTACTTTGATAAACATATAAATCCCCATTAATAGCAAACTTACTTATGGGTAACCAATGCTTATTATCAATTGTATCCTCTTGATAAATAAGGAAAAAGGTTTTTTGGTGAATTTTACAGCATGAAATTTGAATTGCGTTGGATAACTATTTGACACTCAAAGTGTTAAAAGCAACTTTCAAATCAATGGAAATTTGGGGAACTTGAATTTGTCTCGGTAGTGTAGCTGGTTTAATCCAAAATCAGTTTACTTTTGTTTTGAATATTAGTCAACATTTAACCCTTTGCTTTGCACCTCTGGAACACAAAGGGTTAAGGAATAGTTTGATATTAGATATATTTGAGTAAATGCATTAGGGTTACTTTTATGTTTTGAATATTAGTTACTCGGAAAGGGAACCCTGGATTATAAGAGGTTTTGGGGGGTTAAGCATTTTGGATGTATTTAGGGTAAGGGTGTTAGGATAAGGGTGTTAGGATAAGGGTGGTTTTTACAGTTTTTGCTTGTGGTATAGAAAATAAAGAACATGCTTACGCTCGCGGTTAAACTCACCATCAGAGTGCATTGTCCTCTCCCCTTTGCGCTCACTGTAAATTGCCTGTTCACGTGTGTCTATGGAGAAATATGGGAGAAATTACTGAAAAATATATTCCAATTTCTTTCATATCACTACACCGAATCCCCATTAATTGGAAGGTAGTACAATTCACACAGCACAGTGCGAGGCTCCACAGAACAATTCCTTTAAATTGAACAGCTCAGTGTCAGGTTCTACAGTGCACATTTCTAAGCAGATGTTCCCCAGAGATGACATGGAACTCAGTATCAGGTTCCACAGAGATGACATGGAACTCAGTATCAGGTTCCACAGAGATGACATGGAACTCAGTATCAGGTTCCACAGAGAGTACACAGAGCTCATTATCAGGTTCCACAGAGATGACATGGAACTCAGTCAGTGGCAGGTCCCACCGAGAGGACACTGAGTTCAGTGGTAAGTTCCACAGAGAAGACACAGCTCAGTGGCAGGTTTTACAGTGAACATTTCTATTGTCCATAGAGCTCAGTGGCAGTCTCCACAGAGAAGACACAGCTCAGTGGCAGGTTCTGGTAATAAGACACGGTTCACTTTTAAAATGTCGCACACAAAAGAGCGTGCGACTTAAAACCGCATTCACCAAGCCACCTTGATGAAAAATGTCACCCTGTATCAAAAGTGCAAGATTCTCATGTCACCGCATTAAACATCACTGCTGCTTCTGCACACAATTAGCTGAATCATTTTCCAGTTACCATAAGAAGGCCTTGTTCAACCCATTGCCGGGTGAGCCGGGGAGCCCATGTGACTGCAGCGCCATGTACAAGCTGAACCTGCCAGTGGGTCTGAAAGAGGCTGCCTTGCCGGACAGAAGGAAGAATGCTGAACTGCAGAGGTAGAGCCGAGTGTTCAACAAATGTGGTTCCCAAGCTTCTTCTTGACTACAATCCCCATCATCATCAGTCAATGGCCAGCTGAATATGATTGATGTTGGGGAGAACTGGGCAGTATTCTGGGGTCAGTATTCTGTACTGGAGGTAGCAGTTTATAGCAGAAATAGTAGAAGAAACGGACAGTGACTTAGATATAATTCTTGGTATACAACATTAAATAAAACATACCAAAAGTGTCTTAAAGGGATAGTAATACCTAAAATGTAAAAAAAATATGTTGTAGGGTTTATCCCCCTGAGTAAAACAAGAGTACTCCCACAGCTGAAAGGTGTTTCATTCAAAAGTTATTAATTTTCAAAGTTGAATTTTTTAGGTGCAATATCACAGTGGCCTGAAATTGTACAGTGGCGCTGTTGCTACACGATCCTATGGACAGCTCTGATCCCAGGACCATAAATCTCCATAGGATAGTGTAGCAACAGCGCCACTGTACAATTTCAGGCCACTGTGATATTGCACCTAAAAAATTCAACTTTGAAAATTAATAACTTTTGAATGAAACACCTTTCAGCAGTGGGAGTACTCTTTTTTTTCCTAAGGGGGATAAACCCTACAACATATTTTTTTTACATTTTAAGTAATACTATCCCTTTAATGTTGTTTACCAAGAATTATATCTGTCCGTTTCTTTTACCTGCGCTGAGAAGTGAGGCATGGAAGGAAAGGGTTGCATGATAGGGATTGTAGTCCAGCAGAAGCTTGGGAACCACATGTGTTGAACACTCGGTTATGCCTCTGCAGTTCAGCATTCTTCCTACTCTCTTCCTTCAGATCCACGGGCAGGTTGTCATGGCTTCTGTGTTTTTTCCGTCCTTTCCAGGATTTACTGCTCTCCTTCTTGGATTTATTTGGTCTCTGCCCTTTTGTTACGCCCTTTGTTTTGGTCCTATATCTAGCACCAGCGCTCTTGTGTCGGTGCGCAATCAAAGCGTTTGTGTTTTGTGAGTTCCTGATTCTGTTCCAACGTTTTCCTGTTTATGATCTGGCTTTCCTCAACCTTGATTCCGTCTTCTGATTTGGCTTAGTCTCCTGTCCTGCTCTGATCCGACCCCGGCCTGTTTACAACTATTCTCTTGTCTCCTGTTTTGGTACCGTACTGCTCGACTGGTTTTGACCTAGGCTTGTTCGACTTTCCCTTCTGTCTTCTCCTCAGGTTTTGACGTTTCCTGCCAGTTACCGACCCGGATTTGCCGACCATCCTTCCTCCATGCCTGAGTGCCTAGTCTGTCATGCTCCTCTACCGTCAGGTTCAACTTCCCCGTCTCCCAGTCGTGTGTAGACCTCTTACGACCCTCAGTCATACTTCGGGACACCTTCGACCCACAGTCGTATAACGGTTTCTTGCAACCCTCAGTCGTACGGTATCCCTGCGACCCCTGTAGGTGCTCCATTCGACAGAAGCTATCCATACTACTGGTAGGTTTTTTAAGCTGTTTCCTGACCTGGTGAGTAGCTGTCTGTCTCCTAGGTGATTATCCAGCCATCAGACTTCGCGGCCTGCTACCCCACCCGGCTCCAGCAGCAGCAAGATCACATGGGAACAGCCACCAACCTCTAGCAATGCTCCCCACTCCTCACATTCTAGCTCCTGGATCACTGGGCCCTACACAGTGAGTATTTCTTATAGCTTACTGCCTGTTTTTATTACATTTCAAATCAAAGTAGCAGCTTGCCACTCTATTGGGGTTATCTCCCCCCTAGGGGTTCTCTGGCTGCCTACATCTGGGCGTGTAAGGCCAAATGTGACACAGGTCCAGCTTGTACATTGCGTAGCAGTGACACAGGCTCTCCGGCTCTCCCAGCAATGGTTTGGGCAAGATTCAGCTAAGCGTGTGCAGGAGCAGCAGCAAAGTTTACTGCAGCGACATGAGAATGACACAGTTTTGATACAGGGAGAGATTCTCATGTCACCCCCTTTCCATCAAGATGATCTAGTGAACGTGTCTTTTGTATGCGACATTTTAAAAGTACAGCATAAGACACAGAGCTCAATGGCAGTTTCCAATAAAGGAACTGCTCAGAATAATTAAGGGTAATGACTCGCTAATTCTGAAAAAGCATTCATAATTCAGTAACATTTTACTGCTAATCATTCTGCCATCAAAAGTACACTGTAACAATTGCGTTTCTTGCATTTCGCCCTGTGTTCTTTGTGAAAGAGGCTGTCGCTTTTGGTTGGAATGCAAGAAAATTGAGCAGTTTCTATTTATACCGTACTTTTCACCAAATGTTATTGAATTATGGATGTTTTTTCAAAATTAGCGAGTCACTAAACCTTAATAATTCTTAGCTGGGCAAAAATGTTACTGAATTGTATATGGGTTTTTTTTTTCAAAATTAGCAAACGTTTGCCCTTTTTTTGTGAATGCGTTTCAAAAAGTGGACATGGCTAAAATATGTGCCGTTTTGTGAGAGGATGAGCTATTGATAAGCTAACTTTGCCATTCATTTAGAGGCATTTTCTAACTTTGCCTTTAATTTAGTGATATTCCCTAACTTTGCTGTTAGTTTAGGAACATGTACTATTCAACATCAAAGCGTTAGTGTGTTTCTTGCATCAAAACATGATCAACCCGTGCACTCAGTGGCTATTAACAGGCCAGGATTTTAGAATTTCCTTTTAAGAGCACAGGTGAGTTAATCAATACAACTGAGCCTCTGGTCAACAGAGTGTTCTAGCAGTGGTTCTCAGCCCGTGCCCTCAGTGGCCACTAACAGGCCAGGACTTAGGGATTTCTCTGCTAGAGCACAGGTGTGTTGATCAGAGGATCATTCACATTGATTAACTCACCTGTGCTTTCACAAGGAAATCTTCAAATCCTGGCCTGTTAGTGGCAACTGAGGGCACGGACTGAGAACCACTGGCATACAGTCTGCATGTGTCTGTGTATAAGGACTTGCACTATACAGTATAGGAGGGACAGCCCCTGTTTGACACCCAAATCCCTCTGCTCCTCTATTTAGGAGATCACACTGTGTGGTGTATATATCAGTGTATCAGATTGCCCCACATCAATAAAACCCACAGTAATGTGGGTATAAACTTCTGTATATATCTGTTAAATTAGTCTGTGTAAAAAAATACTTTAATCTTCTTCTAAATCATTCACTTACAGAAAGAGTAACTTAACCATTTCAGTGCCAGAGGAGATGCAATGCATTGCTTACCCCCTGGCACTCAAAGGGTTAAAAATTATCTACAATGGTCTGGCACTGTATAGCAGTGGTTCTAAACCTGTGCTCTCAGTGGCTATTAACAGGCCAGGATTTTAGAATTTCCATTTAAGAGCACAGGTGAGTTAATCAATACAACTGAGCCTCTGATCAACACACTTGTGTTCTAGTAGGGAAATTCCTAAGTCCTGGCCTGTTAGTGGCCACTGAGGGCATGGGCTGAGAACATCTGCTGTATAGTATACAGCCTGCATGTGTCTGTGTATAAGGACTGGCACTATACAGTATAGGAGGGACAGTCCCTGTTTGACACCCAAATCCCTCTGCTCCTCTATTTAGGAGATCACACTGTGTGGTGTATATATCAGTGTATCAGATTGCCCCACATCAATAAAACCCACAGTAAAGTAAACTTCTGTATATGTCTGTTAAATTAGTCTGTGTAAAAAAATACTTTCATCTTCTTCTAAACCATTCACTTACAAAAAGAATAACTTAACCATTTCAATGCCAGAGGGGATGCAATGCATTGCTTACCCCCTGGCACTCAAAGGGTTAAAAATTCTCTACAATGGTCTGGCACTGTATAGCAGTGGTTCTCAACCTGTGCTCTCAGTGGCTATTAACAGGCCAGGATTTTAGAATTTCCTTTTAAGAGCACAGGTGAGTTAATCAATACGACTGAGCCTCTGATCAACACACTTGTGTTCTAGCAGGGAAATTCCTAAGTCCTGGCCTGTTAGTGGCCACTGAGGGCATGGGCTGAGAATCTCTGATATAGAGCATATATTTATGATTTTAAAAAGATAGCCCATGCTCCACTTTGTTTCATTCCATCCAATGTACCAGCGTCTTCCACAGAGAGCCAGCATTCTCACAATACAGAGAAATCTGTCATTCTCCTACTCACACAGTTCACACTTCCAGCCCACACCTAAAACAAGGTATAATACTTCAGTGTAATTTCTTCATATTATGAAGTAGGCACTCAAGGTTTATGTAACTGGGCTAACTGCCCACTTATTCAATACAGTGACAAGATTACATCTCATTTAGAGAGGGGAACACATTCACTTCATAATGTGTTTGGACAACTGAGGTGATCTGGACCTTAAAGTGATAGTAATGTTTTAAAATAAAAGCAATTCCAATTAACCTTCATAACATTTGGGCCATGGAGTGTGTTATTTTAATACTGTCATAGTCATAGTTCAATGGATTGCAGAGAGGAACAATCTTCAATTATCATAAGGGAAAATACACTGCTCACATCAGAGCAACAAGACTGTCTGGATGGATCACAGCAAGGGACAATCTTCAGTGAGCGTAAGGAAAAACCTGTCAAGGGGGGCAGGGTTTTCCTTATGATCACAGTAAGAAGATTGTCCCTTGCTGTGATCTGTCTGGTAGTGATGATCGAGCACCCCGATGCTCGGGTGTTCGGGTGCTCTGGCCGAGCGCCCCCGGAGGCTCGAGTGCTCGGCCGAGCACCCGAGCCCCATTGAAGTCAATGGGAGGACTCGAGCATTACACCAGGCACCCCCTGCTCTGATGAGGGGAGGGTGCCTGGTTCATAGGAAAAGGTCAGAAAATGATGGAAACACCACAGAAATGGTTCAGGGACAGCATAGGGAGGATGTCTGGATGCATCTTGGACTCCAACGTCGCTGCTGGGAACGATGTTTCGCCCGTAGTACGCCATTTTTACAGACTGACCGTAAAACACACAAAAAGGAAGATAAAAACGATTTTAGGCGAAAAATTGTTACCAAACAGTATTTGCTGTATATTTACTTGTATATCATCTGCAAATTCTGCAAAAAATTTCATCGATTTTTCGGAACTGGGGCCATGATTAAGAGGGAAACGTGCGCAGCGTAAAGCAGGTGTTCAACGTGGTTATGGCCCGGGTAAGGTACAGCATTCAGGAACGGAGGCCGCAGCTACCACAGGTTTTACAACACGTCCGTTTGCCCTTGTTAAGTCCAAAATTTATAGTCGGAACAGTGGGGTCTGATCCATTGAGTAAAAGTGACGAAGTGACTTAGTGGATGAAGCCAAGAACTACCTTCTGCTCTGTCGAACACCACAGCCCTATTTAATTCAATGGGAGGACCTGAGGCACTCCGATACAACCTGTATATCACAAAATGGAGGGCCTCATTCACATTGTGGTACAATAGTTCAGGTAGTGGTCCAACACTCATAAAGCCTATGCACTAAGTGAAAGGGCTGCCAAAAATTAGACTGAAATGTCACTCCAATACACCCTTTATTACACATAAAGGAGGGCATCATACACACCCTTGAAAAATTAGGATTAATGGCCTGCTGGTGACCCTCTAAAACATTAGGGGCGAGGGCATGCCGCTAAGCTGACCATCTAAAACATTAGGAATGAGGGTCTGCTGCTGAGCCGACCATCTAAAACATTATGGGTGAGGGTCTGCTGCGGAGCTGACCATCCTAAACATTATATGCGAAGGCCCGCTAGTGAGCTGACGCTATAAAACATTATATGAGAGGGCCCGCTAGAGAGCTGACCCAATAAAACATTATATGAGAAGGCCCGTTGGTGAGCTGACCTATACAAAAATTGTCAAACAGGGCCCGCTGGTGAGCTGGCCCTATATAAAAATTATATCACAGGGCCCGCTGGTGAGCTGGCCCTATATAAAAATTATATCACAGGGCATATGGAAGAGGAGGAGGAGGATGAGAAGATTAAGAGTCAACCATATACCCGTTTTTTGGGTGGAAGGGGTGAATGGGAATACAGAGTATTCCCATCATTGTAAATAACATATCTAAAGTGACTTTATGTTCACCCGGGGCTTTCCTCCAGTGGAGTGGAGAAGTCAGGGGAAATCCAGGCCTTGTTCATTTTTATAAGTGTCAACCTATCAGCATTTTTGGTGGAAAGGCGGATACGCTTATCTGTTATGATGCCACCAGCAGCACTAAATACCCGCTCAGACAGAACGCTGGCGGCAGGGCAGGCCAGCACCTCCAAGGCGTAGAGTGCCAGTTCATACCACGTGTCCAGCTTGGACACCCAGTAGTTGTAAGGCACAGAGGGATCAGTGAGGACGCTGACACGGTCTGCTACGTACTCCTTCACCATCTTCCAAAACTTTTCCCTCCTTGTGACACTAGGCCGCGCATCAGGGTGAGGGTGCTGGCGGAGTGTCATGAAGGTGTCCCACGCCTTGGAGAGTGTTGCCCTGCCTTTGTCGGAACTGCTGCGTGCTCCCCTTTTCTCCCCTTCTCGGTTGGCCAAGGTAGCACGTACTCTGCCACCAGCGCTGTCAGATGGAAAATTTTGGAGCAATTTTTCGACAAGAACCTTCTGGTATTGCACCATTTTGCTTGTCCTCTCCACCGGAGGAATGAGAGATGAGAAATTCTCTTTGTAGCGGGGGTCCAGAAGGGTGAACACCCAGTAATCCGTGTTGTCTAAAATGCGTATAACGCGTGGGTCACGGGAAAGGCAGCCTAACATAAAGTCAGCCATGTGTGCCAGAGTACCAACAGGCAAGATTTCGCTGTCCTCACCAGGAGGATGACTCTCAATCTCCTCATCCTCTTCCTCCTCTTCTGCCCACCCACGCTGAAGAGATGGAAATAAAGTTCCATGGCTACCCTCTGTAGCGGAGGCAACCGTGTCTTCCTCCTCCTCCTCCTCCTCCGCCTCCTCCAATTGTCGCTGAGAAGACGAAGTGAGGGTGCTCTGGCTATCACCTTGTGTAAGCTCTTCCTCCCCCATTTCCACCTCTTCCACATGCAAAGCGTCGGTTTTAATTGTGAGCAGCGAGCGTTTCAGTAGACACAGAAGTGGGATGGTTACACTGATAATAGCGTTATCGCCGCTCACCATCTGTGTCGATTCCTCAAAATTGCGTAAAACCTCACAGAGGTCTGACATCCATTCCCACTCCTCACTTCTGATTACAGGAAGTTGAACGGAGAGGCGACGACCGTGTAACAGCTGGTACTCCACTACTGCCCTCTGCTGCTCACAAAGCCGGGCCAACATGTGGAAGGTGGAGTTCCAGCACGTGCTCACATCACACAGCAGCCGGTGAGCTGGCAATTGTAAGCGCTGCTGCAGCGTCAACAGGCTGGCTGAAGCTGTAGATGACTTACGGAAATGTGCACACACGCGGCGCACCTTCGTCAAGAGATCATGCAAATTGGGGTAGGTTTTTAGAAATCGCTGAACCACTAAATTAAATACATGCGCTAGGCATGGTACGTGTGTGAGCTTGCCGAGCTCCAAAGCCGCCACCAAGTTACGCCCATTATCACACACAACCATGCCTGGTTGCAGGTTGAGTGGCGAGAGCCACTGCTCGGTCTGGTGACTAATCCCCTGCAACAGCTCTGAGGCCGTGTGCTGTTTGTCCCCAAGGCAGATCAGCTTCAGCACGGCCTGTTGACGCTTCCCCACTGCAGTGCTACACTGCTTCCAGCTACCGGCTGATGGGTGAGTGGCGCTGCGCGCAGAGAATTCGGAGGTGGAAACGGAGGAGGAGGAGGAACCAATAACGTAGGTGCTGGCGGAAACCCTGATGGAGGTAGGGCCCGCAATCCTCGGCGTGGGTAGCACCTGTGCCATCCCAGGGTCCGAGTCGCTCCCAGCCTCCACGACATTCACCCAGTGTGCCGTCAGGGAAATGTAGCGTCCCTGGCCACAAGCACTTGTCCATGTGTCAGTCGTTAAGTGGACCTTCCCAGTAACTGCGTTGGTCAGGGCACGGGTGATGTTAAGGGACACATGGTGGTGTAAGGCGGGGACGGCACACCGGGAAAAGTAGTGGCGGCTGGGGACTGCGTACCGAGGGACAGCTGCTGCCATCAGGCTGTGGAAGGACTCAGTGTCCACAAGCCTAAATGGCAGCATTTCGATGGCCAGTAATTTGGAAAGGTGTGAGGTTAGTGCTATGGCCTGTGGGTGGGTGGCTGGGTATTTTCGCTTGCGCTCAAATGCCTGGGGTAACGACATTTGGACGCTGCGCTGGGACAGGGAAGTGGATGTGGTCGCTGATGGTGCTTCAGATGGTACAGGTGCAGGGCGGGAGGTATGCGGGCCTGTGCCTTAGACAGGCGATTGACCGGCACCGAAAACAGGGGAAGAGGAGGCAGCGGTGTGGCCTGCAGACACAGATTGGAGATCCGGGCGTTCCTCCCACTTATTACGGTGCTTGGATGCCATGTGTCGGATCATGCTGGTGGTGGTGAGGTTGCTAGTGTTCATGCCTCGGCTCATTCTGGTGTGGCACAGGTTGCAAACTACAATTCTTTTGTCGTCCGCACTTTCCTTAAAAAAACGCCATACCGCGGAACACCTAGCCCTTGGCAAGGGAGATTTACGCAAGGGGGTGCTCCGTGGAACATTTGCGGGCCGGTTTGGTGCGGTCCGCCTTCTTTCTTTAGCCACACCACTGCCTCTTCCAGCCTGTTGCGGTGCTGCAGATGGCTCACCCTCAGGACTGCTGTCATCGCTCGGCTTTCCACCTTCCCAGGTGGGGTCAGTGACCTCATCGTCCACCAAGTCCTCCTCCACTTCCTCACTCTGATCATCCTCCTCATTTCTTGATCCCACCACATCCTCAGTCATTGACAACTGTGTATCATCCTCCTCATCAAGGTCTTGAGACAGTAATTGTGGTTGATTTGATGGCAACTGTGTCTCATCATCATCATCCACTTCCTTTGACCTTAAATGCCGTTCCCCTCTGTCATCTTCTTGTGATTGGGTACCCTCTAGAGGTTGTGAATCAGGGCACAAGATCTCATGTTCCTCTGCAAGCGTGCTTGGAGAGAGGTTCAAATCAAGGATTGGTGATGAGAAGAGCTCCTCACTATATCCCAGTGTGGGATCACTTCTTTGGCCAGACCCTCTATGGTGGGAGGAAGGATGATCAGGGTGAGGATTATGTTGACCAGACTCTTGGCTAGTGAGAGTGGACTTGGTGGAAGACAGGGTGGTGCTTAACCGACTGGAAGCAGTATCAGCTGAAATCCAACCGACCACCTGTTCGCAGTGGTCTGACCTCGAGAGTGATGTCCTGCGACGCCCTGTAAACTGAGACATGAAGCTAGGTATGGTGGATGTCTTTCTTTCTTGTGCTCTGGCACCAGGCACAGTTTCTACGCGTCCTGACCCGCGCCCTGAACTATCAGGATCACGTCCACTTCCCCGTCCCTTTTTACCCGCCTTCTTCATATTAAACGGAATATATGCCGGTAATCTGCGGCTAGGCACACGAAACAGAATGTGACGCTAATCTGCGGCTAGGCACACTAAACAATATGTGACGCTAATCTGCGGCTAGGCACACTAAACAATATGTGACGTTAATCTGCAGCTAGGCACACTAAACAATATGTGACGCTAATCTGCGGCTAGGCACACGAAACAGAATGTGACGCTAATCTGCGGCTAGGCACACGAAACAGAATGTGACGCTAATCTGCGGCTAGGCACAGTGAACGGAATATGTGACGTTAATTTGTGAATTTGCACACTAAACAGAATGTGACAATAATCTATGGCTAGGCACACGTTTAAAATGGCCCTTTTTGTCGCTGCGTTGTAAAATCATTGGCCCTGTGCACCTAACAGAATATGTCAGCTTGTCACTGCACTGTGAAATATTTGTCCCTGTGCACCTAGTACAATGTCACCTTAGAACATGTCCCCCCCACAAAAAAATGAAATTCTGCCACCCCCCAAAAAAATTAAATGCTGCCCCCACACACAACAGTCCTAAAAAGGACTTTTGGGTCTTGAAAGAGTTTCAACAATTTTATTCTCCCTACACTGACTTCCTGTGCATCTAGTATTATATGTCACCTTACAAATATCCCCCCCACAAAAAAAAGGAAATTGTGCCCCCCCAAACAAAATATAAATGCTGCCCCCACACACAACAGTCCTAAAAAGGACTTTTGGGTCTTGAAAGAGTTTCAACAATTTTATTCTCCCTACACTGACTTTCCCTGCCTAAGCGCATCTCTCCCTGGCTAAGAATGAGCCGAACTCGCGCGTCGGGTGCTATACAGCACCCGATCACGGGTTCTGGCCAGCCAATCAGTGTAATGCCAGCAGCCAACATGGCTGCTGGCATTACACTGATGTCAGAGCCTCCCCGCACGTTTATTGGCTACGCAGCAGCTGCGAAACGTGCGGGGAGGAGACCCGAACATGGCGGGCGAGCACATGCGGTATTCGTACGAGTACCGCCATGTGCCGAGCAGAGCGATGCTCGAGCCGAACCGAGCTTCGGCCGAGCATGCTCGCTCATCACTACTGTCTGGTCAAGTGACCAAATTCCACAACTGAGGGGAGGTGGCTCACACCAGGTAAAAGGGGAGGGAGGGGGACACTTTATCATTCAATTACTCTTGAACTACAACTCTGACAGTACTGAAATAGCACTCTCTATGGATCAAATACTATAAAGATTAATTGGAGCTGCTTTTATTTTGAAACATTACTATCCCTTTAAATATCTGTATAGACTGTAAAGGCCGTGAAGTCAGCAAACTAAATGCGATACCTCCCTCTAGTGTTCAAACTCTTATACATTATACAATGAAAATAAAGATATTAACATTTACAATATGTTAAATTGTAGGCAACTATTAAGTTGGCAGATAAAGGAGAGATGCTACGGAAGCACATGCATCCAATATGCAGACGATACATTTCGTATACAGATGATACACAACTATATTTCTCCGCACCCTCAATATCACTTGAAATACAGCAGCGGGTCTCAGATTACCTTACTGCTATCTCTTCCTGGACGGCTCATCGTCGCTTAAAACTTAACATGTCCAAGACTGAGCTCCTTATCTTCCCTCATAAATCCTGCACAACACCTCCATTTTCTATAACTGTAGAAGTATAAAAATACAATTCATCCTGCAGACAAGGACTTTGGACTCTTCTCTTTCCTTCTCCACCCACATTAATGAAATAATCAAAACCTGTTGCTTCTTTTTTCGGAATATAGCAAACATCCATCCATTCCTCTTTCACTCTACAACAGAAACCCTCATGCATGCTCTTATCCTTTCTCGCCTGAACTACTGCAACTCTTTACTTACTGGTCTTCCTACTAACCATATCGCTCCTCTTCAATCAGTTCTTAATTCAGCCACCAGAATACTCTTCCTCTCCTCCAGAACAGTACTCACCCCACCACTTTTAAAATCATTGTCATGGCTTCCCATAAAGCAGCGCATTACATTCAAAATCCTCCTCATTACCTTCAAGGCTCTCCATCGCTTGTCCACACCTTATATTTCATCTTTGATATCCCTCCATATACCTGCACATCCACTAGGCCCCACGCATGGTGGAAGACTCTCTGCCCCTTTAACCACTATCTCTGTTTCATGACTGAAGGCTTTCTCCCTTGCTGCTCCTTACCTCTGGAACTCCCTACCACCCAGTATTCCCCAAGCCTCAACCCTCAACAACTTCAAATCTAAACTAAAAGAGCACCTCTTAAATGTAGCATGACCGCAATAGGGAAACATTATCATATGTCAAAAACCTCCTTCTCTACCAGCTTGTATCTGTATGTCACCCATCCTATACTTAGATTGTAAGCTGTACAGGGCAGGGACCTTTTATCCTAATATATACTCACCTGGTGTTCCCCTCACCTGGTGCCTATATAAGCACTTAATCCCTGCACTTATTGTAACCCCTCTATACTAAATGTAAACTGTAAAGTGCCAAATACAAAAGTTAATATAAATAAATTGAATAGGCGAGCGCTTATACAATATAATAATCTATAGTGTGATGAATATAAAGTTAGATTGCTAGATCACAACAGTAATATGAAGACACAATATATCAAATCTATTAAAATATACAAAGGGTTAAAATCATAAAGATTAGCACATACAGATCCATATAATCAGTACGACACTTAGTTATTCTTCTTCAAAGATCATATATCCAAAATCGATTTACATCAAACATGTAAAGAATGATAAATTGCAACACATAGTGTGATCTGTTTTTACATATAACAATATTTGTTTAGTACACACAAAAATGTCTGTGATAGACTGATTAAGAAAGATCTACTTGGAGGATAGATGAATATCAACAATCAATTTCAAAGGACTTGTTGCTTAAAGGGATAGTAATGTGTCATAATAAAAGCAGCTCTAATTAATCATCATAGTATTTGGACTTTGGAGAGTGTTATTTCAATTCTGTCAGAGTTGTAGTTCTAGAGTAATTCAATGACAAAGTATCCCACCTCCCTCCCCTTTTACTGAAGTAACACTGCTCAGCCAGATCAGAAGGGAGGTGCCCAGGTAGACTGCAGAGAGGAACAATCTTCAATTAAGATAAGGGAAAAACCTGAAAAACTTGTCAAGGGGGGCAGGACTTTCATTGTTATCATAGGAAGAAGATTATCCCCTGCTGTTATCTGTCTGGTCTATGGACTGCATTCCACATCTGAGAAGAGATGACTTACACTAGGTAAAAGGGGCGGGAGGGGAAACTTTGCTTGTGAATATCTCTCAAACCATAAAGGTCTGAGCGATAAGACTTATATCATTCTTCATGTTTTTTAATGCCTACAAAATAAAATTAAGATAAAACGAAGTATTACTATCCCTTTAAAAGGACTCACTTGTAAAATTATGCTCTTGACCTGCATATATAAATGACAAGCTAAAATGGCATGTGGGGAAATTATATAAACTGCCCTCACTCAGCCAATGTACATCTGTTATCCAAAGTCTGTGCCCCAAGGATAATATCTTGTCTTTGTATATAGTAGAACTGGAATGGATTACTGACTTGTCTTGAAGGCCCGGGAGTTGATTCACAACCCAGGACTAGTATGGTTTCGTGGGGATAATTATAAACCATCCCCACTCGGTCTCCTCGGTGTAGACCCTTAGGTCCGGAAATATTCTAAATGTAATGTAAAATATATTGTTCACTTTAAAAAAGAACTAGAAAAAAAGTGACATTAGGACTATAACATTTAAAAAACAATCGTCCTTAGACGTAATTTATTAACTAGTATAAAAAAGAGTGCAAAATATTACAATTTCAGATTGTGAATGGTGAGCACCGGGTTATTTTCCTTGTGTTATACAGTCACACCGGTATTGTGATATTAGTCTTTGCAGCTGATATTTTGTATGATTAACACGTATTTAATTCCAATGATTGATGCGCATATTTATGGGTCATCCGCGCAAGACAAACACGGGGTTAACCGTCACTCTTCTACTGCTGAACTGCACACTTGTTGTTCTGTGAATAGCCAGAGTGGTAACCTGCAGTAGGTAGTTAGAATGTTACATAGACTGAGTAATCTTCACGTAATGTCTATGGATTATATGTAGGATTTTTGGATTAAATATGTATGGAATTGTATTTTTTGGACTGAATGGGTTAACTCAGTTGGGAATGTTGACATTTAGGAAATAGATTGGTCAATTTGAATTTGCATTGACCCATCAGGTAAGTTTCCCAATTGAGCTACTAACATAAAAACTCAGATCAGGGGCGGACTGACCATCGGGGGCCCGCCGCCGCCACTTCCAGAGCTGCTCAACAGCTCTCCTACAACGGCCGCCGGGCCGTTCTAGTAATACAGAGCGCTGGGAGATGACATCATCTCCCAGCCTCTGCATTACTAGAGGCGCGCCCCACGCCGCTAGACCACCAGGGACTGCAGGTAGGGGCATGGTGGAGATGAAGGGGGGTATTGTGGAGATGAAGGAGCAATGTGGAGACGGGTGCATTGTGGAGATGGGGGCATTGAGGAAGGGGCAATGTGGAGATGAAGGGGTTATTGTGGAAGGGGGCATTTTGGAGATGAAGGGGGTATTGTGGAAGGGGGCATTGTGGAGATGAAGGGGGGATTGTGGAAGGGGACATTGTGGAGATGAAGGGGGCAATATTGTGGAGATGAGATCAAGGGGGCATTGTGGAGAGAAGGGGGCATTATGGAGATGAAGGGGGCATTGTGGAGATGAGATCAAGGGGGCATTGTGGAGATGAGATCAAGGGGGCATTGTGGAGAGAAGGGGGCAATGTGGAGAGAAGGGGGCATTGTGGAGATGAAGGGGGCAATATTGTGGAGATGAGATCAAGGGGGCATTGTGGAGATGAGATCAAGGGGGCATTGTGGAGATGAAGGGGGCATTGTGGAGATGAGATCAAGGGGGCAATGTGGAGAGAAGGGGGCATTGTGGAGAGAAGGGGGCATTGTGGAGATGAGATGAAGGGGGCATTGTGGAGAGAAGGGGGCAATGTGGAGATAGGGGGCATTGTGGAGATGAGATGAAGGGGGCAATGTGGAGATAGGGGGCATTGTGGAGATGAGATGAAGGGGGCAATGTGGAGATAGGGGGCATTGTGGCGATGAGATCAAGGGGGCATTGTGGAGAGAAGGGGGCATTGTGGCGATGAGATGATGGGGGCATTGTGGAGGTGGAAGGGGCATTGTGGAGATTTCTGCAGGGGGCCCAGACCTCTTTTTGGACCAGGGGCCCTGGGTCCTGTCAGTCCGCCCCTGACTCAGATTGTTTTTGGGGCAGACCAGTTTGTATTTTGACATTTATAATATCATATTTCTCCTGAAGAAGTGGCTGGTTTGCCACGAAACATGTTGAGGATTTTTAGCATCTCTTAAATAAATTTTTATACTTCATTCATCTGGTCTGCTGCTCCTTTGGAGATTCACAATCTGAGATAATACATATTGATCGATCTGGATATATTGATGAGAGCTTGCACAGTTCCGTTGCAGGGAGAATTAGCATCCAAAATCCCTGCTGGCCTTTAAAGGGGATCTCTCACCTACATATATGTAATGCTCATTAGTTAGAGCATTTATCAAAAAGATTCTAAACATTTTTCATTGTTTAAAAAAAAACAGTTATATGCGCAAAAATTAAAGTTTAAAAAGTATCCGCCAGCCTACTTCCGGCTTGCCGAATCTTGCCAACCAGAGGCAGCTCCCGTCCCACTACCTCTGGTTGGCAAGATTCGGCAAGCTGGAAGTAGGCTGCCAGATACTTTTTAAACTTTAATTTTTGCGCTTATAACTAACTAATGAGCATTACATATATGTAGGTGAGAGATCCCCTTAACTGGTTGTGTAGTGGTACTGCAGCCGGTCAGACATTATCTGTGAGTATTGATTCTCACTTAAATTTGATCCATATACTGTTTTAAAGAGACAGTATAGCTCTCCTTGTTTGTTTTTATGACTTAGGTTAGGCCCTGATATTCTATACCTGTGACTCCATTTTAATAAAGAACACTGCTTTGTGAATTCAGCCCATTAACACAATAATCCACGGAGTAGCTCCCCTGATCACACAAGCATCTCCCTAAAGCTATTATATTGGTTTGTTGATCTTGAAGCCTTTGCAGTCTATAAGTGTATATATATATATACGAGCATTTATAAGATTAGTCAGACTGTATATCACACACAGTACAATACCAGCCTCTTTCTCACTCACAGCACAGTGCCATGCTCCATATCACATGAAGCACATGCCACCCTACATACCACATACAGTACAGTGCCATTCTACTCATTATATGCAATACGTTGTCAGTCTCTTAGTGACCATGGTACAATGCTCTCCTCCCCATCACACTACACATTGCAAGTAACTTTGTTTTACACAACACTTTTTTTTGTTTTCAGAATGAAAGTTTACTGCCTCTTTAATACATATGTCTCATTCGTAATGCATCATGCGCGCTCACCTCAACAGAGCGTGTCAGCATAGCATTCTCCTTGTTTACGCGGAAAACATAGTGTTTCTCCGGGAGGTCCACAGATACATCCAGATTGAGATCTTCCACCGAGGCAGATTCTACACGATACTGTGTTAAAGCCTGGAGCAGCACAACAGTAGCCTGGAACAATTAACCAAGTCAGTCAATGAAAAAAACATGGTATCATGATAGCCTAGAACAGGGCTGTCCAAATCCAATCCTCGTGAACTACCAACAGTCCAGGATTTAAGGATTTCCCTGTTTGAACACAGGTGGGCCAATCGGCATGACTGAGCCACTGATTAATTAACCCATGCTTAAAGTTGAACTTTTACCCTATTTCAAGTCCCCCCACAATCGTTACGCATATTGCGAGTAGCTTCTTGAAAGTGATATCATTATGCAGAAGTACCACAATCTGAAGCAATCCTCCTTGTTTTGAGATCGGCGGCCATCATGCACGCAGACATCTTGTCTTAGAGACATCTGCACGCCTGTGCTATCAGTCCTGGTCTCCTCTAGGAGGCATTGCACTGCACCTTAAGTCACCGAAAGGGACTGATGGCACAGGCTCGCAGACAGCTCTACAAGAAGAAGCCTGGCCGTCAGTCTGAGAAAAAAGGATTGCTTCATATTGTGGTACTTGGTCCTGATTATATCACTGTTAGGAAGCTAATCTCAGTATGCCTAATTATTGTGGGAGGACTTCATCAGTGGCGCAACAATGGCGGTCGCAGGGGTCGCAGCTGCGACCGGGCCGCCGCCTGCAACTATCAACAAGGTGAGGTCTGTGCCTTCTATGGCACAGACCTCAAGAAGCTGAGCGTCCTCTTCTGCACTCTAGTAATGCAGAGCACCGGGAGATTACATCATCTACCAGCGCTCTGCATTACTGAAGAGACAACGTGCGGGAGTTCAAGCAGTAGAGAGGTCTGTGCTGAAGGAGGCACAGACCACTCCTGCCATGCCACTGGACCACCAGGGAGGTAGGAGCTTGGTGTCACCAACACGAGGGGTAGGGACCCGTGTGGTGCCGGCACTGGTTCAGTAGCTGGAGAGCGATGCTGGGGCGCGTTGCTTGAGTTCGGAGACGGTGTACCAGGTACTCCCTTGCAGCAGCCGAAGCTGGGTAAAGGTGCTGGTCGCGAAACCAGATTGTTCCACCCCAGTTGAGCCGGGGTGCAACCAGGATGGGAGTGCCCTGGGTACCGTTAAGAACCAGGCCGACTAGACGAGCAACCGGAAAACGGAGAACAAGCCGAGGGACAGGAGTGGAGCCAAAGGTCAAGCCAGGAACTGAAGACAAGCCAGAGGTCTGATTCGGAGCCAAGGGTCAAGCCAGGGACTGAAGACAAGCCAGAGGTCAGATTCGGAGCCAAGGGTCAAGCCAGGGGTTGAAGATAAGCCAGAGGTCAGATTCGGAGCCAAGGGTCAAGCCAGGGACTGAAGACAAAGCCAGAGGTCAGATTCGGAGCCAAGGGTCAAGCCAGGGACTGAAGACAAGCCAGAGGTCAGATTCGGAGCCAAGGGTCAAGCCAGGGATTGAAGATAAGCCAGAGGTCAGAGGTACACTAGAAAAACCTAGCACTAAGGAGCTCGTGGAACGGGCACCCAATGACTGGGGTAACCCGTTTAAATAGCAAAGCAGTCCAATCAAAACGGCAGGGAAGAGGGGCTCGCCTGGGAGCCGTTCAGAGTTGGAGCAGCCCCTGCGAATAGTGCCCCAGTTCGGGCGCATGCGCGGCTGCCAAAGAGAAGGCAGAAGGGAACCGCGCATGCGCAGCCGCGCCGACACCCGGAAGCGCCGCCGCAGAGACGCGACCGGGAAGCGGAGACACTGGGCGGCGGCCAGGTGAGCGTGACACTTGGAGGCAGTGTGGACTTTGGGGGCACTGGGTGGGGTCAGTATGGAGTTTGTGGGCACTGGGGGGGGTTCAGTGTGGAGGTTGGGGGCACTGGGTGGGGTCAGTGAGGAGATTAGGGGCACTGGGGGGGTCAGTGCAGTTGGGGGGCCATGGCAACTTCTGCACCAGGGCCCGGTGGCTTCTAGTTACACCTCTGGACATGATTTAGGGTGAAAGTTCTGCTTCAATCAGGGAAATACTTAAACCTTGATCTGTTGGTTGCCCTTGACAATTGAACTTGGACACACCTGACCTAGAACTATATATTGGCGAGCCAACAGGGCTGGTATACTGGGGAAACTGGAGAAACTGGAGCGAACCAGCTGCACTGCAGGGGAGAAATAAAATGCCCCAATAATTTAAATGGGACGTGTAACCCCCTTGAACACTATAAATGTTTCCAGTTCACTGTGAAGCACTAGAATGGAGACCTTTCTCTAAAATTCAATTAATTTAAAAAAAAAAAAATAATTGACCCTTTGAGTGCCAGAAAGGTACGGAACATATTGGTTTTGCAATGCGTTCCGTGCCTCTCTGCCACTCAAAGGGTTAAATCAGTGGAAATGTCTGCCATTTTTATTTTCCCCCCATGGTGCAGTTGGATTTCTCCATAAACGGGTCAGGATCTTTTTTAGTACATCAGCCTCAATTAGCATGCGCAGTGGGCGGTGCTATCCTTCAACTGTCACCCCTCCTCCCCCCTCCATGGACTGAAGAAAATAGCACACTTCATAAGGGCCACTAGGATTTTCAGGTCAATGTAAGATAAGTGTGAGTGGGGGCTTATCACTAGGAGGGTGTTAATCCTCATTTAACCCTTTGAGCATCAGAGTGGTACAGGACCCATTGCAAAGCAATGCATTCAGTACCTCTCTGGTGCTCAAAGGGTTAACTCTTCCGGTTCCAAAGGCATCCCATGCATTGCAATGCCTCTCTGGCACTCAAAGGTTTAAGAGCAGACACTAATTCTCGTTCCAGCTGCTGTGGCTCTGGCTGACTCAATCGCTCCGTGTAGTCCCCAGTTTGTCTGTCCTCTGGCTCCTATCTCGCTCAGTGTATCCCCCGCTTGTCTGACCTGTGGCTCTGGATGACTACTCGCTCCGTACACTCCTAACCTGCCTGATCATTAGCCTCTGTGTCCCACGGCTCTGTCCGACTCTCGCGCCCTGTTGCCTTTGGTCTCTGGTACATAGCGGTAGTGCAGTGTGTAGCAGAGTGTGAAGCTCCGGGTAGGAGCTTGGGCCCTATTATCCGGTGGTCTGGGGTTGTGTGGGATATTATCATCGCTATATCTCATATATTATCACTGTATATTCCAATAAAAGTGGTTATATTTTTTTTACTGTCTGTCCTTCTTTGCCTGATTACTATGATAGTTCCTCTGTTAATTGTCAGGTCTTCAGGGACAGAGGCTTATTCTCTGGTGGGGTGAGTTTCCTGGGAATCTCTGACCACTTCCTCTATTCCCACCTACTTTTCCTCCTTCCCACCCTGTTCCGCACACTTCCATATCCACTTCTGCTCCTGTATCTACATGTACATATAGAATCTCTAGTGGAGTGTATGCGTTCATCGGGGAGAGCAGGGAAGGCGGTGGTTGGAGAGCCCACAAAAAAGGGGATGACAGGCATAGAGATTACTTGCCTGGTGTACAACTTGTAATGACAATCATGATGTCACAAGATAAACTTTTATAAATATTTATCTTAAAAAGTTTTTTTTTTTTTAAATAACATATAGGCAGTTTTAATATCTTAATTAAATGACACAAAGTTGGTTGGAGGTGAAAGGTCCAATTTAAATCACTAGTGGGGTTATGCACCAAGGTGATATAGAGGTGATAAAGTGTAGATGACTTCTCCAGTGATATCACGTCTCCAGTTCCAATGTTATTCTATGGAGCCAGCTCACTAAGATTTCTCCAACTATGGAGAGTTTGGTACATAAGCTTTATAGAATAACATAGGAACTGGTGAAGTCATCTCTGCTTTATCACCTCTTTATTCAGGGCCGGCGCCACCTATAGGTGATGTAGGAGTGGGCCTAGGGCACACATGTACTGGGGGGGCAGTCAGAGCAGAGCCGCAATCACTGGCTGGCAGTGTTCAGGCTTTGCTAGATAACAGCAGCCTTCTGTGCTGGACACTTCCCCCCACATCTCATGCACAGCCCAGAAGCCTCTATATAAGCTCGCTGCTTTCCTGGTGTCAGACACTGCCCGACCTCCCTGGGTGCTCCATTTAACAGACTGGAACAGCCACGTTTTGGGAACACCAAGATGCAATAGGACGGACTCTCCTCTGTGGTATCTGCCAGCAGCACATTCTGTACAGCTCCCCCTGGTGGCCAATAAAGACACCAGCATTTAACCCTTAGCTAACCTGCCTGCACACACTTTTCAGATCAAGGAAGAATCCACTTGCTGTTGGGACAATGGAGAACAAGCACGTTGCCTCTATGGGTGAGATGTTTAACTCTTTGAGTGCCAGAGGGTTAAAGAGGAACTGTAACCTAAGAATAAGTGGCTCTTTACCCTTAACCAGGTCTCTGGTTCTTTAAGGGTTAATATATCAGAAGGACTTACTTAGGTGTCTTTCAAACTGAAGTCAGTTGTTTCTGTTTGTTTGCAATTGATATTTTTTTAATCTCCAGTTAGTTCAATCTGTCTGAGCCTGAAAACCACTAAAGTCCCCTATTGTACATACAAGTCTGTAGAAGCCTGTTGTTTACCGTGAGGGGGGTGTTACCTAGAGGCAGACTTCAACAGAGATCAGTGTTGGAAATTCCAGATGTAATGTAAAAAATACATAGCTAGGTACCCTTCTACTGTATGAAGGACGCCTATCCAGGAAAATCACTCAGAGTGACTTATTCTTATGGGAAACTTCCCTCCTGTTTTTCAAGGGGTTAAAATCAAATATGGATCAATTCTGGAGTTATAGGGAACAAATAAAAGTTCCCATTGATTTAAATTCAGCTTTTAATATCTAACACTCAAAGGGTAAAAAAATAACCCTCACTGAAATGAATGCCTTGTGTGTTTGATTATGTATGTACATCTGTGTAAGGGTGTGTATAATGTAAGGGTGTGTGTGTAATGGTGTGTGTACGGTGTGTGTATAATATACGTGTGTATAGAGATAAGCACACACAGACACACATACTAACACACTGACACACATAGAGATAAACACACACACTGATACACATACAGACAAGAATACACCTGACACACTTATACACATATAGGAACACACACTGACACACTTATACACATATAGGGAACACACACACACTGATACACATACAGAGAAGTGCACACACACACTTACGCACTGATACCCCTACAGAGACTTACACACAGACACTTATCCACATATAAGGAACACACACTGACACACATATACACACATAGGGAACACACTAACACACTTATACACATATAGGGAACACACTGACACACTTATACACATGTAAGGAGCACATGCAATGCCACACTGATACACATATAGAGATCACACACTTTGACATACTTATAAGGAACACACACACATTGACACTTATGCACACATAGGGAGCACACACATTAACACACTTACACACATATAGTGAACACCCACATTAACACACATACACATATAGGGAACATGCACATATAGAGAACACCCACATTAGCACATACAAATACAGGGAACATGCATATTGACACTTATACACTTACAGGGGCTGGGCATAAAGGGGCAGGATACAAGGGGCGGAGCCAAGGGGTGGCAAAATGAGGTTTTGCCTAGGGTGGAAAAAATCCTTGCACCAGCCCTGACTTTATCACACCTTAGTGCATAATCTTATGAGTTTATTTTTTTATTGTTCTTTGTGGTGCAGCTGGTTTGCAGCAGAATTGTGCCAATTTCTTAAGATATAGGACTCGGTATAATGGTCACTTACTTGTGAGGATGAGAATCTTAAGGCTGCTTCATAGTTGTTCTGTCCAGTGAGCCAGTACGCGATGGGAGCTGCCAGATCAAACTGCTTCAAGCTTACGAGGCAAGAGGGCGTACGATGTAGCCTCTATGGAGATCATTTTGTTTTTTGGATCATCCCAATAAATGTGATCTGGGACAAAGAGAGGGCAGAATTAAGAGCAGAGGGTCGTAATTAAGATCACAATGTCCAAATTGCCTCTTGATACAATCTGCACATAGACCCCCATCTTCAATGCTGTAACTTCCCTGCAACCTGCGTTCATCACAGGGAAGTTGCAGCATACACAGACTACTGAATTGGAAGGAAACAAGTGCAGTCTTTTATTAAAAGAGAAATAGGGACATAAAATAGAAGGGGTGCATAGGGTGCAGTGATGCTGGGGCCCAGCAGCCAAGCGGTCCCCACCTGTCCCATAGTCCACTATGGTCTAATTATGTATCTATAAAAATATTTGTGTTAGGGATCCAAGAAAATGCTTGCTCCGCACCATCAAATCACTACTGTTGCCACTGAGACGTAACACCCCCTAATAACCACCACAGATTACCATATTATGGTCAGAAAATCCTAATGGCCCTTATGAATCTTACCCTGGTGCCTTTGTTCCAGAGATAACAGCATAAGGGCCAACCCTCACTGGCCTTCATGCACTATTTTGCCACTGGGTCTCAAATTCTTAAGATGGAAAGAAAATCCTAGTGACCCCCTTATAAAATTTGATGTTATGTTTAAGTCTGGAGGTCTTCCTCGACTTACTGACCAGTTTACATTGTGGTCAACAACTACTTCCAAGTGCAACTTTATTTTATGCCCATCCCACACTGCAAATATCCATGGTAGCTGAATGACCACTGTATCTATGCCCCAGATGTACTATTCCAATATCCATGGTAGCTGACTGACCACTGTATCTATGCTCCAGATGTACTATTCCAATATCCATGGTAGCTGAATGATCACTGTATCTATGCCCCAGATGTACTATTCCCATATCCATGGTAGCTGAATGACCACTGTATCTATGCCCCAGATGTACTATTCCCATATCCATGATAGCTGAATGACCACTGTATCTATGGCCTAGATGTACTATTCCCATATCCATGGTAACTGAATGACCACTATATCTATGCCCCAGATGTACTATTCCCATATCCATGGTAGCTGAATGACCACTGTATCTATGCCCCAGATGTACTATTCCCATATCCATGGTAGCTGAATGACCACTGTATCTATGCCCCAGATGTACTATTCCCATATCCATGGAAGCTGAATGACCACTGTATCTGTGCTCCAGATGTACTATTCCCATATCCAAGATAGCTGAATGACCACTGTATCTATGCCCCAGATGTACTATTCCCATATCCATGGTAGCTGAATGACCACTGTATCTGTGCCCCAGATGTACTATTCCCATATCCATGGTAACTGAATGACCACTGTATCTATGCCCCAGATGTACTATTCCAATATCCATGGTAGCTGAATGACCACTGTATCTATGCCCCAGATGTACTATTCCCATAGCCATGGTAACTGAATGACCACTGTATCTATGCCCCAGATGTACTATTCCAATATCCATGATAGCTGAATGACCACTGTATCTATGCCCCAGATGTACTATTCCCATATCCATGATAGCTGAATGACCACTGTATCTATGCCCCAGATGTACTATTCCCATATCCATGGTAGCTGAATGACCACTGTATCTATGCTCCAGATGTACTATTCCAATATCCATGATAGCTGAATGACCACTGTATCTATGCCCCAGATGTACTATTCCCATATCCATGGTAGCTGAATGACCACTGTATCTATGCTCCAGATGTACTATTCCCATATCCATGGTAGCTGAATGACCACTGTATCTATGCCCCAGATGTACTATTCCCATATCCATGGTAGCTGAATGACCACTGTATCTATGCCCCAGATGTACTATTCCCATATCCATGGTAGCTGAATGACCATTGTATCTATGATCCAGATGTACTATTCCCATATCCATGGTAGCTGAATGACCACTGTATCTATGCCCCAGATGTACTATTCCCATATCCATGGTAGCTGAATGACCACTGTATCTATGCCCCAGATGTACTATTCCCATATCCATGGTAGCTGAATGACCACTGTGTCTATGCCCCAGATGTACTATTCCCATATCCATGGTAGCTGAATGACCACTGTGTCTATGCCCCAGATGTACTATTCCCATATCCATGGTAGCTGAATGACCACTGTATCTGTGCCCCAGATGTACTATTCCCATATCCATGGTAGCTGAATGACCACTGTATCTATGCCCCAGATGTACTATTCCCATATCCATGGTAACTGAATGACCACTGTATCTATGCCCCAGATGTACTATTCCCATATCCATGGTAACTGAATGACCACTGTATCTATGCCCCAGATGTACTATTCCCATATCCATGATAGCTGAATGACCACTGTATCTATGCCCCAGATGTACTATTCCCATATCCATGGTAGCTGAATGACCACTGTATCTATACCCCAGATGTACTATTCCCATATCCATGGTAGCTGAATGACCACTGTATCTATGCCCCAGATGTACTATTCCCATATCCATGGTAGCTGAATGACCACTGTATCTATGCTCCAGATGTACTATTCCAATATCCATGATAGCTGAATGACCACTGTATATATGCCCCAGATGTACTATTCCCATATCCATGATAGCTGAATGACCACTGTATCTATGCCCCAGATGTACTATTCCCATATCCATGGTAGCTGAATGACCACTGTATCTATGCCCCAGATGTACTATTCCCATAGCCATGGTAGCTGAATGACCACTGTATCTATGCCCCAGATGTACTATTCCCATATCCATGGTAGCTGAATGACCACTGTATCTATGCCCCAGATGTACTATTCCCATATCCATGGTAGCTGAATGACCACTGTATCTATGCCCCAGATGTACTATTCCCATATCCATGATAGCTGAATGACCACTGTATCTATGCCCCAGATGTACTATTCCCATATCCATGGTAACTGAATGACCACTGTATCTATGATCCAGATGTACTATTCCCATATCCATGGTAGCTGAATGACCACTGTATCTATACCCCAGATGTACTATTCCCATATCCATGATAGCTGAATGACCACTGTATCTATGCCCCAGATGTACTATTCCCATAGCCATGGTAGCTGAATGACCACTGTATCTATGCCCCAGATGTACTATTCCCATATCCATGGTAGCTGAATGACCACTGTATCTATGCCCCAGATGTACTATTCCCATATCCATGATAGCCGAATGACCACTGTATCTATGCCCCAGATGTACTATTCCCATATCCATGATAGCTGAATGACCACTGTATCTATGCCCCAGATGTACTATTCCCATATCCATGATAGCTGAATGACCACTGTATCTATGCCCCAGATGTACTATTCCCATATCCATGGTAGCTGAATGACCACTGTATCTATGCCCCAGATGTACTATTCCCATATCCATGATTGCTGAATGACCACTGTATCTATGCCCCAGATGTACTATTCCCATATCCATGATAGCTGAATGACCACTGTATCTATGCCCCAGATGTACTATTCCCATATCCATGGTAACTGAATGACCACTGTATCTATGCCCCAGATGTACTATTCCCATATCCATGGTAGCTGAATGACCACTGTATCTATGCCCCAGATGTACTATTCCCATATCCATGGTAGCTGAATGACCACTGTATCTATGCCCCAGATGTACTATTCCCATATCCATGGAAGCTTAATGACCACTGTATCTATGCCTCAGATGTACTATTCCAATATCCATGGTAGCTGAATGACCACTGTATCTATGCTCCAGATGTACTATTCCCATATCCATGGTAGCTGAATGACCACTGTATCTATGATCCAGATGTACTATTCCAATATCCATGATAGCTGAATGACCACTGTATCTATGCCCCAGATGTACTATTCCCATATCCATGGTAACTGAATGACCACTGTATCTATGATCCAGATGTACTATTCCAATATCCATGATAGCTGAATGACCACTGTATCTATGCCCCAGATGTACTATTCCCATATCCATGGTAACTGAATGACCACTATATCTATGATCCAGATGTACTATTCCAATATCCATGATAGCTGAATGACCACTGTATCTGTGCCCCAGATGTACTATTCCCATATCCATGGTAGCTGAATGACCACTGTATCTATGCCCCAGATGTACTATTCCCATAGCCATGGTAGCTGAATGACCACTGTATCTATGCCCCAGATGTACTATTCCAATATCCATGATAGCTGAATGACCACTGTATCTATGCCCTAGATGTACTATTCCCATATCCATGGTAACTGAATGACCACTGTATCTATGCCCCAGATGTACTATTCTCATATCCATGGTAGCTGAATGACCACTGTATCTATGCCCCAGATGTACTATTCCCATATCCATGGTAGCTGAATGACCACTGTATCTATGCCCCAGATGTACTATTCCCATATCCATGGAAGCTGAATGACCACTGTATCTATGCCCCAGATGTACTATTCCCATATCCATGGAAGCTGAATGACCACTGTATCTGTGCTCCAGATGTACTATTCCCATATCCATGATAGCTGAATGACCACTGTATCTATGCCCCAGATGTACTATTCCCATATCCATGATAGCCGAATGACCACTGTATCTATGCCCCAGATGTACTATTCCCATATCCATGATAGCTGAATGACCACTGTATCTATGCCCCAGATGTACTATTCCCATATCCATGATAGCTGAATGACCACTGTATCTATGCCCCAGATGTACTATTCCCATATCCATGGTAGCTGAATGACCACTGTATCTATGCCCCAGATGTACTATTCCCATATCCATGATTGCTGAATGACCACTGTATCTATGCCCCAGATGTACTATTCCCATATCCATGATAGCTGAATGACCACTGTATCTATGCCCCAGATGTACTATTCCCATATCCATGGTAACTGAATGACCACTGTATCTATGCCCCAGATGTACTATTCCCATATCCATGGTAGCTGAATGACCACTGTATCTATGCCCCAGATGTACTATTCCCATATCCATGGTAGCTGAATGACCACTGTATCTATGCCCCAGATGTACTATTCCCATATCCATGGAAGCTTAATGACCACTGTATCTATGCCTCAGATGTACTATTCCAATATCCATGGTAGCTGAATGACCACTGTATCTATGCTCCAGATGTACTATTCCCATATCCATGGTAGCTGAATGACCACTGTATCTATGATCCAGATGTACTATTCCAATATCCATGATAGCTGAATGACCACTGTATCTATGCCCCAGATGTACTATTCCCATATCCATGGTAACTGAATGACCACTGTATCTATGATCCAGATGTACTATTCCAATATCCATGATAGCTGAATGACCACTGTATCTATGCCCCAGATGTACTATTCCCATATCCATGGTAACTGAATGACCACTATATCTATGATCCAGATGTACTATTCCAATATCCATGATAGCTGAATGACCACTGTATCTGTGCCCCAGATGTACTATTCCCATATCCATGGTAGCTGAATGACCACTGTATCTATGCCCCAGATGTACTATTCCCATAGCCATGGTAGCTGAATGACCACTGTATCTATGCCCCAGATGTACTATTCCAATATCCATGATAGCTGAATGACCACTGTATCTATGCCCTAGATGTACTATTCCCATATCCATGGTAACTGAATGACCACTGTATCTATGCCCCAGATGTACTATTCTCATATCCATGGTAGCTGAATGACCACTGTATCTATGCCCCAGATGTACTATTCCCATATCCATGGTAGCTGAATGACCACTGTATCTATGCCCCAGATGTACTATTCCCATATCCATGGAAGCTGAATGACCACTGTATCTATGCCCCAGATGTACTATTCCCATATCCATGGAAGCTGAATGACCACTGTATCTGTGCTCCAGATGTACTATTCCCATATCCATGATAGCTGAATGACCACTGTATCTATGCCCCAGATGTACTATTCCCATATCCATGGTAGCTGAATGACCACTGTATCTGTGCCCCAGATGTACTATTCCCATATCCATGATAGCTGAATGACCACTGTATATATGCCCCAGATGTACTATTCCCATATCCATGATAGCTGAATGACCACTGTATCTATGCCCCAGATGTACTATTCCCATATCCATGGTAGCTGAATGACCACTGTATCTATGCCCCCAGATGTACTATTCCCATAGCCATGGTAGCTGAATGACCACTGTATCTATGCCCCAGATGTACTATTCCCATATCCATGGTAGCTGAATGACCACTGTATCTATGCCCCAGATGTACTATTCCCATATCCATGGTAGCTGAATGACCACTGTATCTATGCCCCAGATGTACTATTCCCATATCCATGATAGCTGAATGACCACTGTATCTATGCCCCAGATGTACTATTCCCATATCCATGGTAACTGAATGACCACTGTATCTATGATCCAGATGTACTATTCCCATATCCATGGTAGCTGAATGACCACTGTATCTATGCCCCAGATGTACTATTCCCATATCCATGGTAGCTGAATGACCACTGTATCTATGATCCAGATGTACTATTCCAATATCCATAGTAGCTGAATGACCACTGTATCTATGCCCCAGATGTACTATTCCCATATCCATGGTAGCTGAATGACCACTGTATCTATGCCCCAGATGTACTATTCCCATATCCATGATAGCTGAATGACCACTGTATCTATGGCCTAGATGTACTATTCCCATATCCATGGTAACTGAATGACCACTGTATCTATGCCCCAGATGTACTATTCCCATATCCATGGTAGCTGAATGACCACTGTATCTATGCCCCAGATGTACTATTCCCATATCCATGGTAGCTGAATGACCACTGTATCTATGCCCCAGATGTACTATTCCCATATCCATGGAAGCTGAATGACCACTGTATCTATGCCCCAGATGTACTATTCCAATATCCATGATAGCTGAATGACCACTGTATCTATGCCCCAGATGTACTATTCCCATATCCATGATAGCTGAATGACCACTGTATCTATGCCCCAGATGTACTATTCCCATATCCATGGTAGCTGAATGACCACTGTATCTATGCTCCAGATGTACTATTCCAATATCCATGATAGCTGAATGACCACTGTATCTATGCCCCAGATGTACTATTCCCATATCCATGGTAGCTGAATGACCACTGTATCTATGCTCCAGATGTACTATTCCCATATCCATGGTAGCTGAATGACCACTGTATCTATGCCCCAGATGTACTATTCCCATATCCATGGTAGCTGAATGACCACTGTATCTATGCCCCAGATGTACTATTCCCATATCCATGGTAGCTGAATGACCATTGTATCTATGATCCAGATGTACTATTCCCATATCCATGGTAGCTGAATGACCACTGTGTCTATGCCCCAGATGTACTATTCCCATATCCATGATAGCTGAATGACCACTGTGTCTATGCCCCAGATGTACTATTCCCATATCCATGGTAGCTGAATGACCACTGTATATGTGCCCCAGATGTACTATTCCCATATCCATGGTAGCTGAATGACCACTGTATCTATGCCCCAGATGTACTATTCCCATATCCATGGTAACTGAATGACCACTGTATCTATGCCCCAGATGTACTATTCCCATATCCATGGTAACTGAATGACCACTGTATCTATGCCCCAGATGTACTATTCCCATATCCATGATAGCTGAATGACCACTGTATCTATGCCCCAGATGTACTATTCCCATATCCATGGTAGCTGAATGACCACTGTATCTATACCCCAGATGTACTATTCCCATATCCATGGTAGCTGAATGACCACTGTATCTATGCCCCAGATGTACTATTCCCATATCCATGGTAGCTGAATGACCACTGTATCTATGCTCCAGATGTACTATTCCAATATCCATGGTAGCTGAATGACCACTGTATCTATGCTCCAGATGTACTATTCCCATATCCATGGTAGCTGAATGACCACTGTATCTATGCCCCAGATGTACTATTCCCATATCCATGGTAGCTGAATGACCACTGTATCTATGCCCCAGATGTACTATTCCCATAGCCATGGTAGCTGAATGACCACTGTATCTATGCCCCAGATGTACTATTCCAATATCCATGATAGCTGAATGACCACTGTATCTATGCTCCAGATGTACTATTCCAATATCCATGGTAACTGAATGACCACTGTATCTATGCCCTAGATGTACTATTCCCATATCCATGGTAACTGAATGACCACTGTATCTATGCCCTAGATGTACTATTCCAATATCCATGGTAACTGAATGACCACTGTATCTATGCCCTAGATGTACTATTCCAATATCCATGGTAGCTGAATGACTACTGTATCTATGCCCCAGATGTACTATTCCCATATCCATGGTAGCTGAATGACCACTGTATCTATACCCCAGATGTACTATTCCCATATCCATGGTACCTGAATGACCACTGTATCTATGCCCCAGATGTAATATTCCCATATCCATGGTAACTGAATGACCACTGTATCTATGCCCTAGATGTACTATTCCAATATCCATGGTAACTGAATGACCACTGTATCTATGCCCTAGATGTACTATTCCAATATCCATGGTAGCTGAATGACCACTGTATCTATGCCCCAGATGTACTATTCCCATATCCATGGTAACTGAATGACCACTGTATCTATACTCCAGATGTACTATTCCCATATCCATGGTACCTGAATGACCACTGTATCTATGCCCCAGATGTACTATTCCCATATACATGGTAGCTGAATGACCACTGTATCTATACTCCAGATGTACTATTCCCATATCCATGGTAGCTGAATGACCACTGTATCTATGCCCCAGATGTAATATTCCCATATCCATGGTAACTGAATGACCACTGT
Organism: Rhinophrynus dorsalis; assembly: GCA_037306005.1. Taxonomy (NCBI): domain Eukaryota; kingdom Metazoa; phylum Chordata; class Amphibia; order Anura; family Rhinophrynidae; genus Rhinophrynus; species Rhinophrynus dorsalis. The sequence goes on from CM074721.1 coordinate 529,439,688, forward strand.
ATCTATGCCCCATATGTACTATTCCCATATCCATGGTAACTGAATGGCCACTGTATCTATGCCCCAGATGTACCACCACCACAGCAGCAACACAGTATCAGACTTTAGGGTCCCACTCTTTCTTCCTTGTGTTTATATCACAAAAGATAACATTCACATTATAAAAAAAATACAAATGGATACATCAAAATATATATAATATATAACAGGGTACATCAATATATTACAGGATATACACATACACAGGAGATATCACTATTTTCAGGATAAAGCAAGACATGAAATCCAGTAAAATATGAATCAGGAAGGGAACATTCTCAGGGTGTGATGTTCTGCAGGGGTCAGTTCCTGTGACTCTGTACAGGATACTGATGTGTGTGTGCTGTGGGTGTGATGCACTGCAGGGCTCAGTACCGGTGCCTCTGTACAGGATACTGATGTGTGTGCTGTGGGTGTGATGTTCTGTAGATGTCAGTACTTGAGACTCTATACAAGATAGTGGTGTGTGTATGTGCTGTTAGTGTGATGCTCTGCTTGGATCAGTACCTGTGCCTCTGTACAGGATACTGATGTGTGTGCTGAGGGTGTGATGTTCTGCAGGGCTCAGTACCGGTGCCTCTGTACAGGATACTGATGTATATGCTGTGGGTGTGATGTTCTGTAGATGTCAGTACTTGAGACTCTATACAAGATAGTGGTGTGTGTATGTGCTGTTAGTGTGATGCTCTGCTTGGATCAGTACCTGTGCCTCTGTACAGGATACTGATGTGTGTGCTGTGGGTGTGATGTTCTGCAGGGCTCAGTACCGGTGCCTCTGTACAGGATACTGATGTATATGCTGTGGGTGTGATGTTCTGTAGATGTCAGTACTTGAGACTCTATACAAGATAGTGGTGTGTGTATGTGCTGTTAGTGTGATGCTCTGCTTGGATCAGTACCTGTGCCTCTGTACAGGATACTGATGTGTGTGCTGTGGGTGTGATGCTCTGCTTGGATCAGTACCTGTGACTCTATGCAGGACAGTTGAGTGCTGTAGGAGTCAGTTCCTGTGACTCTGTGCAGAATTGAGTGTTCTGTGGGTGTGATGCTCTGCAGGGATCTGTACTTGTGTATCTATACTAGATCGTTATGGGTATGTGTGCTGTAGGTGTGATGTACTGCAGGGTTCAGTCCCTGTGACTCTATGTAGGACAGTTATGTGTGCTGTAGGGGTCAGTTTCTGTGACTGTATACAGGGCAGTGATGTATGTGGTATGGGTGGGATGTTCTGCAGGGCTCAGTACCTGTGACTCTGTACAGGATACCAATGAGTGTGTGTGATGTGGGATTGATACTCTGCAGGGGTCAGTACCTGTGACTCTACACAGGATATTGATGTGTGCGCTGCAGGTGTTATGCTCTGCAGGGGTCAGAACCTGTAATTTTACACAGGATAGTGTAAGTGTGATGTGTGCATGATGTTCTGCAGGCGTCTTTACCTGTGGACGCAGACATCAGTATCTTAGTGTCGTGCAGTTTCCCGGCCTTGGCGAGTGCGTAAGAGGTGATAGCGATAGTGAATGGATTGTGCAGTGTCTGATACTTATCCAACAGGAAGCTTGATACCTTTTCAATACTGAACTGCAGGGTCTATGGTAAAAATATTGCATGTTTTGGTAATAATGTACGTGAGGAACATAATAATCTTTTAGCTCACCAAGGCATAAGAATAAGTAGCACGATACTGGGGTAAACCAACTGCACCTTAGGGGTCAAATCAAAAAACCCATTAATTTAAATGGGACTTTTAACCCTTAGGCTGCTGGAGAGGTCTCCATTGTGTTATGAAACGATGCATTGGAGACTTGTCTAGAATTCAGGGGGTTAAAACTAAGACCCATTTAAATGAATGCACATTTCTATTTCTCACCTATGGTGTATTTGGGTTGTTCCAAAATGGCTGCTGGTCTGCTTAGTATATGAATCTTTTGCCCATAAGACTTTTTAATAGTGCAATAAACCAACTGCACCCCAACACAGAGGAGAAAAAAATATTATTGATTGAAACTGGGTCTCTCACATTGCACAAGTTAAAAGTCCATTTAAATCAATAGAAATTTTGGAAATTTTGATTTCAACCCAATGGTAAAATTGTTTTGCCCCCGAATCGTTCCTTTTTTCTTCTGCCCTTTAAAGGATCAGCAAACTTTTGTATGAAAAAAAAAAGTGTGATAAGTAATCACACTGTAATTCACTTCCTGACCATTAGAACAGTCAGGAAGTAATCACACTGTAATTCACTTCCTGACAATTAGAACCGCCAGGAAGTAATCCTACTATAAATCAATTCCTGACAATTTTAAGTTATAACTTTTGAATAAAACTGAGAGTGGTGGGAGTACCCATGTTTTACTATGATGGACAAGCTCTAAAACCTATTCATTAAAAAAATGCTCCTTTTACCCCTTTAATTCCAGAGGAGTATGCAACACATTTGCAAAGCAATGTTGCAATCCCCTCTGGCACTCAATTAAGTGGTATTTAATGAAAGGTAAAGGCTGTTTTTGGCTTGGGTTGAGTTACTTTTTTAACACAATTTCTTGCAGATGCTTGACAATAATTGTTTCCAGTCCCCTATCTGACTATATTCGATCAGCTGAAAAATAGTAGATACAAGAGCACCTCTGTGTGCAAAAAGTAGCTAATCACAAGCAGAATCCCACTATTTTTTTTATAATTGAGATTTTTTTTTGTCGCTCTGTGCGAATGAATGTACATTTTATGAAATACTACCAAGTTTTAGCTTAGATAACAGAACTGCTTAGATAATAGAAGTCTAAAGGCAATATGCACATTGGGAAAAGTGGAGTCATTCTGGAGCAGTTCAAATGCACCATAGGGGATGACTACAATGACTACAAATTACCCATAAGATAACCTTTTTAAAGCCAAAGAGGTATCCAACACATTACGTTGCAATGTACTAGATACCCTTCTGGGACTGGGAGAGTTAAAATGAGATTTTAAAGGCATATTAATGTTTCAAAATAAAAGCAGCTCCAATTAATCTTCATAGTATTTGGGCAATGGAGAGTATTATTTAAATACCGTCAGTTGTAGTTCAAGAGTAATTGAATTATAAAGTATCCCCCTCCAGCAAGACTGTCCAGATGGATCACAGAGAGGGACAATCTTCAGTGATCATGCGGAAAAACCTGTCAAGGGGAACAGGGTTTTCCTTATGATCACAGTAAGAAGATTGTCCCTTGCTGTGATCTGTTCGGTCAAGTGACCAGATTCCACATCTGAGGGGAGGTGACTTACACTAGGTAAAAGGGGCAGGAGGGGGATACTTTATCATTCAATTACTCTTGAACTACAACTCTGACAGAATTGAAATAAAACTCTCCATGGCCCAAATACTATGAAGATTAATTGGAGCTGCTTTTATTTTGAAACATTACTATCCCTTTAAACCCTTGAATGCAAGAGTTCTCCAATGCACTTGAAATCTCTCTGGGATTCAAGGTGTTAAAAGCTCCATTTACATCAACAGGGGATTTTGAGACTCTTTACATCTCCTGTGGTGCAACTGATCTGCCCAAAAATTGCTCTGTATCGATGTTGTGCATATATCACAGTATGTTTCCCCTCTGCCTGTGTATGTTGCATTATAATGAACCATCTGAACATGTCACGTTAAAGCGGAACTTTCAGATAATAGCAAGTCGCTATGCATTCATTAAATGGATGGCAACTAGCTTGAAAATTAATGTCTTACCGTAAAAAATACTTGTTTCTAAAGGAATCGGTCCCATTTGGAGACTGGGACTGAGGCTAGAGTGCAGACATCTTGTCTGTGCGCATGCACCGTCAGTCCCGGTCTCCATAGAGTAGACTGCTTTGCACCATATGGTCACCGTTAAGGACTGACGGCGCAGGCTCACAGACGGCACTAACCTGCCCGTCAGTCCCAAAAAGGGACGGATTCCTTTACACACAAGTATTTCTTTTTGGTAAGACATATATTTTCAAGCTAGTCGCCATGCATTTAATGAATGCATGGCGACTGGCTATTATCTGAAAGTTCCGCTTTAAGGTCTAGTACTTCACACGGCCATTTTTAACAGACAGTTTCTAAACTGCAGTGTATGCAATGAAATGCTCACAATTGCTGTAGGTATGGCAGTTCACATGATGAATTTCAGACCTCCCAAGTGTCCCTTTTTAGTCAGGACGGTATAGTTTTGAGACACAGATCCCTCTGTCCCTCTTTCCCACCCTGGTGTCCCTCTTTTTAGGGGATCAGACTGTGATCTGATCCTTCTGTTCTCCACATCTGATTGTACTATTTAATACCTCTGTATGTCTATTCCCAATTGTACAGCACTGCAGAATTAGTTGGTGCTATATAAATAATAATAATAATGTGTATATAAGTGTATCATATTGCTCCACAGCAATAAAATGCACATTAATGTTTGTATAAATTTCAGTATGTTTTTATAAGTGAGTCTGGTTAAATAAAATACTTTTTGTTGTAAATCATTTATTTGATTGCATAAATTGCTGTCAAAATGTTATGAAGTAACCTGAAAATGTGAGTAATGCCATACCCACCAGTTGCTCCTACAGCAACACCCCATAAAACAAATGTCCCTCCTTGGCCTTTTGAAATGTTGGGAGGTATGGAATTTTGCCACACGTCCTGAATGCAGTTTCAAGGCAGAATGCAAGCAAGTATCAGCACTTATGCGAATACAGTGCTGAGTTCACACAGGCGATTGGAATACAATGCTCATCGCATCGGTCCAATCAGTGGATGGTTCATGTTGGTGTCAGCCAATAACATCTGAGAGGTTGCTATTGACTTCCCCACTGTAACAGCCCTCAATGTCGGCATCACTAGAGGAATGCAGGAGTTAAATTTGCCACTGGTGCTGATGTACAAAAGAATGGAGAAACTGTGGGACATAGCAACTGCTCCATAGGGAAGAAACTTAACTCTTTGAGTGCCAGAGTGGTACCCATTGCATTGTGCATTGCAAAGCAATGTGTTGCGTACCACTCTGGCACTCAAAGGGTTGACCCTTTGAGGGCCAGAAGGGTACATAATTCAAAGAGTTAAAATCCCATTGATTTAACCCTTCTGAATGCCAGGTCATATCTAACGCATTGCCAACCACTGAAAACCCTAGAATGTTAGAGAAGTCTGCAATGCATTGTAAAGCAATGTGCTGGAGACCTGTGTACCACTCAAGGGGTTAAAAGCCCAATTTACATCCATGATGATTTGGAGAATTTTTATTCCCTATAGTGTAGTTGGTTCGCCCCAGAATTGCGCCTCCTTTTATCTGAACATCAGCCTCACATTATAGAATATTGTTTAATCCCTTGGATGCTAAAGATCTTCCCAACACATTGAGAATCAATTCAGTGGAAAAGCCTCAAACATCCACAGGGGTTAATAAGAGATACTAATAAGGTCAGCACTCTATATTATCCTTCATTGCATATACTGATTTGATTGCAGCCACTTACATTGACATATTCAACACAAATACTCTTACTCTCCATAAAAGTGATCAGAACGAATGCTGAGAGGGTCACGTCTGGTTGAGGAGATCCTTTTATTCCACCCTGTGAGATACAAAAAAGTGACTGATCTGTGAAACAGTGAAAGACGGGGGGTGATGTCTTTGTTATAGATAGGTGAAATCTTTTGTCGAAAGAAATCTGTGGACACTAGCCTTCCATGGAATTCCCGTGAGTAGGACAGTTCCACATGACTTGGAAAAGACAAGGTGAGCCAGATTTGGAGTCTCTCTGCATGGCACAGATGGACCTCCTCATCTGAGCAGTGGAGACATATGACTCATTGGACTTCAGAATCTACCTCGGGGTGGATGACGTGAGGACCTCAATCTGCTGCCAAACTACAAACCCCATCATGATGAGATTTGTAGTTCAGCAGCTAGCGAGTTTCACACCCCTGATGTAGTTAGACCAGTCTGGGGCCTGGGTAATTTCTTCAGAGACAGGATTGGACCTCTGTGTGATTTGTGTATCTGTGTAAGAGGTGGGTCATGGTTTCGAATTTTGGTAATATTATCCCTAGTGATGCCTTATGGCAGTGGTTCTCAATCTTTTTTCAATCAAGGAACCCTAACTTGGAATTTGCAATTTTCAGGGCACCCCTCAAATCAGTCAGGGACATAATGAAGAGAACAATACATACATGTAGAGTTTGTTTTTATGTCTCACATTCAGAAAGACAATACAGAGCACAGTCAGAATGACAATATAGAGCATTTTATGCATAACTCACTCCTAACTGGCTTTCCTCTCACCCGACTAACCATACAGTCCATAATGAACTCTGCTGCCAGACTAATCTACCTCACACATTGCTCCTCTAATACAGCTCCTCTTTGCCAATCCCTAGAGTGGCTCCCCTTAGCAACAGAATGCTTAATGTAATGCTATATGCTTTCTTACAGAGGCCTTACAAACACTGCACCCCCATATATTTCATCTCTCATTTACAAATACACCCCCACTCACCATCTTCTCCTCTCTACAGCTCTTGTTACATCCTCTCACTCTCGCCTACAGGACTTCTCCCGTGCTGCCCCCGAGCTCTGGAATTCCTTCCCTGCCCCATCAGACTCTCCCCCAGCCTTCAGATCTTCAGATGCTCCCTGAAAACTCTCCTCTTCAGGGAAGCCTGTCAACTGCCTCCATAACTGTTATGAGCAAGGGCAGACCAACAGCCTGTCCAACTTCTGCTCACTCTCATTGCTTTCTAAAATCACTCTTCCACCTACATCCCCATCACGACCTCATTGTTCACATAGTCTTGTTCTACCCTGGACCACTGCACTCAATAGCACTTCTATCTCCCTCCCACTGACAAGCAGTTCATGTGGCAGGAGGCACTTACACCCAATAGCACTTCCTCATTCTGTGTCTCACCCACCTTCCTCTAGACTGTAAGCTCTCACCAGCAGGGGGCCCTCTGATCCTTTTGTTTTCCATATTCCATTTGGACTATTTAATATCTCTGTATGTCTATTCCCTATTGTATAGCCCTGCGGAAATAGTTGGTGCTATATACATTTGTAATAATAATTTCCATAAATATACATTATAAACTCAACTTTAACATGTTTGTCTTCAAGGAAAAAATGGGGCATCCCAATCTGATGTCCAAGCATGGAACCCTGGTTGTTAATCACTGTCTTATGTGTTTGTCTTCTACAGCTGTTTGTTCTGCATTGGAGTCTAAGTCAAATACTTGAAGGAGTGATCTTAACATGGATGAATACCCCTATGGGTTTAATTGGGACTTTGCAAGAATTTAATGAGGAGGTGGAATTCTGGACATCTTATGTGGAGTGGTTAGAACAAATGATGTAAACATTACTGCAATAAACAGGCAGCTGTGTTCCTTACTGTGTTAGGGCGAAGGCTTTATGCAATACTGAAAGATTTACTACGTGACAAATCTTTGCAGGAGTTGAATGAAATGTTGACTACTTACTGTCAACCAAAACCATTAGTTTTTATTCCTGTAAGCAGCAACAAGGAACACCTATGAAAGGTTATGACATGGAACTATGCCAGTTAGCCTCCACATTAACTTTGAAAATGATCTCTGCCAAGTACTATGGGATCAATTTGTGTGTGGTATAGCTGATGAGGCAATACAAAAATGGATATTCTCAGAGAAGCAATTGACAAATAACTTTGCTCTGAAGATCACCCTTGCCATACACATGGTGGACTGAGATGTATGAGTTACATGTGCACGATCATACTGGCAATAGTAGCGTGCGGGATCAGATGATTGTGGTCCATGTCAATACATCATGCCAGTCACAAGCACATGACCAAACAATCTCTCTACATTGTTTTAGGTGTGGCTCCACTGCCCAAGATGCCACCTAGTGCCAATTCAAGGGCAATATTTGTTTTAACTATTCTAAATGAGGGCACGTGAGCAAGTTTGTAGAAGACTTAGATCAAGGAGGGGGTTTACACGGACCACTCATCACCCTTTATCACACCACATTAACAAGCTCAAGCCCTGAGGAGCCATTGTAATGATGATTGGTTGTTCACTTCTCACCATTAATACCCACAAGGGTTTGTGCCAGTAAAACCAAATGGCATTCAGTGTAGCTTTGGCAATGGCCATCTGGCAGAAGACAACAGATAACATTCAAATGGGCAAGCTGCATACTAAATGCATGCCAGATGATATGCTCATTACAGGTATAACAAAAGAGAACCACTTAGGCAATGTGGAGATGGTCCTTCAATGTTTGCAAGAATATGAGTTATGTGTATATCTGGAGAAATGCACATTTTTTCAGCCCAGACTGACATTCTGTGACAGGTCATGGGACAGATAGGGTTTCATATGGCCCGGGATTAGGTACAGGCTCTTGTTCAAGCCCCTATCGCCACTGATGTTATGCAGCTAAGTTCATACTTGAGACTCCTCAATTATCATTGTTTCTTACCCAACCTGGTTACAGGCCTGGTGGTACACGTCAGTGGTTTTTAGATGTACGTAATATAGACAGACCATAGTCTGTTACAGTGGCAGTATGGGGATCAGTTGAGATCGGCACTTGTATCACCTAGCTGTAGCTGCTCAAGTCCACTGGCATCTGAATTAGAGAGATCTTTCCATGTCAACCTGATACGTTAGCAGATTCTTCAAAAGGACACCTGCTGAGTCCCAACCTGAAGTCCCTCTGGTGCAACAACTACCTCCTTCCTCCACACTGTCAATGTTAGATGACTAGTACAGTAAAATGATACCTTTATGGCTAACTGAGTGGCTTTCAAGACAACTAGGAGACCGAGTTGTCTTGAAAGTTTGCATCCAAAGCCACTTAGTTAGCCAATAAAGGGATCATTTTTACTCTACTAGTCTCCTGCATTTTCTATGGCTAACACGGTACCATGCTTTACCCACAATGTCAGATCAGTTAGCTGTTCCTACAGGCTCCAGTCCTGTTAGATGCAGGAAGCCCCTGGACAGATATGAGCCTGATGAACTACTTCGTAGTTGGAAATACCATAGAAGGGTTTTTTCCTCGCTCTCTGTGTCTCTTTCTTGCTCTCGGTTGTTATTCTGTTGGTTCTCTATGTTCTTGTGTGTTCACTCATTACAGAAAGGAGAGGTGGTGTGGTGTTGGTGGAATTCCATTGTGTGGATGCTGTTGCATTGTGGGCTGTAAAGTGTTTGATGATGCAAGTAACAGTCTATGCCTGGGAAAATGCCTTCCTGTGATGTACTTGTGTGTCAGTTAATAAATGGATGAGATGCAACCAAATATCTTATATAATAATTCGCTAGGATGTTTGCCAGAAGCCGTCATGCACAATAGAGACTGCCCACGCTGCAGTCATGCGCAGTACAGAGTGCCCAAACACACCATGGCTGATACAGAGTGGAGTGCTCCGAATTCAGACTGTAGTCCTATCTGCACACCTTCCTTGGTCCCAGGAAGCTGTGCAGAGAGGCCTACAGTCCGGATTTGGAGTGCCCCTCTCCATATCAGCCGCAGCACGTTTGAAGCACACTGTACTACGCATGACTGCAGCAAAGGCCAGTGAGCAGAGAGGCTCCAGGCACCAGCCGAGACTGCTGGGTGGCACTGTGGCCCATGTACACAGGCTTTTAAACTAGTGTGTGTATGTATGTGTGTGTGTGTATATATAATATATATATATTATACAATAAATATGAGGCACAGCACTATTAGTAGACTTGTGTAAACATCCTATATATTCGCTAGGATGTTTGTCAGAAGCCGTCATGCACAGTAGAAACTGCCCAAACGCACAGAATGCTGGGAGCATGGAATGCTGCATTCTGTGCTTCCGGGCAGTCTCTATAGTGCATGACTGAGTCAGCGGCAGGATGCAGAGCAGGGCCGGACTCTTAACATCACCCGGACCTTGGCCCGTGTACACAGGCTTTTACACTAGTACTGGATATAAGTACATACTGTCATTTGTGCAGGAAAGACTTGTTCTTCTTCCATGAATGAGCCATCCGACTTCTGCATAACAAGTATCAGCCACTTAATGGCCCCACACAGAGTATCCTTTTCAATAGCCACTAAGCTCCAAGCATGGGCAAATACTTTGGCTACAAATGCAGTGAGCCTATGGGAGAAAAGAACACAGTGTGAGAGGCATCGTCAGTTGGTGTCTAAAAGTAATTTTTGTTGTTACAATGCATTGTATGAGAGAGTCTGACTCATTGACTATCGCTCTTCTTAGTAAGTGACAGGGACAGCATCCCCCTTTTGAGTACAATAGAAAAGTGTATGAACAGATACAAGTTTGAACTGTACTAACATTAAAAAAAAAAAGAAGAGAGAAAAAGCATAAACAGCACCAGGCCCACCCCTGGAATAGCAGTATGGATCACAATAGGGGAAAGAGTGCATGCATATTATAATATAACATAACTTTTATTAAAGTTACAAAATAAAACGTAATGAAAAAACAGCAAATTAAAAACAAACACATTCCCTTTGGTTACAATAAACCTTGATACACTACTGGTGGTGCACCTTTTGCTATCTGTACTAACATTTGAATGAAATATTTCCCAGCAGTAAAACTAAAATCTCTACAGCATTTATTTTTCATAAAAAGTTGCTGCCCCTTTAAGGTACTTTATGGTAAGAGGAAGTTGCTTTATGAAGAAGGTTCTGGGAAAATACAATGTGGCAGATGCATAGAGAAGAACTAGCACAATTATGGATCAAACCAACTGTGCCGTAGTGCGTAAATAAAAGTTCCTATTAATTTAAATGGGATTTTCACACCTTGGATGCCAGAGAGGTGTGCACTGAAAAGGTTAAACTTCTTGAATGCCAGAAAACTATCTAATGTATTGTAGAACACTGAAACATTCACAGGATTAAAAGCCTGGCCTAACTAGGTGGCATTTGTGTGATTTCTTTGTCCCTTATGGTACTGTTGGTTTGCTCCAGATTTTCTCCAGCGCTTCTGAATATGTTCACCTGACTAAGGGTAATGTATGGAACAAGGGAACAACACATCTTATGCGCCTGTATATAAGTATTCTTAAAGAAACAAGGGTACTCCAACTAAGTAAAACAAAGGTACTCCCACTGCTGTCTTTGTTCAAAAGTTATAACCATTCAAATTTCATGAACTGAGTAATTACTTCACTACTTCCTGAAAGTTCAAACTGACAGGAAGTGATAAAGCTGTTACCATAACATTCCATGAAGAACTGTTGTCATTGACTCACCTCTCCCACAGAATTCAACACAATCAGCATCTGAAATCACAGAAACCATGTGATAAAGTATCCTCTGGCAGGAGGGAGGGACACTTGACTAAAAGAGCTCTCTGGAGGCGGTGTCTCCCTTCCTAGTATCCTACTCCACTTAACCCCCTCCAGGCCTGCTGAGGTTTTACAGATAGCCAGGTCGAGAACAGAAGTGGGGACAGGAAGGGGGTCACCCAAACCAGAGAACCCAAAAGGGCACTCTCCGTAATTCAAATTAAAAAATGTTTTTATCCAGAACGGGAGTGTTGTGTTCCATGTGGACTAAGAAAAAGGATTTATAAGCGGAGCCAGCCCAAGACATTGTGCTGCCTGGGTCCAACGATGAAATGTTACCGCCCTAAAACCACTCCCACATCCATAATGTTATATCATGATTAAAACTGTTCCCCCTTCTAGACTCCCAAGCAGTGCTCAGAATGAAACGTGCACAGAGCTGTATCCCACCCACCTCTCCAATCCCAGCTAGTTTACTGCACACAGGGCCAGGTCCACTAGCCGTGCATGGCCCCGGCCACTTGCAAAATGAGAGATCACCTTCTGCAATGCATGTGCATTACTGGCTCTGATAAGCAAATCCAGCTGGTTGGTAGGTCCATCATGCAGCGATGTCGCCCTGTTTATCCCATAGCTTCTGCTTCATATTGAGTCACAACGGCAGCAGAGAGGTGGAAATGGAGACACAGACATGTGCGTGTGTGCACAAGAGGAGGAGGAACAGGAGAAGGAAGATCCTTCTGCACCGTACAGGAAGAACTGAGCTGCAACCAGCACCTGCTCTGTAGTGTGAGTGAATGTCAGTCTGTGTGTGTGTAGCATGATCCTTCAGGCCAGGCTGGCACCCGAAAGAACATGCCTTGGGGCGGCAAATTGCCACCCCTGTCAAAGTGTTGCCTGGGTCCCATGGACCCAATGGGACCCATGTGAGGGCCGGCTGTGTTTATAAGTACAAATAAAATCCCCCTTTCTCTTTCATCCATTGTGGAACACAGGAGCTATGGGGATATAACAAAGATATCCACCAAGAGAGGAGGGAGGAAGAAGGGAGGCAGAGAAAAAACTCTCAAAACACAAATCTGTTCTGACAAACATGAATCTCCGCTGACAATGGACACCTAGACACCAAGCCAAGTAATAGAAAAAAAGGTTACTGGAAGAAAAGATAAGAAGGACATCTACACAGGAAACAATAGCCCGTAGGACCTCCCATCCAAGACAAAACATTGAGATGGTAGCATTTAACAAATGAGTGACAGGACGATCACAGTGCCGCCTTACACATCTTCTCTGCAGAGGCTTTGCTCTTGCTGGCCGAGGAAACAGCCACCACTCTGGTGGAATGAGATGTGATCCTAAAGGGCACATACTTTTTCCTCAGAATGTAGGCCTGGGGAATGGTTGCCTTAATCCAGAAATCCACCATCACCTTACACAGTTAGGTCTGCATGTAGGTCCTCAGGAATGACAAAAAGAGCATCTGATTTTGAAGAGGCTCAGTGCTATGAACATAGTACATCAAGCACTGAACTATGTCCAAACTCTGAAGCTCCTGCTCCCATATATTACATGGAGCAGGAAAAGGAGAAGGAAATAAAATGTCCTGGTTGATGTAAAACTCAGAAGCAACCTTAGGGTGAAACCCTGCATGAGCTTGCACGACTGTCCTAACAGAACGAAAAATCAGAAAGTGAGGTTTACAGGGCAAAGCCACTAGTCCAGCCACTCACAGAAAAGACAAGGTGCAAAGGGAAACAGAAGACAGAGGAACCTTCTGAAGTACTCCCAGGAACAAGGTCAAATCCTACAGATGAGTGGGATCCCAAAAATCTGGGTCAGCACAAGCCATCCCTGCACAAAGGCTGGCACATCTGGTAACAAGCCAATACACCTCAAGAAGAAATATGGAAATATGGACCTTAATAGAACTAAGGCTATGAAAAGGACACGCAACCTGGTTTTCACACCACTTGCAAAACATTGACCATAACCTATGATCCCACTTAGATGAAACCGGCGTGAGGGGCTTCATCACAGTGGCAATGACAGAATCGTAGACACATTTTTTTCTTAGTATGCTGACTTCATGAGCCACATTCTCAAAGTCAGCTTCACAGAAGATATAATGGTTTTAAACCATGCAGGCTCCTGTTCCATAGAAGAGAGGCCCAGAAGTGGCTAGGTAGGAGCCACAGAGCAAGATGGACATAGAGTACTAATGGAGACCCTGATAAAACTAGTCTGACATGTGGAGCAATGGGTTACCAGGGAGACCTTTTAAATCCTGATGTTTTTTGACTTGTCCTTACCTTCCTTGTGCTCAGAAATTTACAGGGAACCCCTAGTAAGGAATGCAGGTCAGTAATGGAAAATCTTTGTGCCTGAAAGGGATACAGACAAGGTACAAGCAGCTGTCCAACCATGTGTTTCTTTCATGGTAGAAGAAAGGAAGAGCAGAGATATATAAGCTCCCCTTTCTATTCCCTGAGGACTGAGGAAACATAGTCTTTTCCCTCCAAAGTGTTGAATGGAACATTGAACATGTCAGCTGGAGAGCCATTCTCCGCCCTGATGAAGGAGGGATTCCGTAACAGTATCCTTTCATAGAAGATGAAAGGTATAGAACTAACCACCCCATCTTGCCTGCCAGAGTTCACTCGGTGAACCTTAAACCTTAAAGTTGCTGCTGATGCCCAATCCAATATGGCCATAACTAGCATTCATTTCTTAAGAAATGAAATAGGCCACCTCTGGATATGAGGGGAATGGGGCTGACGAAACCCAGAACCGAATGAAGAACTAGCAGTTTTACCACAGACCTTAGAATGTGGCAGCTAAAAAGACAGGCAGAGGTATAATAACAAGACATGTGAACTCTGATACTTCAGTCTTCAGGGTGATATACATAATTAGCAATAGAAAGAGGAGAATGGCTCAGAGAGAGAGAGCCATCCTCCTGTAGACCCTGGTCCCTTAAAAGTCTGAACCCTGGTCGAGGAGGCCAGGGATAGGATCCTGGCCTAATGGGAGATTGTTATCGTTTACTTGCTCTGTTTGTCTTATGTCTTGAGGAAGGCCCTTGTTAGGGGCTGAAACGTCAATATTTTTCATTAAAAACTTTTTTCTTTACAGTAAGTCCTGTGGAGTGCCTTATTTTGTATGGTTACCTTTACTATACATTATCCTATATAATAATTCGCTAAAACGTATGTAACAACGCAGCCATGCGCAGTAAAGACTGCCCGCGCCACGGCTGATACAGAGCTGGACGCTCCAGAAGGAGCTGCGGCGCGGGCAGTCTCTACTCCGCATGACTGCCCCACGACCGGCTGGCAGTGGCACTGTGGCTCTTCAACTAGTATTATATAATTACTGATACACATTACATATTGGTCATAGCAGTGGCCCAAAGTGTGGTGGAGGGTAGCGACCCTTCTTCATTCCTCCTTCTCCTCATCTGTGCTGCTGTTAATACATTTGGCCTGGCTTTATTTGTCATAGGTTTTAGATCCTGAGTGAAGTATCTCCATTCTGTGGACTTCATAGACTGAGGGGTTCCTGAGTGGCTGCTCCTACTACTGCGGCTAGATGTTGATGCATTTCTACTGCTACTACTACTATCAGTCAAAGGTGCAGCACTTACATTTACTGCACATGCTGCAGCAACTATTCCTGCAGTCAGTTTTTGCAGTAACACTTTACTCCCAGGTGCCTGCACTGCTCCACCTTTCCCCCTCCCGCTTGTGCGTGTGCTGGACATCAAACTACTCTGTGTTTTTTACTCTCTACAGTATACAGCTGATAGAGTGTGATGTCTTGTCTTGGCCCTCAACAAAATTCTCAATGTCAGCTGCTGTTTATCAAGTCTGCGTCAGTCACACAGCTCATGTCAGGCTCCTAGTCAGCTCTCTAATATATTTATTTATTTATTCATTTTTTTAAGCGATGGTAATGCTTCACAATAAAAGCAGCTCCGTTTAATCTTCATAGTATTTGGGCCATGGAGAGTGTTATTTCAATACTGCCAGAGTTGTAGTTCAAGAGTAATTGAATGATAAAGTATCCCCCTTCCCGCCCGTTTTACTGATGTAATATTGCTCACCTCAGAGCAGCAAGACTGTCCAGATGGATCACAGAGAGGGACATCTTCAGTGACCATAAGGATAAACATGAAAAACCTGTCAAGGGGGACAGGGTTTTCCTTATGATCACAGTAAGAAGATTGTCCCTTGCTTTGATCTGTCTGGTCAAGAGACCAGATTCCATGTCTGAGGGGAGGTGTCTTACACTATGTAAAAGGGGACTGGAGGGGGATAATTTATCATTCAATTACTCTTGAACTACAACTCTGACAGTATTGAAATAACACTCTCCATGGCCCAAATACTATGAAGATTAATTGGAGCTGATCCTTTTGTGAAACATTACTATCCCTTTAAGTTGTCCACCCTATCATCACAGTTAGTCCAAAAAAACATTTTGACTAAAAAACAAAATCAACAACTTCTTTTCCCAGATTTCCCCAGCACAGACAATTAAAGCAAAATCAGCAAGCAATTTGGACCCCAACTGTCTGTGTCTTTCCAGTCACACCAAATTTTGGGTTTTTTGGAGTCTGTATCCTTTTAAAAGGTTGCACGTGAAAGAGCATGCGACCAAATGAGTTACCATGTCGCCTGGATAAAAATATCGATATGAGAATCTCGCACTGCATGACAGTGAGATTCTCATGTTGGTTACTAAAAGGTTGCATCAAATACCAAGAGCGAACTCCCTGGCAATAATGTTTAACCCTTTTCAGGCAATACCAGAGAGATCTTCGTCACTGGCATTGCAACACAGGAATATGAAAAACATTGCATGAGCTGAAAGATGTGCTCTATCCCATCCTGCTGCCCCGGTGCTTTATCGAGAACGCTCTCCAACTGATGGATCAGCCTATTTCACGGTAGTTAAAGCGCCGGGGCAGCAGGATGGGATACAGCACATCTTTCAGCTCATGCAATGTTTCTCATATTCCTGTGTTGCAGTGCCAGTGACGAAGATCTTTGGTGACAGCTTTGCGGAGGACAAAATGAGGATTTTCTACATGACATGGCATGTTCATAGTTACAGCTGGGGCAGCTTGATGGGATAGGTATTGCCTGAAAAGGGTTAAACGTTACTGCCGTTTTTTTTATTTTTTAGGCAAAAGTTTTCACCCTTCCCTACTGCCTATTCTGGGGCAAAACTATTTGCCTGATGAAGGATATACATTTTTCTAAATCCCATTCATTTAAATGGGGCCTTTTAAACACTTTTTAACCCCTTAAGGACCGGCCGCATGCGGCGGTCACTTAAGGACCACGGGTTGTTTTATATATATATATATATATATATATATATATATATATATATATATAATTTTTTTATTTATTTATTTTTTAAGAATCCGATTCCGGACTCCCAGAACGGCGTGCAGCTGCATGGGGAGCCCGGAATTACATGACGTACATGTACGTCCTTGGTCCTTTAGGGACCGCAACCTCATGAGGTACATGTACGTCATGGGTCGTTAAGGAGTTAAACAGGACTCACGTAGCACTTAGACATAACCCTTTGCTCTAAAATAGATACAGCATTGTGTTCATACATCATATCAATGTCAAGTCAAGGTCATTGTTACCATGTGCTGGATTGTCTTTGCAGCGTGATCACATAGGAGTTATCTAACTTACGATATATCAGTTGTTGAGGAAAAGCTGCAAGAAAGAAAGCACAGAGTATGTGTTGAATAGATTATGACATTGAATATAATTAAAAAAAACACCATAATCAAGGCACAAGCATATCGAGCTTCAAGGAACAGTAACCCCTTATTCCATGGATATATTACAGTAGGAAGCACCCCTCTTGATCATTCAATCAAGTCTTAATAAAGACCCAAAACATTGACCTGGTTGAATAAAAGTTTTGTATTCTATGAAAAATCCAAGAGAGCCGTTCAGTTTTGATTTTCATATATATATATATATATATATATATATATATATATATATATATATATGTGTGTGTGTGTGTGTGTGTGTGTGCTAACAAACAGAAAAAATGGTAAGATAGAAAAATGAATAAAGCAAATGTATATATAAATAAAAAAGGCAAACATATCAGAATATTCTCAATTATATAGAATGGGTTTAATAAATTAAGTGAGATCCGTAAAGAAACTGATGTTCCTGCATGATTCTACTTAAAGCGGGACTACCGTGCGCAGTAAAGTCACCCTGCAATAATTAGGCAACTAGCTTCATAAGAGTGCTCTTACCTCTCACAATGACAGGATGCTAGA
Organism: Rhinophrynus dorsalis; assembly: GCA_037306005.1. Taxonomy (NCBI): domain Eukaryota; kingdom Metazoa; phylum Chordata; class Amphibia; order Anura; family Rhinophrynidae; genus Rhinophrynus; species Rhinophrynus dorsalis. The sequence goes on from CM074721.1 coordinate 529,457,342, forward strand.
GAAATCCTTAATCTTACGAGACTGGAAGCCAGGTATCAGCACAGACATCTTGTCTGCGTGCCTGCGCTGTCAGTCCTGGTCTCCCTACAGATGCATTGCATTGGCCCGAATGGCACCAGAAGGTACTGACGGCACAGGCGCGCAGACTGAACTAACCTGCCCGTCAGTCTAACAAGATTAAGGATTTCTCTAGCATCCTGTATTTGTGAGAAGTAAGAGAACTCTTAAGAAGCTAGTCTCCACCTGCCTAATTATTGCAGGGCAACTTTACTGCGCATGGTAGTTCTGCTTTAAATGTATAAATATATTAAGAGTGTATCAATGTGTGAGGTGTGTGTAGTGTGTTTTTTTAATGTGACATGCATGCTTGTGTATAATTATAAATATATCAATGTGATAGGTGTGAAAAGCGAATATATACTATGTGTATTGATTATTAGCTACAGTATGTAACGTACTAAAAAGATGTGGTGAGATGTAAAAAAAAAATAAGGCATTAATGAAGAGGTTGGTGTTGAATAAGAAACCCACATATAAAATGAAAACATTAAAATAAAAATACAACCTGCATTTTAAAATAATAACTGAAATGAAAATAAATAATGAAAAAACAAGTAAATATAATAGATATGTGCAAAGAGTCAATATGATGCAGACAATCTCTGACTTAAACTTAAATGGATAGTAATGTTTCATAAAAACAGAACCAATTAATCTTCATAGTATTTGAGCCATAGAGAGTGTTATTTCATTACTGTCAGAGTTGTAGTTCAAGAGTAATTGAATGATAAAGTATCCCCCTCCTGTCCCTTTTACTGATGTAACACTGCTCACCTCAGATGTGGAATCTGGTCCACAGACCAGACAGCTCACAGAAAGGGACAGTCTTCTTACTGTGAGAACAATGAAAGCCCTTCCCCCATTGACAGGTTTTTCAGGTTTTTCTCTTATGTTAATTGAAGATTAGTATTAATTAATCTTTATTTATATAGCGCCAACTAATTCCGCAGAGGTGTACAATTGGGAATAGACATACAGAGGTATTAAATAGTACAATCAGATGTGGAGAACAGATGAACTGCCGGTCAGTGGGTAGGAGAGAGAAGTGCTGTTAAGTGCAGTGGTCCAGGGGTGAATCTTAGTGATAATGTTTATGGAGGTAGTTGATAGTCTTCCTTGAAGAGGTGAGTTTTCAGGGAGTGTCTGAAGATCTGAAGGCTGGGGGAGAGTCTGATTGGAAGGGGGAGGGAATTCCAGAGCTGAGGTGCAGCACGGGAGAAGATTGTCCCTCTCTGTGATCCATCCGGACAGTGTTGCTGCTCTGAGGTGAGCAGTGTTACATCAGTAAAAGGGGCTGGAGGGGGATACTTTATCATTCAATTACTCTTGTACTAGAACTCTGACAGAATTGAAATAACACTCTCCATGGCCCAACTACTATGATGATTAATAAGAGCTGCTTTTATTATGAAACATTACTATCCCTTGGTTGTGAATAAGAAGAATAATGGAAAAGAATGTGAACTGATATGTAAGACGAGTGATGGTCTGATAGTATAACTAGTATAAGAGTATATTACAGAAAAGCTATTAGTGGAAAAATATATATAATATCCAACTAAATGTTTTGGACTGAGGAAACAAATGCAAAAGAAGAGCCTACCAAACAGCATCAAGCACTTAATTCTATCCTTGTGGATATAAAGTAGCCACACTAACGATTCTTATGCCTGACGCACAGCCAATCTCTGCTCTTTATCACCTGTGGGCAATGATGGTATCAATTCAATGGGGATTTCCTATATTGTATTGTAAATCTTTATTTATATAGCGACAACCAGTGCACTTGGCACTTGGTAGTTTACATTTAATATAGAGGGGGTACGATAAGTGCCGTGATTAAGTGTCTTTAAAAGCAATCATAATGGTAACAGGTGAGTATATATTAGGATAAAAGGTCCCTGCCACATAGAGCTTACAATCTAATTGATTTTAAACAAATAGGATTCTTATCATCAAACTAAGGCCTGGTTGCCATTCACGGCCTTCAGACATGGCCAGTCTGGCCCTTCATGAAAATGTTATTGAACAATCCAAATGTGACCTACTGCAAAATATAATGATAAACCATACATTCTCTTTAACAATGAGGCAGATATTTAAAGGCATAGTAATGTTTCATAATAAAAGCAGCTCTAATTAATCATCATAGTATTTAGACTTTGGGGAGTGTTATTTCAATTCTGTCAGAGTTGTAGTACAAGAGTAATTCAATGACAAAGTATCCTCCTCCCGCCCCTTTTACTGATGTAACACTGATCAGCCAGATCAGAAGGGAGGTGCCCAGGTAGACTGCAGAGAGGGACAATCTTCAATTAAGATAAGAGAAAAACCTGAAAAACTTTTCAAGGGGGGCAGGGCTTTCATTGTTCTCATAGGAAGAAGATTGTCCCCTTCTGTTATCTGTCTGGTCTATGGACTGGATTCCACATCTGAGAAGAGATGGCTTACACTAGGTAAAAGGGGCGGGAGGGGAAACTTTGCTTGTGAATATCTCTCAAACCCTAAAGGTTTGAGAGATAAGACTTATATCGTTCTTCATGTTTTTTTTAATGCCTACAAAATAAATTAAGATAAAATGAAGTATTAGTATCCCTTTAACGCTTAGTACGTATATAAAGACTACAGTAGTCCTTATAAGGACTATAATAGTCTTCATAAATTTTCTGAATGTTTATCTTTAATTCCATTATGTTTTCTAGTAGTATTTGGCAATTGATTTACTGTTCTTATTTTAGTCTGGGCCCTGAGAGAAAATGTTTGCATACCCCCTAGTGTAGTATTACTGCTGTATGTGTACTGTCATACAGACCAAAGAGCCAGATCTGTGCTAAAATAATGCCAACAGTCACCATTTATGCACGCACTTTCCTAACAATGTACAAATATTTTTACACTAAAACATTGACACTTTACAACCCTTATATCAAGTAGCAGATGGAGGGATAAAGGGATAGTAATGTTTCATAATAAAAGCAGCTCTAATTAATCATCATAGTATTTGGACTTTGGAGAGTGTTATTTCAATTCTGTCAGAGTTGTAGTTCAAGAGTAATTCAATGACAAAGTATCCCCCTCCCGCCCCTTTTACTGATGTAACACTGCTCAGCCAGATCAGAAGGGAGGTGCCCAGGTAGACTGCAGATAGGGACAATCTTCAATTAAGATAAGGGAAAAACCTGAAAAACTTGTCAAGGGGGGAAGGGCTTTCATTGTTCTCATAGGAAGAAGATTATCCCCTGCTGTTATCTGTCTGTTCTATGGACTGGATTCCACATCTGAGAAGAGATGGCTTACACTAGGTAAAAGGGGCGGGAGGGGAAACTTTGCTTGTGAATATCTCTCAAACCATAAAGGTTTGAGAGATAAGACTTATATCGTTCTTCATGTTTTTTTAATGCCTACAAAATAAAATAAAGGTAAAACGAAGTATTACTATCCCTTTAAGAGCATGGAATTCCTCTTACCCTCATTTTATGCCATGTAATACCAAGAGCATAGGAAATCAGAACAAAATGATTATAATTTTCAAATTTTATGTTAGATGGGTGTTATGGCTATGATTATTGTTTGTGCCAGGAGTATGCACTAAATTGGCATACAAGCACGTGTGTAGGAACCAGATATGCATGCATAACATATAAAGGAACGCAACACTGGTGGATCTGTACATTCACTAGATTCTTTTATATAAACTCAATCTGTTTAGTAATTGCTTTCACACTCACCCTTCATTATGTTCTGAAAAGCCAGCTGTCTGTGGTCCACTCCTAATTGCCTCCACTGTCCTGTGGAGTCAAGATAATTTGTGACAAACACATTACGAGCCATGATAACTACGATGTCCTCTCCAGTGCCACTCGGTACAGTGAGCAGGTTATTGAGGCTGGATTCGTTGATGATGTTTTTCACTGTCTGGCTTTCTGGTAAGATACCTGATCATGGCAGAGGAGCAAAGAGATAGACATTTCATTAAAAAATCTATTTTTGCAATAACACATACCTACACAAGAGTACTGTATTGAGTACGGTCACCTTTTTTTCCTAAATGTATTATTCCAGTGGTTCCTAAACGTATTAGGGACCCCTATCAGGCCATGTCTTTAGGACTTCCCTGTTTGAGTACAGGTGAGTTAATCAAATGCTTAGTCATTTAAAGTAATGTCTTGTAGTTAGTAATGCATTTAGAAGAGCTTAAAAACCTGATCTAAATGCAAAAAAAAGTATCTCTCAAACCGCTATGGTTTAACCCCTTAGTGACAGCCGCGTTCGTACACGGCTGTCACCTTAACGCCCGCCGAACATTTTTTTTTTTTTTCAAAGAAGTCCGGAGTCTCCGAGTGGCGTGCAGCCGCACGGAGACGCGGACTTCCATGACTTACCAGGTACGTCCTCTGTCACTAAGTGACAGTTTTTGCGGGACGTACCTGGTAAGTCATATGTCGTTAAGGGGTTAAGAGATATGGGCATTTAAAGTTTGATTTCTCCTACTGACAGCTGTAAAGCTGTCAGCAGGAGATCCGTGTCGGTCAACACGGTGGAACTTGAGAAGTGCTGAGATCTCTTTACTTACACGGAATCCCTTCATTGGAATGGTCTAAAACGTGTGCCTGAACACCAAACTTTAAACGCCCGTATCACTTAAACCATAGCGGTTTGAGAGATACGTTTTTTTGCATTTAGATCAGCTTTTTAAGCTCTTCTAAATGCAAAAAAGTTTTTTTTAGACATTACTAACACTTTAATTAATTTACCCATGCTGGAAACCCTAAAGAAACGGTCCATTAGGTGCTCCTGAGGGTAGGGATAAAAAACACTGAATATATTATATTGTATTTTTCTAAAAAAAAAAAAAAAAAAAAAAGTTATGAACTATCACCTCCTTTGCAGAAAAATAACACCTTAAACACCCTACTTTCCAGTGGGGGATCTAATACAGGAGGAGGCTACCACTGCCTTCTCAGCTGTTGGATACGACTCCCGTCATCCAAACCAGCCATTGGCTGAGTAAGGATGATGGAAGTTCTAGTCTCCAACGTTTGGAGTGCTAAAAATTGTCTACTCCTGATATAATGAATGAGACCCCATGGTGCAAGCTCACTTTTTTGGCCCCCAATTTATTATAAACCAGTACCAAAACACTTTCTATTTTTTAGCATTCCATGGGCTCCTAAAGTTAACTGGTTCCCTGTGATTTGTACCTGTTGTTCCAATGGTATTTCTGCCCCTGAAACTTACCTTGGATGGTGACTAGCGTTATAAAATCTGTATGAGGTACAATGTTCTTTATATCCACTGATGAGATAATCTCATTCTGCACACCATCTGTGGGAAATTGGGGGTCAAATGAGAAAATGAACAAAAACAGATTCCTAAATTTAATACTTTAACTAAACTATAGTGGGAGCATGCCCCCTGGGGGTGAGAGAATTCCTGTAGAAGTAAGGCTTTGTTTCAACTCCAGACTTGAGAGGCCGATTCAAAGAATGGTTATGAAATGCATTGTCTGCCATATTTGTATTTGTGTGACACATAGTTCAGTAAAGAGACTCTATATTTCGTTTAATACATATGTCAGTATCAAATAAAAGTATGTATAATGAATTTGTATCAAGATAAGAAAAATGCAAATAAAGTATTAAGATAAATGCCCAGGTTACATATATATATATATATATATATATATATATATATATCATTTTTTTTTTTTTTTTAAAGGTGGAGGGTATCAAGGACTGGTAGAAATAAAAAAAGGGGGGTATCGCAGCACAAAGTTTGGAAACTACTGAACTAGAATTCAGGGACACAGTTAAAGGGACAGTAATGTCCCATAAAAAAATAGTTTTGTAGAGGATGAAATAATAAGCTTAATGGTGCAAACCCTATCTCTCAAACCGCTATGGTCTGAAAGATATAAGCACTGAATGTTCCCCTCCTTCTCCTGACGTCAGCGTCTAGCTAACAGCAGAAGATCCCGGTCTGGAGATCAGTCTTTGGCTCTGCAGCAGAGACGAAATTGCGTTCTTTTAAAAGAATTACTTCATTGGAAAGGTCTATAAAGTGTGCCTGGTTTGCAAGCACACTTTGTAGACCTTTCCAGTGAAGTAATTCTTATGTAATAGCGTGATTTCGGCACTGCTGCAGAGCCTCCTTGAGTCAGCCGACACGGATCTCCTGCTGTCAGCTTTACAGCTGACATCAGGAGAAGGGGAGGGAGGGGGGGAACTTTCAATTTAGATCTCTCAAACCAGAGCGGTTTGAGAGATAGGGTTTGCACCATTAAGCTTATTTTTCCATCCTCTACAAAACTATAACAAGTTTTTATGGGACATTACTAACACTTTAATCCAGTTTGAGTGTAAAAACCGTTTCTTCACACAGGTCTGTGTGGAGGCATTGGGCTACCCCAGCCCAAACTCATGAACAGCCGTATTAAACAAGACAAACAGGTACATAGGAGCGGTGAATAAAAGCAATCCCCTTTATTCTTCAATTAAAATAATAAAATACATGAGACATAAAAAACAAAACTTGCATACTAGAGGTCCAAGACACTCAGGACAGTGTACGCGTTTCGTGTGTAACAAGCTTATTCATGACTAAATAATGTACATACCACTGACGATTGGGTTTGATTTTATAGTTTCTGATTTGCTCTAATTAGAGATCATTAAGGGCATTTGGTATTTGGTATGATGGGATCATTCCCTTTTATATTCAGAGGATTCGGCAGCGCACTTTAGTTAGTTGCGAAACGCGCAGACTGTTCTGAGTTCCCTGGAGCTCTAATATGTAAGCCTTGTTTTACATGTCTCATGTATGTTATTATTTTAAATGAAAAATAAAGAGGATTGATTTTATTTACAGCTCCTGTGTACCTGTTGTCTTATGGTACAGCCTTGTTTAAAACAACTACTAAAGTGGAACAATTTAGAGGCACATCAACAGCACCATAGAGGAAAAAATTACAAATACTCCAAAATTCCTTTTGATTAAAATAGGTCTTTTAGAACCTTAACTGGGTTACGATTGGGATGGACTATTTTGCTGTAGAAAGAGATAATAGAATAGGCTATTTTGGCTTCTGAGGGACATCCCATGTGTGGCTTGCGTATGCACGGTTCGGGGTATGTGTTTGAGCATAAAGTGCATGCAGAATGACGTGTACATGTATGTATGCTGGAGATTTAACCCTTTTTTAATTGAAAGTCCACATTTGCTCAGATCCCACAATGTATCCACAAACACAATGTGAGCTTAACTCTCTGGCACTCAAATGGTTAATTTCCAATTGGAGAGAGAGAGAAGTAAACATAACACAATTATCATTATGCAAAGTGATGAGCTAAGAACGAGGAAAGGCAATTTCGACTAAACAAAGGCAAGGATTTTTTTTTACAGTAAGGGCGGTAAAGCAATGGAATTCATTGCCTTGGGATGTTGTACTTGCAGATACAATAACTGCTTTAAAAAAATGGATGCCTATTTAGCACAGAACAATACTGAGAATTAGGACAGATGGCTTTAATGCAGGCAGGTTGATCCTGGGAACTATATGACTGCCATTTGGAGTCAGAAAGGAATAATTTTTTTACCTAATTGGGGCTAAATTGGAAATGGCTTCAGTAAGTTTTTTTTTTCTCTTTCTTTTTTGCCTTCCTCTGGATCAACAGGGGTGTTTTGGACTTGATGGACACATGTCTTCTTCAACTGTTATAATGGGCCATATAAAAATATAAGAGTGCAGTTCAGGGACAAACTAACTCCATTATCGGGGACAAAAAAGAACTCCCTTGGAATTTAAATGGGGCTTTTAAACCTATGAGTTCCAGAGAGATACCCACCAGGTTATTAAAAAGGACCAGTGAACACCTCTCTGGTGTTAAAGGGATAGTAACACTTAAAATGTAAAAAAATATATTCTAGGGTTTACCCTCCTAAGTAAAAGCAGAGTACTCCCACTGCTGAGAGGTGTTTAATTCAAAAGTTATTGTAGATCAAACTTGATTTTTTTTTTTTGCAGTATCTCAATGGCCAGAAATATTACAGTGGCGCTGTTGCTACACCATCCAATGGACTGCTCTGGTCAGCTGACCATAAAACCTCATAGAATGGTGAAGGAACAGCACCACCGTAAAATTTTAGGCCATTTAGATACTGCACCTAAAAAAATAAAGTTTGAAGTGCAATAACTTTTGAATTAAACACCTCTCAGCAGTGGGTGGTCCCTTCTTTTACCCAGGAGGATATACCCTACAGTGTGTATGTATGTGTGTGTGTCTATATATATATATAATATATTGTGAGTCCCAGGATGATTGAGGGTATATATATATATATATATACTAGCAATGTGGGACGGCGTTGCCCGTCATGTCATGACCGTTGGGCGCATGTGTGTGAAATGCAGACACACTGAAAAACACAGACATATACAACACACTGGCAGATACATACCATACATCCCAAGTGTCCCTCTTTAGGAGGGATAGTCCCTCTTTGAGGGCCAAATCCCTCTGTCCCTCTTTCCCACCCTGTTGTCCCTCTTTTTAGGAGGTTAGACTGTGTGCAGGGCCTAGGGCGCACACGTACTGGAGGCGCGGGAATGCAGCGGAGAAGAGCTGCGCCCGCACACACCACGCCGGGAACCACAACACAGTCAGGTCTGTGTTGCTACAGCGCTCCCTCATTGGGTCGGATCTTTAATAATGCAGAGCGTGCTGGGAGTCATGATCTCCCGCCGCAGTCTGCATTACTGAAGAGAAGACTGCGCAGGAGCTACAGGTATGTGATGGGGGGCAAGTTGGAGCTGAGGGGGCATACTGGAGCTGCTGGGGCCAAGTTGGAGCGGATGGGGGGCAAAGTGGAGATGATGGGGGCAAGTTGGAGCTGAGGGGGCACAGTGGAGCTGATGGGGGTAAGTTGGATCGGATGGAGGTCAAAGTGGAGCTGATGGGGGCAAGTTGGAGCTGAGGGGGCATAGTGGAGCTGCTGGGGGCAAGTTGGAGCTGATGAGGGTAAGTTGGAGCGGATGGAGGTCAAAGTGGAGCTGATGGGGGCAAGTTGGAGCGTATGGGGGTCAAAGTGGAGCTGAAGGGGGGTCAAAGTGGAGCTGGTGGGGGCAAGTTGGAGCGGATGGGGGCAAAGTGGAGCTGATGGGGGCAAGTTGGAGCAGATGGGGGGCAAAGTGGAGCTGATGGTGGCAAGTTGGAGCTGCTGGGGGCATAGTGGAGCTGCTGGGGGGCAAAGTGGAGCCGATGGGGGTAAGTTGGAGCTGATAGGAGCAAGTTGGAGCTGATAGGGACATAGTGGAACTGAAGGGGGGACAAAAGTGGAGCTGGTGGGGGCAAGTTAGAGCGGATGGGGAGCAAAGTGGAGCTGATGGTGGCAAGTTGGAGCTGCTGGGGGCATAGTTGAGCTGATGGGGGGCATAGTGGAGTGATGGGGGGCAAAGTGGAGCTGGTGGGAAAAAGTGGAGCTGCTGGGGGGCAAAGTGGAGCTGGTGGGGGCAAAGTGGAGCTGATGGGGTAAGTTGGATTTGATGGGGGTAAAGTGGAGCTGATGGGGGCAAGTTGGAGTTGATGGGGGGCAAAGTGCAGCTGATAGGGCCAAAGTGGAGCTGATAAGGGGCAAGTTGGAGCTGGTGGGGGGCATCTCTTACAGGCATCTCTAGATCAGGGGCAGACTGGCCCAGGGGGCAGAGAGAGGACAATCATGAAAAGAGGTGGGGTATAAGTAGGCGGGGTATAAAGGGGTGGGACACAAGGGGAGGAGCGAAATGGGCGGCAAAATTAGGTTTTGCCTAGGGTGGCAAAAATCCTTGCACCAGCCCTGACTGTGTGGTGTGTATTACTTAGCTCTACAGCAATAAAGGTCATATAAATATTTTTTTAAACTTCCGTATATGTGCTTATACATTAGTCTGTGCAAATAAAATACTTTGGTCTTGCACTAAATAATTTATTCAGTTACATAAATAGCCAGTAATAGGTCATGAAATAACCTAAAAATTCTTACTAATGCCCTGCCCACCAGCCACACCCCAACAATATCACCTAAAACTACAGTGTCCCTCTTTGGCCATGTGAAATGTTGGGAGGTATGCACATACACATAGTGAGCGGCAGAAACATGCAAAAGACACGCACACACACAGACACACTGGAGATGGACACACATATGTAACAGAGATGTACACACACAACATATATAAGCAGAAACACATGCGTGCATGAGTTGTGTACCCCTCTGGCACTCAAATGGTTAAGGTATAGAGAGGCATGTGAGAGTTAAATAGCAGTGGGAAGTGTGTTCATACCTGGGAACTTTGACTTGTGTAGTCCCTAGAGGGGACTGATGTGGTGCTGATGTGGAGAGACAAATGGGGCAATCTGGGTTAAAAGGGGGCGGGGCTTAATCACGAGTAGGGGGCGGGGCTTAATATAAATGAGGAAAAGTGTTAGTAATAGGCTGGGGAAGGAGGAGAAATGGGGGGGAAATGCAAGTTTGCAGTGTGAGTGGTTTGAACACACTCCCTGAGGGGTAAAACTTGATACACAACCCTGTGGCAATCAGTGGGTTAAGTGTGTACCAGATGGCTGTCTGTCCTGTGTCTTGCATGGCAAATGATGACAGTGAAGAAATAATTCAGCAGAGGGCCTACCTTAACCCTTTGAGTGCCATTTTGTTCCCCTGGTGCTGCACTACAGGTCCTGCTGAGGCCACTGGGAGTCAGGGTGAGTGACTGTGTGTGTGTGTGTCAGCCATATTTATTTCTGGCTTTGTGTGTGTATGTGGTGCTGTGTGTGTGAGTGGGGGCATGTGTGTGTGTTTGTGTGGTGCTCTGTGAGTGGGGCATGTGTGTGAGTTTGGTGCTGTGTGAGTGGGGCATGTGTGTGTTTGTCTGTGGTGTAGGAGCAAGTGGCGGCCATATTGTTTTTTTCTGACTTTGATAGTGGTGGGCGGGCTGCATAGCGGGGGCGGGCCAACTCCCTGCATGACTGAATCACCCAATAGGAATAGTAACTCATGCTTTATGCCTCCCCTGGGTGTGTTTTGGCAGGCACAAAGTCTTCTTTTATATATATATATATATATATATATATATATATATATATATATATATATGTATATAATATCCCCAAATCCTGTGCGGTATCTACCCTGATTAGCCCCAGGGAAATATAATGTATAGGTAACATAGTAACATAGTAGATAAGGCTGAAAAAAGACATGCGTCCATCAAGTCCAGCCCATGCCAATAACACCCCTGTTGATCCAAGGGAAGGCAACAAAAAAGCCCTCTGGAGCAATTTCTAGTGTAGGTGTGTGTGTGTGTGTGTGTGTGTGTCAAATAGTTCCCCGGCTCAATATCCTATTTGCTTTGAAGCCATCTGTCATAACTGTCAATATTGTTCTGTGCTAGATAGGCATCCATTGCTTTTTTGAATGCAGTTACATTATCTGCAAGCACAACATCCCGAGGCAAGGAATTCCATAGCCTTACCGCCCTTACTGTAAAGAATCCCTGCCTGTGTTTTAGTCGAAAGCGCCTTTCCTCAAGTCTTAATGGATGACCTCTTGTTCTTAGCTCAGCTCTTTGCATAAATAATTAATTGGATAGTTCTTTGTATTGACCTTGAATGTATTTGTAAATGGTAATCATATCACCCCTTAGACGTCTCTTTTCTAATGTAAACAAACCCAGTTTGGCTAGTCTCTCTTTGTAACTCAGATCCTCCAATCCCTTTATCAGTTTTGTTGCACGTCTCTGCACATTTTCCAGTTCAGCAATGTCTTTTTTTAGAACAGGTGCCCAAAATTGTACTCCATATTCTAGATGAGGCCTAACCAAGGATTTATACAGAGGTAGGATAATATTAGCATCCCTTGCTTCTACACCTCTTTTTATGCAGGCTAGTATTCTATTTGCTCTTGCAGCAGCTGAGTGACTCTGCACACTGCTGTGAAGACTATTGTCAATCAGTACACCTAAATCTTTCTCTAATGAGGATTTCCCAAGTTGTTTCCCATTTAGAGTATATGTAGCAAGTTTGTTTCTACAACCCAAATGCATAACCTTACATTTATCTACATTAAATGACATCTGCCACTTTTCTGCCCATTCACTTAGTTTATCTAAATCCTTCTGTAGGGAAAAAACATCGAGCTCTGTATGTATTTCCTTACATAGCTTGGTGTCATCAGCAAAGATTGAGATGCTACTTTCAATTCCCACTTCTAGATCATTAATAAACAAATTAAAAAGCATTGGGCCCAGGACTGAACCCTGCGGCACCCCACTTATAACCCTAGACCAATTTGAAAAAGTTCCATTTACAATAACTCTCTGCCATCTATCATTTAACCAGTTCTCAATCCATGTACAGATAACACCACCCAAACCGAAGCCTTTTAATTTATGCAGTAACCTGTTGTGAGGCACTGTGTCAAAGGCTTTTGCAAAATCCAAGTATACTACATCAACAGCAATTCCCCTGTCCAAATTACTACTCACTCTTTCATAAAATGCAAGTAAATTAGTCTGACATGATCTGTTCTTCATGAAACCATGCTGATTCCTACTAATGATATTGTTTGTCTTCACATAGTTCTGAATACTGTCAGTTAATAACCCTTCTAGTATCTTACACACTATGGAAGTCAAGCTCACAGGTCTATAATTTCCTGGTTTGGATCTTGCTCCCTTTTTAAACAATGGAACTACATCAGCTTTCCTCCAATCACAGGGCACTATGCCTGATGAAAGCGAATCATTAAATATTAAGTATAATGGTTTTGCTATTACTGAACTAAGTTCCTTAAGTACCCTTGGGTGTATACCGTCCGGTCCAGGCGCTTTATTCACTATAACCCTTTCCAGTCTCTTTTGGACCTTGTCCTCAGTAAGCCATGTAGATGTTGGAGGAAATTCCATGGTTTTGTCTGTTTGCCCACAGCTTGTCATTTCTGCTTCCTTTGTATATACTGAAGCAAAGAACGTATTTAGGGTGTCAGCCATAGCTTTATCCTCACTAATCAATTCACCTGTTTCAGTCTTAAGAGGACCAATATCAACCTTAACTTTTTTGTTGTTAATATACTTGTAGAATTGTTTAGGGTTTTTCTTGCTCTCATTTGCAATGTTTCGCTCATTTTCTATTTTAGCTAGCTTAATTGCTTGTTTGCAGATTTTATTACATTCTTTATATTTTTTTAAATGATGCATCTGACCCATTTGACTTAAACACCTTAAAAGCCTGCTTTTTATTTCTCATTTCCCTGCTAACCACATTATTAATCCACATTGGTTTTGCTTTACTTCTCTTGTGCTTATTCCCCAATGGTATATATTGACGTGTATATTTGCCCAAGAGCATTTTAAATACATTCCATGACTCTTGTGCATTTTTATCTTTGAAAATTACATCCCACTGGATATCCTTTAAAGCTTCTTTTAACTTTGTAAAATTAGCCTTTTTGAAATTGAATGTTTTGGTTAAACTCTTGCTATTGGGTTTCTCATAACAAACTTCAAAGGATACAATATTGTGGTCACTGCTGCCCAAATGTTCCCTTACCTGCACATTGTTTACAATGTCAGAATCGTTTGAGAGCACTAGGTCAAGCAAGGCCTCTTTTCTAGTTGGCTCCTCTACTAGTTGGGACATAAAATTATCATTTATCATACTTAGAAAAATATTTCCCTTTGTTGTGCCTGAAGTCATATTGCTCCAGTCAATTTCAGGGTAGTTGAAATCTCCCATTATAATTACCTTTGCTGACCTAGCAGCCTTTTCCATTTGCTGTAAAAGTTGGGCTTCCTCCAACTTCCCAACATTAGGTGGCTTGTAGCAAACCCCCACCAATATCTTTTTATTATGTGTGCCCCCAGTGTGTATTTCAACCCACAAGGCCTCTACCTTTTCATTGGACCCTTCATTTATATCTTCCCTTAAACTAGGTTTTAAGGCCTGCTTTACATATAGGCATACCCCTCCTCCCCTTTTATTAACCCTGTCCCTCCTAAAAAGTGAATAACCCTCTAGATTGACTGCCAAGTCATACGTATCATCTAACCAGGTTTCAGACACTCCAATCAGATCATACTGCTCATGTACTGCAATCATTTCTAGTTCCCCCATCTTACCAGCCAGACTGCGAGCATTTGCATGCATACATTTTATCTTTTTGCCATTCTTAAAGATTTCTTTCTTTTTCAGATGTATTTGTCTTTTATCAGGCTGTAACAATGGCAACTCCCTATTAGATGAACTAGCCCATTCCCCCTCTCCATCCCCATGACCCTTCTCTAATCCCATTCCCTCAATTATACTATCTTCCCCAGCCTGTGTTGTAGCTCCCTCCCCCTCCCTTTCTAGTTTAAAGTCTCCTCCAGCCTTCTAACCATCCTATCACCCAGCACCGTGGCCCCCCTTCCACTAAGGTGCAATCCATCACTACTATAAAGATTGAGCCCAAGGGAAAAGACTGACCAGTGCTCTAGGAACCCAAACCCCTCCTGCTTACGCCAAGTCTTTATCCACGCATTTAACTCCCTAATCTCCCGTTGCCTTTCTAATGTAGCGCGTGGCACAGGTAGAATTTCAGAAAATACTACCTTAGAGGTCCTCTGCTTAAGCTTATATCCTAGGTCCCTGAAATCCTTCTTAACGGACCTCCATTTTCCACTGACTTTGTCATTAGTACCAACATGTACCATGACAGCCGGGTCATGCCCAGCCCCTCCCAACAATCTATCAACCCGATCAGCCACATGTCGAACTCGAGCTCCCGGGAGACAGCAAACTGTACGATTGTGGCGATCTTGGCGACAGATTACCCTGTCTGTCTTCCTAATAATAGAATCCCCTACCACCACCATCTGTCTAGGTCTGCCTGAGTCCTGGATCCCATCCGTGCTAGAGGGGCTGTTCACTCGGCTGTTAGAGAGAACAGTCCTCTCCAGCAAAGACATTCCTGTGTCAGCATCCCCAACATCATTACTTAATGTAGCAAATCTGTTAGGATTAGTAAACACAGGAGTGTCCTCCCTATTTCTCTGTCCACCCCCCTTGCTATGTCTAACTGTAACCCATCTGGCTACCTGCTCTTTCTTTGTGCAGTCTCCACCCCCAGAACTACCTACCACCGCTTCCTGCTGCTCAGTCAGCAGAACCCTCTCAAGATTGTCCGTCTTTCTCAATGTTGCAACCTGCCCCTCCAGATCTCTAATACGAGCTTCCAGAGCGACCACTTGCTCACATCTGCCACAGAGGTATGCACCCTGGAACGGTTGTTCCAGGTGTGCAAACATATGGCAGGTAACTTGTACATTGTAAATCTGTGTGTTTTGGGGTCAGTGCTCCACTCCACAATTTCATAGTAACTGACGTGTCAGGTGAGGAATCCACACCAGGAGTTATATCACTCCCTACTTTCACTCACCAGCATCTGGTAATTAATTCAGCTAGAAGTCAAATACTTCCCCTTGAACTGAGACACGATCTCTTTTGTTTGAGTTCACAGAGAGGAAGGAATTAACCTCTGAAAGCCTGCAACTTGTGAAGTTTACTCCTGTACTGTGTAGCTATATGTTGATTTGTCAAGCTGGTAAACTGACTAGTAGTCCAAATACAGTCAGGAGCTGATGTGTTTAGTTAGTGCTCAGTAGAGCAAGGATTTTGTTTTGTTTGTGATGCTGCTGTCTCACCACTTGAATACAAAAAACAGGCAAATACTTAAATTATCCTCCTCCTGTGTGTGAGAAGTGTCTCTGTAACCTAGAAGGCTGATCCCAAGATAGAAGGTACAACACATTAAATAGTACTTTTGTCACATGTATTTATATATATATATATATATATATATAGTGATGCCTTTAAGCAGTTACAAGCTTTAATGCTAGAGGTCTCCATCACATGAGTTAAAAACATATTTAGTGCAAAATGGGTTAGTAGCACCATCTAAATCCTTGTTTCTCCCCTATGGTACAGTTGGTACCATAGCTACTCATTTTGTTTTGAACATAATGCTGCATTAGTCTACAACCTTTGCCTTTTGTTGAGGGCTCCAGAATCACAGACTTTCTTCTTGTTACTTGTATTCCATCTGGCTGAAAAACAGAAAAAAAAGAGTCACCAAAGAATAATTGTAGGTGCAATTAAAGGGAAAGTGTAGGCTTGGGATATGTGACTCTTAAAGGAGCATTAAACCATTGTTATGAAAAAATATACCATATATATATTTTAGGGTTTTCCTGTGGAGTAAAACAAGGGCACTCCCACTGCTGAGAAATACATATTTCCAGAATAAGTACAGTTTAAACTCTGGATTTTTTTTACATTATGGAGCCCTCCAGTGGTCAGATTCAAATTAGTTATTCTGTTGCATGCTCTAGGAGAGGAGTCACTGACAAATAGTTCTCTTTAGAATGTGATAGTCACTTTCTGTCAGAATTTTCAGGAAGTAATCACACTGTAATTCACTTCCTGGCCATTTGATCTGTTATCACATTTGAATCATACCCTTGTTCTCAGAAGGAAAAGCTCTATAATGCAGGGTTTTTTCTCAAAAAATAAAAGTTTACTAATCCTTTAAATTGGCAGAAGCCTCTTTTTTTTTAAACTATATTTATTCTATTAGAGTGTTCTATATACTGAAAGTAATGGATTACTAGTCCAAAAGTGCTCCTTAGTCTCCTTCCTATTCTTATCGGCCACAAGCAGAGTGGTGCATTGTAGCACTATCTCTGCTTTTTTTGGTTGACGACCAAGTTCTCTCTCTAAAAAAAGAGAAACTGGGGGGTGTAGTTAGAGTGAGCGTAATTGTGTTAGAAATAAATGTTTAACCATTTGAGTGCCAGAGGGGTACGCAACGCATTGAGGAGCAATGCGTTGCTTACCCCTCTGGCACTCAAAGGGTTTAAAGAGATAATAAACCAGAACTCAAAGAGGAGTTTGGAGATATCGACCAATTCTTGTATTGCTTTGTTTTGCAATGCGCTGTACACCACTCTGGTGCTCAAGGGGTTAACTAAGTTAAAGGGTTCCTAGCAAAGAGATTGAGAACCAAAGCCTTAAGGCATCTGGATTTGGAGGAGTGGGATCAGATGATGGTGGTAATTTATCTATGCTTGCATTAGCTATTTTGTGATGTGATTACAGGATGACCTTGATAGCGCTATGGTTTGGTGGAGGACCCTCGGCCTACTTCTGGTGTGATCTGGCCTTGGTGTATATGTCAGCTGTTTGTGAGCAAACTTTGATTGGAGCGGGTTAGTGAGTAAATTGATCAGTGACCATAAAAGGGTCTGACTTTAGAGTGCCCCGCTCTGTATCCGCCTGGTCAAAGGCAGTCTCTACTGAGCATGACTGCGTCGTTACAAACTTTGTAGCAAATTATTATATAGGATTTTTGATGAAGATCAAGCTTGCTGTTTTCGAAAAATTTTGTTCCTGGATTGGAAAGTGACTGCATCTATATCAAACCAAACAGAGAAGGTAAGAATTTGTATGTATGCTGGTTTATCTGTGTATATGTGTATTTTTATTACACAGTATTCTGAAATGGGAGTGTAATTGTAATTTCTATATATATTGTGATAGGGCACTATTGGCACCCCCTGTTCTTTTATCTGCAAAACAGAGATTATATGATAGTGTTTATAATATTTAATAATAATAGTAATTTCAGGCTAAAAAAGTACATTCCTTCTAAACAAAATTAGCAATGCCAATAAAAATTTGCCTTTCTGCTAATACAAAATCTCATTGATTTTCATAAAAGTTAGCAAAGCTAATAATGTTTGAAGTCTCTACAACTGCATGCATTTCCATGCAATAATTTTTAGAAGCAATAATTTTTAGAGAAAATTTCTTTAGCTCAACAGAAATGCAGATGAAGTTAAGTGCATAACAAATTAAGACCCTTACCTATTTATCCTTTGAATTCCAAGCATAGTTTTATTGAATAGACGCCAATGAGTTTCCCAAAGTGAAAGAACAGACTGGGAGAAAAGAAGGGGATCCAGAATGGAGGCGTATTGCATCCCCACATACAGTGGAGCTGGTGAGAAGTTATAATCATGATAGATGGGGAAAGAATGTGAGAGACGTGAAAAAATTCAGGAAGCAGGTAGATTGTGGAAACCCATAGAGTGGAGAACTTGGGTAAGAGAAGAATAACCAAAGGCAGAGGATAAGTCAAGTACAATCAGAAAAGAAAAGTATCCGTCGGGTTAAGCACATTTTTTAAAAAAAAACATATGTGGAACTTATTACTCAAAGAACTGAGTGAAAAAAAAAAATAAGAGGTCATGCATTAAGACTAGTGGAAAGATACTTTTTACTAAAACAAAAGGAAGGGTTTTTTTTACAGAAAGGGCAGTATGGACACGTGCATTACTGATGTCAGTTTCACATAAAATGAGTCTCTAAAAGAGTGAGGCTAATTTTCTAAACATTTTTGCAAAGCGATTATACACCTGGCATAAGGTGGAGTTAGCTCTTAAAGGGATAGTGATACTTAAAATGTTATAAAAAATATGCTGTAGGGTTTATCCCCCTGAGTAAAACAAGAGTACTCCCGCCGCTGAAAGGTGTTTCATTCAAAAGTTATTAATTTTCAAAGCTGAATTTTTTTAGGTGCAATATCACAGTGGCCTGAAATTGTACAGTGGCGCTGTTGCTACACGATCCTATGGAGATTTATGGTCCTGGGACCAGAGCTGTCCATAGGATCGTGTAGCAACAGCGCCACTGTACAATTTCAGGCCACTGTGATATTGCACCTAAAAAATTCAAATTTGAAAATTAATAACTTTTGAATGAAACACCTTTCAGCAGTGGGAGTACTCTTGTTTTACTCAGGGGGATAAACCCTACAACATATTGTTTTTACATTTTAAGTATTACAATCCCTTTAATGTGTCTAAAATCATGATAAAGTTACCCCAAAATCACTTGATACATATTTCCTATAACACAACTGATAATTACATTGTAGATATGACATTCTTGCCAGCCAAGGGATTACATTCCATTTTGTTTAATAAAGGGAGTGCATTTCAAATATGACTATAAAAAAAATGATAGAGATGAGGGGATGATTTTGTACTGCTTGGTGTACTTTTCTAATCCTCTGGGTGCCACAGGAATTCTGGGAAAAAAACAACTACACCATAGAGAAGAAATTCAAATGTGCAAAATTTCCTTCAATTTGTATGGGGTGTTACCTGATTCAGTCCTGGAGTTGTCTCCAACACATATAGGGGGTCAAAAGCCACATTTAAATGAATGGAAATCTTTGTTTGTCCTAGTAGTGCAGTTGGTTTTCCCATGGACAGCTTTAACTTCCCTAATGTCCTTTTTATTATTTTTTAATAAAAAAAATGCTCTGTTTTTCCCAGACTGTCCTTTCTCCAACAAAAGATGGCTAATTTCTGCTAATTTTGCAACCCAAGACGTGACTGTTCAGAATACCTGCATACTCACAACAACTATCAGCTTCTTCTTGATGCCATCTGTCACATCCTTTTCAGCGACTGAAGCCTTCACCTCCACGGAAAGATGTCCCATTTTCACAGGAACAATGATAAATGGGACATCCACAGATGAGAGAGGGTCAATGTCCACCTCCTGACGAAAATTATTCTTAGAGGTGGAAAGACTGCAGAAGTCTGAGCTGTGAGACAACTCAACTAGCACCTAAAAAAGATAGAAGAACCATGAAAAAGACACCACTGGATGAATGATGTTCTGGACAAGTGCTTCAGAACTTGTTGCTCAATAACAGCTACCATCGTCCTCAGCCAGTCATTGAGTAGCTAAGGATGATGGGAGTGCAGTATAGCAAAACCTGTTGGCCACCTTTGTTCTACAGGAAGTTTAGATAGCATAACAGGCATGTCATAGACATCAACGTCAATGCACTGCTTCGTATGAATGAATGAATGAATATGTTTATTTATACAGTGTCACAAGTGTACGCAGCGCTTTACAATTTAAGGCTTTAGACAATACAGGGTTACAAGTGCTTTGTAGAGTGAATCACTGAGTGTGAGGTCCCTGTCCAAAAGCTTACAATCTAAGTAGAGACAGTATAGAGCGTAGAGCCATATCTACTTTTATTTGCTTACTATATAGCAAAGTCAATTGATTTTATGGAGCTGTGTATTTAAGTATTTCTGAAAAAGTTAATTGGCAACAAATGATTAGACACAGAGACCCAGCATGTTCATTATCTCCAAAATGTTCATATTAAAGTATTACATGCATCCAGTTTGCAGTTTATAATCAATGGCACTTGCTCTGATCAAACACATGTAATATAACAAAATGGATATGGACTAATCCCTATCATAAAACAACTAGTTTAAAAACCCGTGTACACGGGCCACAGTGCCACCTAGCAGTCTCGGCTGGTACCCGCAGCCTCTCTGCTCACTGCCCGCGCTGCAGTCATGCCCAATACAGAGTGCCCAAATGCGCCGTGGATGATACGGAGAGGGGCGCTCCAAATTCGGATCGGAGTCCTCTCTGCGCACCTTCCTGCGCAGAGAGGACTCCGGTCCGAATTCGGTGCGCCCCGCTCCGTATCAGCTGCGGCACGTTTGGTCACTCTGTATGGCGCATGACTGCAGCGCACGCAATTTCTCCTGCGCATGACTGCAGAACGCATAGTCTCTATTGCACATGACGGCTTCTGACAAACATCCTAGCCAATTATTATATAGGATGAGAGTTTAAATTGACATAACGGACCATGAAGTGCAATTCAGCACCAAAGGGGACAAATAAAATGATGCTTTAAGTGTCTTGATTGCAAGAGAGGTGTCTTATTGAATTACAGTTTCTGTGTTAACTTTGTGCTGTGCCCCTATGTGTGATTAATAATGTCATTTGGCTAGTCTAGTTGTTAATTTACCTTAATCTTGTGGTTTTCATAGTTGTACAAAATGGCATTTATCTCCACCTGCTCATTCACTTTGACAGAGTACGGCAGCTTTAGATCAATGAAGAAACTCTTCCTAACCTTTATCTCATAAGGCCGAGCAACACATATACCTATAAATCAGAAACAGAATATACATATAAAACTAAATTTAACATCCAACATCAAGTGACAATATATTATCCTGATCATAAATCGTACACATACTACATAAGGAAACTAGCCATCCTGATACTAAATCATACGCATACTACATAAGGAAACTGACCATCTTTATCCTATATCATACACACCCTATGTAAGGAAACAGCCAATCTTGGTCCTAAAACATATTTCCCCTACATGAGGGAACCGAGCAATGTTATCCTAAATCACACACATCCTACATGAGGAAACAGTGCAACGTAATCCTGAATCATTTTCATCCTAAATGAGCAAACAGAACTTTCTGATATTAAATCATACGCACCTTAAATTCTGACCTTGCCATAATGAATTTAAGGCATATGATCCATAAACAGAAAAATAAACCATTATATTCTTAAATCCTAAACAATCTGTTTGAGAGAACATTCTGAAATGATATAGTTCACAGCAACAGAAAATGGACTGGAGTGCTTAGATCCTTAACATGGTCTTATACAAGACCATATTTTATTAAAGGAATAGAAATACTTTTTGGTTCATGTGTAAATGTTCAAGTAACTCATCCAACCTGTTCCATCAGGACAGAGCAAGTAAGAACTCCCGTTGATACAAACGTGGATATTGCTAGAGATCACTGTCAATATTTGTGGGTGACACTAAATTATGCAGGATAATAAATTCAGAACAGGATATTTGTTCTCTACAGAGGGATTTACATAAAATAGCAGATTGGGCAAACAAATGGAATATGAAGTTCAATGTGGGAAAGTAGAAAGTCATGAATTTGAGAAGAAAAAATCCCAGTGCTTCTTATAAACTTAATGGAATCATTTTAGGGCACTCGTTGCTACAGAAAGACCTGGAAATCCTTGTAAATTACAAACTTGGAAACAGTGACCAGTGAAAAACAGCAATAGCAAAGGCAAACAAAATCCTGTCTTGCATAAAATGGGGTATTGAAGCAAGAGTAGATAACCTCATTTTGCCGCTGTACAAAACATTGGGATGACCTCAACTTGAATATGCAGTTAAAGGGATAGTAATACTTCGTTTTAACTTTATTTTATTTTGTAGGCATTAAAAAAACATGAAGAATGATATAAGTCTTATCTCTCAAACCTTTATGGTTTAAGAGATATTCACAAACAAAGTTCCCCCCCCCTGTTCAACCAGATAAGAAGGGAGATGCCCAGGTAGACTGCAGAGAGGGACAATCTTCAATTAAGATAACAGAAAAACCTGAAAAACTTGTCAAGGGGGGGAAGGGCTTTCATTGTTTTCATACAAAGAAAACTGTCCCCTTCTGTTATCTGTACTGTCATACAACCAGACTCACATCTGAGAAGAGATGGCTTACACTAGGTAAAAGGGGCGGGGAGGGGAACTTTGCTTGTGAATATCTCATAAACCATAAAGGTTTGAGAGATAAGACTTATATCATTCTTCATGTTTTTTTAATGCCTACAAAATAAAATAAAGTTAAAACGAAGTGTTACTATCCCTTTAAGTTTTGGCCATCAGTTCTGAAACAGGATATTCTATAACTGGAGAGAGTACAGCGAAGAGTAACTAAACTAATTAAGGGAATGGAGGACTTGACGTATGAGGAACGACTAGGCAAACTTAGTTTATTTACGCTAGAGAAAAGACTAAGAAGAGATCTTATCACAATGTTCAAGTATATGAGAGGTCAATACAATGATGTCTCTGGTGCAATTTTCATTCCAAGACCTGATCCAATAACCAGGGGACACCCCTTGAGATTAGAGGAAACGAAGTTTCAACTTCAGTAGAGGAAGGGATTTTTTTACAGTAAGGTCTGTTACATTGTGGACTTCCTTGTCCAAGGATGTGATTATGGCAGGTACAATAGATACATTTAAAGGGGAACTACCACTTCTTCAAGAATTTAACTTCAATAAATTCCCATCTGGCGACTAGCAGCTTAGTAGCACAAGTCGCCAGAATTATTACCTTATTCCAAAGAAATGTGCATTGTTCTGGGGCTGACAGCAGGACGGATCGCGGCCATCTTGGCATAATGACATCCACATGCCTGCGCCGTCAGTCCCAGCTGGGTCTAGGAGGCGTTGCTAGGAGCTGTCCGGCTCCGGAAGGGACTGACAGCGTAGGCGCGCGGATGTCACTATGGCAAGATGTCTGCGATGACAAACTATCACCCAGCACTTCCGCTGCTGTCCCGGATCACAGACAGGCTGTCAGCCTTCCAGAGCTCTCCGCTCTGGATCAGCCCGTTCTGCGAGTCCCCACTGCGCATGTGCGGTTACGCACACAGTGAGAGACGCATTCTAGGACTTTGTTATAGGAGGATGCTTCTGTGAATGCAGAATTTTGGAGAGCAAACTGAACTTGGGAGATTCTCTCTTCTCTGACTGCAAGTTATTAATCTTAATCAGTTCCTTCTTCCCATAATGCCATCTACATACCTTTATTTTTTGATAGGCTCACAGCCAGCACTTCCCACGTGGTGATTGTGTCTTTCAGAAAAATAGTCAACTTCTTGGTAGAAATGCTGGTAAGTAAAAGAAATTCTGAGATTAAAGTTGGTAAAGTGTTACTGCGCTAATCCAAACTTATTCAGTCTATCTAGGACAGAACAATATTGACAGTTATGACAGATGGCTTCAAAGCAAATAGGATATTGAGCTGGGGAACTATTTGAGACACACACACACACACACACACACACACACACACCTACACTGGAAATTGCTCCAGAGGGCTTTTTTGTTGCCTTCCTCTGGATCAACAGGGGTGTTATTGGCATGGGCTGGACTTGATGGACGCATGTCTTTTTTCAGCCTTATCTACTATGTTACTATGTTATCTACTATGTTACTATGTTACTATGTAGACCGGTAGAAAATAATGAAAAGGGATATCAGAGTCTTTAGTACAGAAGAAGGCAATCTTTAGCACACCAGCAGCTGGATATAACTCTTATCATCCCCAATCAAAAACATCTGCAGGAGGAGAAAGGCTGACAAGCTTATTAGCGTTGAATAGGCTATGAACCTGTGTTCTGTAGAACTCCATAGGAGATTCTCAGTGCATATGTTTAATAACGGAGGACTGAGGAACAAGATTAAGGTGTGCAGTTCTGTGACTAACACTGGACATGTGGAAGATTAAAGCATTTCACATAGTGCAGTTTTGTTTTCTTTAATATTTCTCTTGCAATAAGCACTATAATCTAGTCGCCTTTAAGAAAGAGGAAAAACAATTATCTGGTGCCTGTTCCCTGACAAATTTTACCCTAAATGTTTAATATATGTATACGATATCGGTACCCATTTATCTCACAACTATATTGAATTTTTTAATATGTTAAAGGGATAGTAATGTCAGAAAAAAAAGTATTAACTATATGGTAGATACAATTAAAACAGAGTACTTGTACTTATTTGTATCTCTCAGACCGTTATGGTTTGAGAGATATAGGAAAATAAAGTTCTCTGTTCCCTCCCCTTTCTGCTTGATGAGCTGTAAAGCTGTCAGAAGCAGATTTTGGTTCCTGGATCAAACAGCGGCTCTTCAGCAGCTCTGAGATAGAGATACCTAAAATGAAATACTTCATCGGAAAGGTCTACAGCGTGTGCCTGGTTTGCAAGCACACATTGTAGACCATTCTGATGAAGTATTTATCTTTAGATATCGTTATATCTCTTCTGCTGAAGAGCCAAATCTGGTCGAGACCAGAATCTGCTTCTGACAGCTTTACAGCTCATCAAGCAGAAAGAGGAGGGACAGGAAGTGTCCTACAATATATATTTAAAGGAATTTACTGCTCCTTTAAGCCTTTGAATGCTAGAGAGTCCAATGCCCTTGTGATCTCTCTAGCAATCACTGGATAAAATACCTATTTATATCAATGGTTTCTTGAGCATTTATTTCCCATGATGTAGCTGATTTTACTCCTGAACTTCTCCAGTTCACCTTATTAAATACCACATAGTGCATATCAGTTTCCATAAATACACATTTAAATATCAGCATTCAAATTATTGCTTCAGTGTTCACAGAGAAAAAGTGCAGCCTAAGCTGTCCCCAAAATGCCATGGCACCTCTGGCTGAAAACCACCAGCATACAGAAAGAGGTAGTGATGTGTGAAAGTTTTTGTGTTAAAAATGAAACTTCCCTTTTTCCATGGAAATTCCAGAGAAAATGTGATTTTTTACTTGCAGATTAACCATTTTCTCTTACTCCATTGAGGGATGCAGGGACCATGGGGTTAAGCAGTGTGCCTATAAGAGGCAGTGCACTCTAAGCAAAAAAATTCTCCCACTTCTCAGCTGCTAACCCCTCGCCCTGCCTAACTGCCTTCAGTTTTTGTTTAGCAGGAAGGGAATAGAAGTCAAACCGATCTGTCTGAAAAGGCGGTACGTCCTCACCAAACCATTTTTATGTGGGCAGGAAGCACTTCATTTCTCAGTGGACTAAGAGAAAAGGATTTATCGGTAAGTAAAAAATGCCATTTTCTCTAGCATCATTGAGGGATTCAGAGATCATGGGGATGTACCATAGCCACACCAGATTAGCGGGAGGGAAGAAAACTAATGAACAATGGCATGCAGACCTTATCGGCCAAAACAGGCATCTTGAGATGCAAAAATGTTAACTTTGGAAAACTTTGTGAACGTGTGAACAGATGACTGTCTAGCTGTTTTGCACAACTGGTCAACAGTAACCTGGTTCTTCAAGGCCCATGAAGTACTAATGGACCTAGTAGGATAAGCTGTGAGCCTGAAAGGTGCTGGAACAGACTTTAACCTGTAAGCTTGTCTGATAACCTGTTTGAGCCATGAGGCAAGGGTTATCTTGGATGCTGGTCTGCCCTTCTTTGGGCCTTGTGGAATCACAAACAAGTGTCTGGTGTCCTAAAGGATTGCGTAACTTGGATATTATGTCTTAAACATCATACTACTTCTAAAGTACGAAGAGCTTTATCTATAGAGTTAGATGGATTAGGACACAAGGAAGGGAGTACCACTTCTTGGTTTATGTGGAAAGCAGAAACCACTTTAGGATGAAACTCTGGAACAGTCTTTAAAGCTACTTCATCTTGATGAAAGATAAGGTGTGATAAAATACAAGAAAGTGCACTATGTTCTGAAACTCTTCCTTCAGATACAATCACTGTGAGGAATACGGTTTTCAATATGAGATCTCTGAACTAGGTTCATGACAAAGGCTAACATGGAGAGGATTGAAGAGCCTCTATCACTAAATTCATGGTGGAATAGGATGTCTATATGGGGGAACTGTCCTGTTGGCCGCTTGAAGAAAAGTTTGCATTTCTGGCATATAAGCAATCTTTCTCTGGAAGAGAACATAAAGAGGAGAAACTTGTACTTTCAGGGAGTTACCCTTAAACCTTTATCTAGACCTGATTGCAGCAAATCTAGAAGAGATGGAAAATGGAAAGAAGGATCTAGATCTTTCCTGGCACAGAAAGAAAAAATAGATTCTCAAAACTCGGTGATGTATTTTAGCTGACATCGGTTTGCAAGCCCTGGTTTGAATTACTGGAGAACTGAAGCCTTTGTTCTTCAAGATTTACATCTCAAGTTCCATGCCATCAAAGTGAGGGTTGAGTAAGTTGTGGTAGAGAATTGGTCATTGAGAGATGAGATCTGGAATCTAAGGTAGACTCCGTTGCTCTGTCAATAACATGTCTTTGAGGCTGTAAAACCAAGACCTCCTGGGCCAAAACAGAGCTATGAGAATGGTGTGCAACTTCTCCTCCTTTATTTTGCAGAGTATTCTGTGAATCATAGCTAGAGGACGGAAGACATACACTAGTCTGTAATTCCATGGAATTGTTAGGGTAGCCTCTGCTATTGATTGTGGATCCCATTCTCTTGAACAGAATGTTGGTAGTTTCCTGTTTATTCTTGACGTAATCATGTCTGTCTGAAATTCCCCATCAGTGAGTTATCTGAAGGAATATTTCCTGATTTAGCTCTCATTCCTTTGCGTCTATGGTATGATGGTTAAGTTAATCTGCCACCCAATTCTCCACTTCTGGAACGTAAATGGCTGACAATACTGGAACATGGTTCTCTGCCGGGAGAAGAATTTTCTCTACTTCCATCCAAGCAGCTTTGCTTTTTGTTATTCCTTGATGGTTTATGTATGCCACTGCTGGACCATTGTCTGACTGAATCAGAAAGATTCTTCAGAATTGAAGTCCATGCCAAGAGTGCATTGCCAAAATGTTTATGGGAAGACAGGACTGCGATGGAGTCCATTGACCTTGAATCGAGTGATGTTTGCACACTGCTCCCCATGTGAACAGACTGGCGTCTGTTGTGACTCCTGTGAGGAGATCTGAACTTATGAGCCACCACTGTAGGGATTATCTAGTGGTCTGTGATATCTTCATCATGTCATGAAGATGGTTTGGATTTTTGGACCAATTATGGATTAGATTCAATTGAAGATCTGACATTTTATCTTGAAGTAATAACACCTTTTGAAGGTCTGTATTGAATATCAGACCTAGAAACAGGAACTGCTGAGATGGTACTACCTAAAACTTGCTTAAATTGATGATAGAACCGTTATTCTTCATAGTTAAGAGAGTAAGATGAAGATATTGAATTAGCTTCTGAGATGGAGCCTTTAGCAACAGATCCTCCAGGTAATGAGTCAGGATTACTCCCATGGATCTGATGTGAGCCATAAGAGGAGACATCCCCTTGGTCAAGACTCCTGGACCTGTGGCTAGGCTGAAAGGCAGAGCCACAAATTGAAAGTGCTGGTTTTGGAATGCAAACATGAAATATTTCCAATGTTTGGGCCATATTAGGATGTGTAGGTACGCATATTTGATGCCCAAGGATGTGAGAAATTCCTCTGGTTCCATGGCTATCACTGATTTGATTTGCCTTAATCTTCTACCTGAGAATTTTTGAGAAACTGATTTAATTTTTTTTCAGGTCCACAACAAGATGGAACTCTGCATCTTTTTTGAGTACCATAAAAAGATTGGAATAAAAGCCTTTGAACTTTTGTTCTTTTGGTACTGGGATTATAACCCTGTTGTCTAGAATCTGATGGATTGTCTAATGACATGCTTCCTGTAACATCTCGTCTTTTGGTACCTTGGACAATGAGGTGGTAGGGTTGTTAAAGACATTCTGTATCCTTCTTGAATGAGCTGAAGTATCCACTCATCTGAAATTTACATCCTCCATTGTTGAATAAAGTCTCGGAGTCTTCCCCCTAGAGGAGACTCCATACTCCAACCTTCATGCTGTGGTGGGTTTGGATTCCCCACACAGCATAAACCCAACAAGCAATAAAAGACCTTTGCTCCAAAGGCGCTGGGAACGCAAAGGTTAACTGATAAAGTTATAAGCATTACTAAATAATGCTGCTCCTATGGAGTCAGCATAGTAAATGAGGCCAGTTTAACTCTTCATATTATTTTTAGTGTCCTACTTCTAGGGAGATAGAGGAACTTGAAGTTTTCACAATCGAAGAAATGCTGCTTCCAGGAGAAGCTCCAAAGCTGCAATGCAAAAATGGCTGCTGCTTGAGCATATGCGCATTGTCTAGCATGAGCAGGTTTAAAGCACTAATTCTAACAGAGGATAAGCAAATCGGCAAGGCAAGCAGTATTGTGTAGTGCTCTGTGTGGAGTGCACCATACAGGAGAATAAATAAGTAAAAAATATATATTTTTTAAATAAACAAGAATAAAATTCAGTAAATAATAAAGTGAAATTATTAAACCATAAATAAACCTGTGTATGTCCCATGAAGATCACCTAGTAACTATAAATCTTCTCGTCCTCTAAGCCAATGGCTGAGCTTGGGCCTCTATAATTTATATAGTAAGCTATTCCATAAGAAGGAAGCTGAGCATCAAAGAGATAATTAAGAGGACTCTCCTCAAAAAAATGAGGGCCCTCAAAAGCTTTAAGGAGAAAGGTAAAACAATAAAATAGCCAAATAATGAAGTTTTCTCAGGAGAAAAATTGCCCTGGATCTCCTTGAGGGACATATAGAAAAACTGAAGGCAGTTAGGCAAGGGGAGGGGTTAGAAGCTATGAGGTGGCAGGGGTTTGTTTGTTTAGAGTGCCCTACCTTCTATATGCGTATTGCTTAACCCATGGTAAGTGAGATTTTTCACCTTTTTTCATTGCATTGATGTCAAAATATTAATATAGTCCCACCAAGTGAAATATTTTCCCTACGTATTCCTGAATGTTACTGCTAACTCACCACTATAAAAAGGTGTCAGTTATTGCATGTTGTCAGTTTGTGTTTGAAGAGAGAGAATGCTGCTGAAATTTTGATGCCAGCTATTGGAGAGGCAGTCAGGCAAAGAGAGGGAGCTGAAGTTGCTTGATTTAAAGAGTGTTGCTGGCAGGTTCTCTGGACAGGTGGGGTGTCGGAATTATGAGTGTGAAGGGAAAAAGGAAAGTAAAAAAAACCTTAAAAATTAAACAAAAAATGTGATTAACATTTAGAGAGGCTGTGATCTTGCCGAAGTTGAGATCCAGATGAGACAGAGTGACAGATACCACACAGACAGACTAAACCCATCATACATTCAAGACAACAGGAATATCTTGACATACTGTTTTACA
This sequence comes from Rhinophrynus dorsalis, assembly GCA_037306005.1. Taxonomy (NCBI): domain Eukaryota; kingdom Metazoa; phylum Chordata; class Amphibia; order Anura; family Rhinophrynidae; genus Rhinophrynus; species Rhinophrynus dorsalis. The sequence continues at coordinate 529,487,123 of CM074721.1, forward strand.
CAATTGCTCACTTTTACATCTATACAAAACAGAGCAAAAGGCACAAGCTAATACTGTGGTGTGGTGGATTCTAACGCTGCACCGGATGCAGGGCTTTATCCTTTAAGCTAATGGGCCTATTCAGCAATTGAATTGTAAATATTTACACTGCATGGTTTGGTAGAGAAAGCTGCTAAAATATTGACTTTATCTAGTACAGAGGAATACAGGCAAGGTGCATGGGCTGTAGTCGCTTGATTTAATTAATTCTGGTGCTGGCCAGTTCTCTGGGAAATTGCAGGTATGGGGTTTGATTTAAAGATAATGAAACTGATGGGGACAGATAGTAGCAGGAGGAACTCTCATGGCCATAGGAAGATGCATAGCTGGAAATTGGCAAGGATTTAATTGGTGGTAACGAAAAGCCAAGTATTTTAGAGGCTTTTCTGTCTGTGGGAATTTCTGCGAAAAAGAAAAATATTGTCCGGTTTTCCTCGAAAACTCCTGTGAAAAGAAAATGCCACTTTTTACCCATCGCTAGAAATAGGAACAGTTTTTACTGACTCATTAGTACTGGGAGATGTGACAGTTAAATATTACCCACTGGGCATTGCTAGTTTCCGAAATGCATTATTTCGACTAACCAATTATAACATTACCATTTGGGAAGGCAATAGATTATTACATCATATACTCCACTGATTCCCAAGAAGAATGAGTGATTTTAAATAAGGAGCTTGATGTCCTTCACCTTCAGTTGGTTCCAATCCATACCCACAAACATTCATCAGCACAGGTACATTTCAAGACACATTTCAAGACAGTACTAACCCATTAGCATCTGGGTTTTCTCTCACTTGTTCGATTTGCCAGAGCCAGCTTTCTGGAAAGTAAGTCCTTGAGATACTTTCATGAGGTGGGATATCATAATAACCTGAAACAAAAATGTGAACCCTTTTTTTGCCTTCTTTTTTTTCCATTTACATTTTAAGTGCTTGGCTGCTAGAGATGTCTCTGAAGTACTGTAAAAGATCTCTAGTAGCCATGCTATATGTCTATGTAGTATATGATAGGTATGTGCCCTTCATTGATCAGTCAGGTATATCTATTTTTGGCATTGCGTCATCATCTCTGTTGAAATCTGTTTAATCGACGCCTCCTCTCCTTACAATACCCTTCAATAGAATTACCCACATGGGTGAGCATTATAGTTCATAGTTTAAAAATACATTTAAAAAAGATGTCTTAATAAAATAACAAATAAAATCACAAAATAATAACACTTCACTTCACTAAGTTCACTAAGGGGCCCATGCTCTAAATAAATGTATGAAAAAACATTGCAATTGCATATTCACACATATACATACACTGCTAAGTTATAATACATATTAGACTTGTGCATTTATTTTGGAACAAATGCAGAATTTTACAACAATCGTGTGTTTCGTGACATTTGGATTTAAATGACAAATGAATGACATGGAACATGCAATTCCTGAAACACGAAGAGCATATCCACCTCTTCATTCAAATCCATTTCTTCAATTTGTTCATTCATGCATTCATTCACTCACATGCTTACTCACAGGCTTGCTCCATTCATTTCAAGTATCCCATCATACTTAACTGGCCATTGATCAGCAGCTGAAGATAATGGGATATATATTCCAACAAAAACAGGAATTGCATATGTTGTCTAACCCTGTTTTAGGCATATTGTAACACAAGCACAGTTGGTTCAATCACATCATTAATAATCTTGACATCCACTCCGCACCTGCAACTCCACGCCACCAACGCACAACCCCACTACAACCCTGGCACACAAGACAAACGCGATACCTCCAGAGGTGCTCACGCAGTGCTGAAAGGTACTGGAGGAAATCCTGCTCCACAGCCGACTTTGTACACTACAAATTCATACTCCGTTCATATAGCTCTGCCCTCTCTCTGGCCAAACAATCATACTTTTCCTACTTACCTTAATGATGGCGGTCCAAAGGTATCCTTGACACCCTAGTACCCTCTATCTTCTCTCAAAAAACAAACATTTAAAAAAAAAAAAAAAAACTAAAACCCTGATCAGGGCTCAAGATTTCCACTCGCCACTAGCCAATGGCGAGTGAAAATTTAGCCCTGGCGAGTAGAAATTCAGCCCTGGTGGGTATGCTATGGATTGCAGTGACAAGTACATTTTCAGGTCTGGCTAGTAGCAAAGGACTTCAAATTTTAAGCCCTGACCCTGATGCCAACATCCATGCCGCTTATACAAAGTAAAACCGCTCCTCGGTAGCAGGAAAGCTATATAATTCTCATGTCACTGGATTATGAGGCAATGGTTGAACTTGAAGGACTAGTGTCTTTTTTCAACCTAATTTACTATGTTACTTAATCCTGCTCAGACCATTGCCCAAGCCAAAATGAAACCAACTGAACAGCAATTGACTTTATATTTCCATACCTATTCAGATTAATTCCCACACTCCCACTGGCTTCCCTGCAGTATCCTCTCCTCCCAGCCAATCAGCATCTAGCAGGAGGGGTCACTGATGCATGTAATATCACACCTGCTAGCCAATCACTGGATAGCTGGAGAGGTGATGTTAAGTGTGTCCCTGGCCCCTCTAGCTAGACGCTGATTGGCTGTGAAATGAGGTTACTGGAGGGCACATTATGTGCCCTGGGTAACCCCACAGTCACAGCCAATAGATGCGTAGGAATTAATTTAAACAGGGATGGCCATATAAAAGCCAATTTTTATTCAATTTTTCTCATTCTGGTTCCAGCAATGGCCTGAACAGGAGTAAGGGGAAATCACTTTGTATGGGTGGTCGGGACGGTGGCTGAGTTTATTTTTTTTTTTTATGTTTATTTGTTTTTTGGCAGAAGATACAGGAGGACCAGACTGCCAAGGACATCTCCAGACCCCTGACATCAAGTTAAATGTGATACTTGATTGATGATTGATGCAAACATGTGAGTAAGCATGTGAATGAAAGAAATTAACAAATCTATTTGAACAAATGATGGAAGATGAATTTGCTGTTCGTGTTTCTGAAAGCGTGTTCCATGCCAATTCATGTGTTTAAATTTTGCATTCATTCGGAAACAAATGTGCAAGTGTAGTTTATATATTTTCATGATTATATTGATAAAGGGATGATGTTTGACCTATGGCTTACGAATAACAGAAACAAGGCACTGACCCGGTTCTCCAGATACCAGGATTATAGGAGGTTTTGACACATGGTGCTATTTTGGATGGAATAACACATCATTTAACCTGTGGCCTGTGTTTATGGTTGCCACCTTTTACTCTTGCCAAAACCAAACAGAGGAATGATGCTTCGTGTTAAATCATAATGATACGCTGCATTTTTGGTAGACAATTTCTAATTTTTCTAATGGGAAGCTTAATTTACACCCTTCAGGACTACTTTAAGCAAGTAATGCATTGGAGACCTCACCAGAATTTAAAGAGTTAAAAGCCCCATTTCAATCAGCAGGCAGCTGCATGAACATCCAATTAGAATTAATTCTCTAATGACAGATGCATGCTCTAACCAATGGGAGCACAAGAGATCTAAACTGAATCTGTTTGGGTTCCAGAACCTCTGAAACCCTGACAGTCTTGACAAAAACAAGTAAGGGAAACCGAAACCAGACTGTCCTGGTCAAAACTGGACAGGGGGCAGCCCTAATAATGTTGGAAGAGTCTGTTGTTTGAATTAAGTTTAACATCTTAAGGACTGGTGATGTGCCAGGACCGTCCCCGGTGGACTTGCGTTAAGGACCAGTGATGGTCCTGGAACGTCATGGAATTCTAGAATCGGTCAGTAGTTAAGGGGTTAAATAGCACTGTGAACACTTTGTATACTCATTTTTTTATTCATATATATATATATATATATATATATATAAAAGCATCATGTGATTGAAAGACTTGTCTGAATCCTAACACACCCAGGGGTGGCAGCAAGGAGGGGATATTCTGCCACCCCTGGCAATCCAGGAGATACAAGGGGGCATGATTTTGAGAAGAGTGGACAGTGCTCTGCAAGGAGTTAGCCTGCCCTCAACTTCCTCCTCAACAAAAAAAAAATCCATGGCTGGTAAACACACACACATATACGTACATGTAGCCCCATGGATATTTTCTGTTGTGGGTCTCCTAGGGACTTGAAGGACTTAAAAGGCTGTTTAGAACTGTTTGGTTGTGCTCGGGATGTGAAAAGGAGTCTTTGATTTCAAGGAACTAAATGAGCATGCTCACAACATGAAAAAGAGGCTTGGAATGCAAGGAACTGAATGAGCATTCTCAGAACATGAAAAATAGGCTTGCAATACAAGAAACTTACTGGGGAGATGCAGAACAGACATAGGTATACACACACACAGCCCTCACCTGAGCCTCTTCTATGCCCAAATGTCCTCCTGCTCCACACACACACACACACACAATGCCCTCACCTGCACTTTCAGTGCCAGAGGGTTACGCAATGCATTCTTTGCAATGTTTTGCAAATCAATCTGGCACTCAAAGGGTTAAACCCTAAAACACTCTTAACTTGCAGGGAAGTAATGTACAAGGGAGGGAAGGGTGTCAGATGCCTATGCTACTCAAACAGCTTTGCAATGTGTTGACAAACCCTCTGCCACTCAAAGGGTTAAAGGGATAGTAATACATCTATTAAAATTTAGCTCCAAGTCTTCTTTATATATTTTGTTACATGTATTTAATTACAGTGTTGTAGTTCAAACTTTATTCAAGCCAATAGGATCCCCCCCCTGCCCCTTTCCCTGCGTCACGTAGCCTCTCAGTCTGGTCAGGATGGAGCGCAGCAAGGAATAATCTTCAAAAAGCAAAAGGAAAATCCTGCCTTCCCTCCTCAAGGGGGCAGGGTTTTCCTTATACTTACTGAATGAACATTGTCCCTCGCTGCATCCAGTCGGTACCACAACCAAATTCCAGATCTAATGGGAGGTGACAAGAAGGGGCGGGAGGGGGATCATTTTGGTTTCAATAGCATTTGAACTACAACACTGTAAGTAATTAAATATAGTGTAATGTAAAAATATATATAAAGAAGACTCAGAGATAAACTTAATAGAGCTATTACTATCCATTTCAAACATTATATACTCTTGACTTTTTCCGACGTGACCATGTTGCACTTTTTTGGAGACTTTTTTTTTTTTTTTGAGAAGGACAGAACCCAGGCCTTTAGAAGCATGGGCTGGGCCGGCTAGAATTATACAGAGAGTCCCATCTATGATTCTAAAGGGCCTTGTATACAGAGGCCTAGAAGCCTCCGGGCCCTGGTTCAAGAAGTGCCACGGGCCCCCCCCCACCACATTGGCCCCCCTCCAACCACATTGGCCCCCTGACCATATTGACCCCCTCCACAATGCCCCCATCTCCTACCTGGAGCTCCCACGCGGCCCTCTTAGTAATGCAGATCACTGGGAGATTTTATCATCTCCCAGCGCTCTGCATTACTAGAGCGCCGGCGGGAGATTGCGGGTGCCAGGCGGAGGGGTCGCAGAGGGAGTCCAGGCCCCTTGAGTAACCCCTATAGTTACGCCAACGCTTGTATACATTCTTATGATAGTAAAATGTCTCTGCTTAGTTTCCAACTATGCAACTGACTACCGTATGGAAGTAAGTCCTTCTGTTAAACAAATTAAAGCCAATTAGTTCAACTATACGGTACCCCTTTCATCAATTTTAATATAATATTGTCCACTATAGTGCAGTTGATTTGGCCTACAACTGGTACAGGTCTTCATTCATCATCCCCAGTGAATCTTTCCTACCAGTCTCACCTTCTATGACTTGATAACCTTCTGACACTGTTGATCGACGCAGACGCTTCCTGTTGACTTCACACAGTAGATCTATGGACAGGAACACAAACCACACAAAGTGAGACTGAAAAATAATACATTTCTCAGAACAGACTCCTGAGCAGGGATGGATTTCCCATTAGGCCTAGTAGGCATACAGAACCAAATGTTGAGAGAAGAGTCAGCTTTGTTGACCAGACTCACATTCTCAGTTGTGGGTATGTCCAGAGCATGCTCAATGTCCTTTCACCAGACACAGTATCCCGGTTAATGGTGACTGGGTTATTTACCCGTTCATATATTACTTTAATGCAAAGTTTGTATATACTAATTTGGTAAGTATATTTACTAGTTTACACACCCCTTGGATGTTAAAAAGGTCTCCATTTTGAAGTCTCTCTAATGTCCAAAAGACTGTGTTATAATCTAAGTGTATCTTCTGTGCCACATAACAGGTGATGGTGCTGGTCATCTGAAGTGTGAGGGTAGAGTTATGGGTGGAGTTAACAGTGACTAGGGTGACTTCCCTGGGGTATGATTTGGATCAAAGCAAGTGAGACCTCCAAGAGAGAGAGAAAGTAATATGGTCAAGACCCACCTAAAAAAAAACACAAATGAGAGGCCACCACCACCAATGAAGGTAAAGAGTGATTACGGAGAGTGATATCCCCCTAAAAAAGATTGTTTTGCAAAACTCTCATTTCTGTGTTTGAAAAAATGATGACCGATTGTAAGTCACCTGATCTTGGAGCGGTTGTCATCCCAGAGTTCATCTGTAAGGCCAGGCCAGCATCATAAAAAACGCCCATGCCATCAGGTCCGCTCCCTGGAGTACAGCTCGTATCTGACTTCAATACTGAATCCCACACCTGAGATGATAATAATAATAATAACTAGTATTTATATAGCACTAAAGTTGAGCGAGCACCCCGATGCTCGGGTGCTCGGGTGCTCTGACCGAGCACCCCCTGATGCTCGAGTGCTCGGCCGAGCACCCGAGCCCCATTCAAATGAATGGGAGCACTCGAGCATTAAACCAGGCACCCCCTGCTCTGATGAGCGGAGGGTGCCTGGTCAATGTCCCCCTTCATCTCCGCTATGCCCCTCTTCCACAATGTCCCCCTTCATCTCCTATGCCATAGCGGAGATGAAGGGGGACATTGTGGAAGAGGGGCATAGCGGAGATGAAGGGGGACATTGTGGAAGAGGGGCATAGACTCTATGCCCCTCTTCCACAATGTCCCCCTTCATCTCCGCTATGCCCCTCTTCCACAATGTCCCCCTTCATCTCCTCTATGGCATAGGAGATGAAGGGGGACATTGTGGAAGAGGGGCATAGCGGAGATGAAGGGGCACATTGTGGAAGACGGGCATAGCGGAGATGAAGGGGGACATTGTGGAAGAGGGGCATAGAGTCTATGCCCCTCTTCCATAATGTCCCCCTTCATCTCCGCAATGCCCCCTTCATCTCCGCAATGCCCCCGTACCTCCATTCCCTGGTGGTCCAGCGGAGCGTCTTCGGATCTGTGCCTCTTCCGGCACAGATCCTCTTCACCCGAGCATGTCGGGCGAGCACATGGCGGTACTCGTACGAGTACCGCCATGTGCAGAGCAGAGCGATGCTCGAGCCGATCCGAGCATCGGCCGAGCACGCTCGCTCAACACTATATAGCACCTTTCTCCCAGTGGGACTCAGATTTCAGCGCACTCTCTTGAAATTAACCAAACTGGCAGCTGAATAATAGGCGTTATTATTACCCAGTCAATGGTACTCACTTATCAGTCTCGGAAGGATGAAGGGCCGAGTTGATCTTGTCGGGAATCTACGTTCCGGAATGTATGTATGTATGTATGTATGTATATGTGTGTGTGTGTGTGTGTGTGTGTATCTTTCACTGCACAATATCAGTATTATACTGACTGGAAAGAAGAATGAACTGGAACCTTTATCATGAAAACACATGTATTGTGTAGAGCAGGGATAGTCGAGTGTTGAACATCCACCTTTTGGGACTACAACTCCCATCAACCACAACACACCATTGGCTGGTTGGAGGTAGTGGCAGATTTAGTCCTCAAGAACTGGAGGTCCAACAATTGACTGCTACCGTTGACAGCTGCTGAGTAAAACAAGGGTAGTATCATCCCTGCCGGGAGTTATTTCATACAAAATGTATTACAGTTCACAATGATGATTTTCTATTAAACAGTGCCACCTGGTGTTCAGAGCGTTCATCTGGTGTCCAAACATTTTTTCTTTTGCATTCTATGGTAGAGATGAACCATTGACTACAGTTCTTCATAGAATATTGTGGTAACAGCTCTATCAGTTTGTGACAGTTTGCACTGTAATGACTTTTGAGTAAAGCAACTCCAAGCAGTCGGAATACCCTTATTTTAATAAAAAGCATAATTTCCAATAAGTAAATACTTATATATCTGGCAAGCACAGGTTTATAAGCCTTGCTGT